>VXBL01006549.1:311042-626353 GCA_013400195.1 Aramus guarauna | reverse complement strand
TTTTTTTTTTTTTCTTTCTTTGTGCAGACTTTGTATTTATATGAAAAAAAAGTTGATTCTTCAGGAGTCTTTTTAGACTTACACCTGTTAAGAAAAAGGAGCTCTTAACTTAAAAGCTATTTGAGTCAATATAATAAAAGGTTGGAGCAGAGAATAAAGATTATTGTTAATCCTGTGCTGAGTCAAAGAAGCTGTAGATGGCTGCTTTCTGGGAACAAACGGTTTTAGAGGGCTGTTACCTTGGAAGTCCCACCCAGAGCAGGATCATCAAGAGCTACCTGCTCTTCCTAGGTACTTTCACTAGGTACTGGGAGTTGTCCACAGAAGGAGACTATATTATCATGCCTGGAAGGAGAATTGCACGGTCATGCATTCCCACCCCATGCCCATCACAGGTTTTTCTGATCCCTGAGCTGGCAAGGGAGGTTGGCCAACGGATTCAGAAGGGTTTGAGACCACTGGTCAAGCCCATTTACTCTTCCTTATTGCTAACAGCTCCTGCCCAAGCCACGCTTAGGCATGGCTGGGCAAACTTCACTGTTTAACCCCTGCAGCTTTGGATCTGACCTTCTGCTTTGGCTAGCATGGGTGTGTGTCATTGTATTGCCTGGGCACCAGCTGGGACCTCTTTGTTACTGCACTTGACTTTACATTGTTTGCAAAACATGAATAATAAAGGTGAAGGATAATTACATCTAGAGACTAGAGCATGGGGCAGAAACATTAAATAACCAAAATAAAGGAACAGAAATTAAGTATATCTGCACAGATTTGATTCTAATTCTGCTGATTTGAAACCATGTTCCTACATTATCTGATTAACAAGCCTTAGCACAGTGCTTCTTACTTTATACATGAGGTATAATGCAGGAGAGGATACTGTGTTCAAGAGCATCACAGATCCTACATTATAATGGTATTAATTGTTTTTCTCAAAGCATTTTTCCATGCAGTTTTGTGGTTTGTTGAGGGGGTTTTTGTTTGGTTTTTGTTTTTTTTTTAAACTCCCACAGAGGCATTGACACCAGTATTGGTCTATAGTAGTTGCTTGGAGATGTCAGTAAGAGTAACACATTTAATAATGAAAAAATAATTCACCAGTGTATGTGTGTTCTACAAAATAGGCAGAGAGGTCTGAAGTATCTAATATCTGCTGAAGGCAGAGAGAGGGAGATCCTCACCTGCCCAAAGGGTTGCTTGAGGATGTACCAGTTTGCAGAAGATGCATCTGTAGTGAAGGGTGACAAAGCGTTTGAGGATAATTCCTTTGACTGCAATGAGTTTTACGTTATGCTTCATTTTACATTGAGTTTACATAATGAGGTTTACATTATGTTTCATTTTAGTTGCTGGGGCCTTTTCTGAGGGAGAATAGAGAGGGGAAAAAAAGGAAGGATCTCAGACCTCAGAGTTGAGGCATCCAAAACACCTTTTCATGAGTGAGATCTGATGGAGAGTTTGCTGAAGTCAATGGAAGTGATCCAGATGACTTCAGCAGTTGTTGGAGCACATCCTCCTTATTGAGTTGGTGAGATCATTCTGCAAGTTCATAGACCAACAGCCCTGGAGGCGTATTTTCTCTTAAAATTTGCACTGTTCAAACAGTCAAAATTGCAACATGCTCATTCATATGAGCAACGCCATCACTGGGATTGTTCTTACAAATAGTTACTGCCCAATATAATGAAATCTAAATTTCTACCTATATTCCTTGAAAATATAGTATCCTGATTTTCGTATTTTACATTTTACTATACTGCTGAATCCAAAGCCTCTGCATTCCATCCTACCTTCTCATTGGTTACATGCCAAAATATACAGTTCTTCCTCTTACAGGAATTACTCTGATTCTTGGTGGTTTACATACATTTACTTGACCTGAACTTTGATCATTGCTTAATGAGATGTTAATTCTGCAATACTTGTGCTTTCTCTGTTTTCCCTATGGTTTTCCTGTGGATAGTGTTATGTATGGTTGCTCATAGTCAGATTCATTTGTCCTAACTTAAACTATCTAAAATGTTGGTGTTTAGTTCAGTCTAATGGTCTAATTTTCTCAACAGCACAAACAGATAGGTATCATCAGAAGAAGACTTGCTCACTTCTAGGATTGGAGACTCAGTCTCTTCACCAGAGGAAGCCTGGATGTCTAGCTTAGTGGCTTAGCTTTCTAAAAACCAAAGTTAAGAGAAAGAGCTTTCCCAGTCTCCTCTGTGTAATGGAAATGAAAACTCTTTAGCGTTTCACTGTATGTTGCTTCTCAGCTCTTTGAGAATGCTGATTTTTTCCTCTGGTAAAAGCTTGCATTAATGCTTTGATATTTCATTCTGTTAATCTGGTGTGTTAGCATGACTCTTGCATATTGGGATTTGGAGACCTCTCTGTTTGCTTTTCACATGCACTGTGCATTGACATTCAGGATGTAGCTCTTTACTGCATAATAGAAAAGGTGGGTGTTGCTGGAAATATGAACAGTGTCAGATAAGAAATGGTTACTTTTCTGTCTGAAATGGATTTTTGAGGACCCACTGCTTTGTAAGTTTGAAATCGGTCTTCCATGAAAGTCAGTGGAACTTCTGCACAATTTCAGGTTGTCAGAATTTTTCCCATTGGCAACAATCTGGAAGATGTGTATTAGGGATGTTCAGAAGTGTGCCATTTACAAACGTGAGCTTCAGTAGACTCATTCAGTGTTTTGATTTCATTGCTATAGATTCACCGCGCTCTGCTCTTTAATGATAGTCTCTGCTTTACTTGCCCTCAAAGCCATGCTGTTTGCTTGCTGATTAGTCTGTCATTTTTAGATGCCTGCTGAGTCAGAACCTGTTGTATTTATTCTAATACAACTATGGAACAAATTACAGTTCCACTTATGGGGAACAGTGTTTTAGAGGAAGTGGAAAACTGATTGTCTGAGGAATTAGATCCAGATTTTCCATCCAAAAGATCACTGGATAAAAATGTGTGAAATTTGTGGCCTTCTTTTTCAGGTTGGTGTTATTTTTTCCCCACTTAAAACTATGTTTGAAGATTCTTTTCTCATTTTTGGGAAATACAGTCTTTCCATTGTTGCTGGTGTGTTTAGATAGATAGTGATCATTAGATGTAGCTAAGAGTTGGATGTATCATCTCACTACCAAGCCCTTAAATATCTGCTAGGCTGCAAATGTGTTCAACCACTCTCCAATGTGACTGTGACCTTTTCTCTCCTTGTGAATCAGTAGCTGAGCAATATGATGTGGGATTTTTTTCCTCCCTCAGACTGACCACATCTCTATAAACATTAAGACACATTTGCACCCACCATAAGCCTGTGGGGGCTGGGCACTTCAGCCTTCCAGCTGTGTTGAACTTCCCAGATGTATCAGTACCACTCACCTTGGCTATATGGGCAATGTCAGGATTGCTCGCAGGGAAATAACAAAAGGAGTCGATCACCTGCACTGCCTGTTCATGCTTTTCTTTAGAGTTTAATTTAACTGTGACTCTAAGGCATTTTCCATAGTCCCTTAGGCAGAGGTAGGCTGTATGCTGTGATGGTACTAGATTAATCATGCCCAACTAGCTACACCAAAGTAACTTTTAAAAAAACATCATTTATCATTCCAGTTTGTCTTCAAGCTCACTGCAGCCAAGCAGCAGGACCACTTTTTTCAAGCCGCCTACCTGGAGGAGAGAGATGCCTGGGTCCGAGATATCAAGAAAGCAATTCATTGCATAGATGGAGGCCAAAGGTTTGCCAGAAAATCCACAAGAAAGTCTATCAGGCTGCCTGAAACAATCAACCTGAGGTTTGTTCTTATAGCTCTGCACCCCCATTTACTTGCATCCGCAGGCAGTGTGCCAGATATGTAACCTCAATCTGGAAGAGCTATGAGCATGTCTGTCCATGCTACTTCTTTGGTTTCAGAGTCTTTTCTGCATGACTAACAGTTTCAGAGTGTACAAAGTGGCAGAAATGAGCTAACAATCAGAACTGGGAAGATCATTATTAATACATCATCCTTTACCAAAATGTGCTTATTTATCAAAGGATTTTGCTGATAAGGAGATTTCTGAGCACAATGCAGTGCAAAAGCAGACCCCAGCCAAAGTATGATTCTTCCAGGAGAGGCATTTTTATACAATATATAATTTATTGCAAAAGTATTTTAAACCTTTTGTTTGCTCTCCAGAGAAACGCTGATGTTAGCCTAGTTTTTGCATGGTGAGAGGAGTGGTGTCTGCCAGAGAGCTTGGAACTGGCAAAGGGACAAGAGATAAAGGGCACATGCAGAAAGCCATCTGTTTGTCAGTGCTTTTAAAAATTAAGGACAACTTATTTTTTTGCCTCTGAGCAGTAAATACCAAGATACAAATGAGCCTGCAGTGCTCCTTACAAGACAGTAAAACTGCACAGGGCGAAGATCCAACTAAATCTGACTTCACGGGCTTCAGCAGAGGATCACCTTGACTAACAGGCCAAAGGACTTAGGTTGTGATATATAATACTCATCCTTCTTGTCATTCCAGAGCTCCGAGGAATTAGAGTTCTGAGCAAGTGAAAAGTGGGTGGGAGAAAGGAAGTCACACCAGGGTTCACTGAGGTTACTTAGGGACTCTGGTTCTGGAGGTGTTACTGTGACAGGCTTTCTGCTCAACCAAGGACCTTTGGGGGAGCACAGCGCAAAGCAGTGAGCTGCCCTATTGGCACCAAGGCTGTGGGGCTCTGTGAAGGTGCCTCAGCAGTGGGCGTTCCTCTGTTCGCGCTACAGTCACCACAAGTTTTTCCATTCTCAAAATATGGGGATGTGGTGAATCGGTTGTGCGCTCCCCCCTCTGCTCCTGCAGCTGTGACAGTGATGTAGTGAGACCTACAGGTTTTTCGTCATAAATTTTCAGGAAATTACACTAAGCCATGCTATCGTTCTGCATAGAGCAATATGCCAGCAAAACGTGAAGACCCTGTGAATGACAACTACCTTATTGTATGAACAGGCTAATGCTTTTTATTTGCTAACAGTTTCTGTGGTTCTTCTTATGCACAGTGCTTTGTACCTTTCAATGAAAGATCCTGAAAAGGGAATAAAGGAGTTGAAGCTGGAAAAAGATAAAAAAGTGTTCAATCACTGCTTTACAGGTAAGGACCTCTTGTCCCTCTTTTCCATACAATAAAGGGAGCACAGGGCCAAGAGGCTAAACATAGATGAAACAGCTCTATGCTCTGTAGAGTACAGAGAAGTTTGAGAAGAAAAACCTGGCAGATGTTTTCTTGACCAATGCAGGAGGTGCTCAAAGGTTGAAGCTTGAAAAAGTGTTCAGTTATGGCCATGGTAAGCAAGAGAGGAGGAAGAATTTTAACCAGTGCCAGAAAGATTGAAGGAGATCTTTGTAGAAAGTTGCATGAAACACTTAACTCCAGAAGAATTATTCCTTTCTGAATTTCTCATCAACTGTGTCACATTATAATTCCTGTCCTGCTCCAAGTCAAACCTGTGGCTCAGCCTGTTTCGACAGCACTGTGTCAGAAACGTAGTAGCCTGGAAGACAGCCTTCTCTAAGCTTGGTTGTCCTTCATACTTCTCCTGTCCCTGAGGCTTTCCTCTGGTACAGTGTTCATGAGTGGCCCCTGCCATCAGTCAGATCCGCTGTACCTCACTAGATGACCCAGAGACCTTTCCAGATTAGTTCCCTGTGTTGTCACTAAGAACATCTTTCAGGAGATTGATGAATAGATGGAGTAGCCTTGTTGCCTGTGTATTTTTAGGCTTCATGTCTGACTTGGTTTGTGACTGATATTATTTGTTCCTTTGTAACCAGGCACCTCTGTGATTGACTGGCTGGTGTCTAGCAACTCCATCCGAAATCGCAAAGAAGGTCTCATGCTTGCCTCTTCCCTCTTGAGTGAAGGCTATCTACAGCCTGCAGGGGATACGTCCAAGGCTGCTGCCGAGGGCCTGTCAGACACTCCCTTCTTAGATCTGAGCGATGCCTACTATTACTTTGTGAGTGTTGTATTCTGGTTTTGGTTTGTTGTTTTTGTTTTATTTTATTGTCCCAGACTTGCTGATGCTCTGCTTTTCTTAGGCTTCTTGTTGGGTTTCTTAAGTCCTGGAGAGAAGAGGGTACAGAAATAGAGAGATCTGTGTTAATTGTCTTTCTCTACATGATACTCAGAATTAACTGGCTCACTTTTTCTGGCACCCTTCTAAGTGTGAACTGGGTGCTGAGATCAAGCTGGGTTCTTTTTAACTTAAACTTTGTTCCTGGTAATTTCACCAGTGACCAGAATTTAGCCATCAGTTCCCCTCATGATTCAGTAGAAGGGAAGAGAGTAATTCATTATCATGGGGCTTCTCAGAGTGGCACAAGCTACAAACCCATGTTTGTGCAGAGCCATCAAATCTGACTCAGCATGTGCATGCACACACACACACAGCTTGGCTGTGAGTGGAGAAACAAAAGGTTTTAATATCCAAAAATAACACCTGTCCTGGGTAGACTACCTAACTCTTTCAATTTATTGCTTCATATTCTGTAGATTGATTTGAAGAACTTGCAAATATCACAATCACAGTCAATTACTGTTTTAAAGATGTTTGGCTTATGAACTTATGCTAACAAAAAAGTATGCCTTCTGTCAGGTAAAACGGTTATTAAATATTACAATTCTGTTTATATTTACAACATAGGCTCACTCGACTTCAGCAAAATGAATCTCCCATTACTTCATTTGTTTTCCTAGCATGTGTCCCTGGTAGGGACACTTTACCTGTGCAGCAATGGAAGCAGAGACACTGCTGATGAAGGCAGCCTTGTGACCGTCACAGTTCCTGGCTACCTGGGACGCTTCTCCTAGCAGCCCATGTGCGCTCTGCTTGCTTTCAGCTTGTTTATAGTTTGAGTCAATCCCAATGTGGTGTGAGGAGGCCACAGCAGGTCAATGTCTGACTTGCTATCGTGCAAGTAGGCAGCACAGACATTTGCTCTAAGCCATATGAATGGTTACCTATGTTTACATCATTTGAACAGTGTAAGCTTTCAGTAGGTAGCATCACAGTTTATCTGGTGTGGAATGGATGTGATGCATGGATCCTGAGACAGCCTTTGTTCAGTGCACACATCACAACATCACAGCTATAGAAAATTACAAATTTCAAAAATTAGGGGCAATTCTTGTTGGAGAAGGCAGCCTAGATGGAGCATTTCTTCTTCCCAAATTCTGCATGGTTATGATGGATGGAGGAAGAGGAGGGGTGTATTGGGTGCAGGGATGACCAGCCTGGAATGTATTGGCTGTGCTGGCATTGTTTTGTATGAACTGCTGTCTGTGCATTTTAAAAACCTGTGACATCATGGGATTGAGGCAGTCTGTCCATCATGGGGGAAATGTGACACCAAGAATCATGGAGAATGGAGGCACTGACATGTACACAGATGCTCCAGCTCTCTTCAGATGCCCTGAGACCCATTGGTGTAGTCCTACCTCACGCTGAAACACTTCCATGGTGACCTAGAGAGCTCCTCAACTTTACTGGGAGATTTTTCCAGTAAAAGGGTTGATTTTTTTGAGTGGCAAAAAGCAGGGTGGAGAGAAGCCAGATTTGTACATCTTCTTAACCATGCAGCAGATGTGTAACTTCTGAATTTTTTCTTGTGGTCATGCAGCCAGACAGTGGGTTTTTCTGCGAGGGAAATTCTAGCGATGATGATGTGGTCCTGAAAGAAGAATTCAGAGGCATAGTAGTCAAACAAGGATGTTTGCTGAAACAGGTTAGTATTGCATGTGTTCCATCCTGTCACTGGGATCATGTTGCATGGATACAAGATTACTCTTTTACATTTAAATGCTTTAGAGAAGAGAGAAACTCACCCATGCTATCTCCACACTTGACAGGTTTCATCTCTGTCCTTGTTGCCTTTGCACAAAGGACACTTGCTATAGCATGGCAGCAGGGCTTTTGCCCAGTGTGGCGAGGTTTGTTGGTCTTACTATGAAATAAGACAGTTTATGGTTTTAATTAGGAAAGAGTGCTAAAGTAGATGTGACAAGTCGTTGGTACAATGCAGAACTGAACTCAGGTAAAGAGGCTGCCAATCCAGGGTCCCTCTGGACACACAACTGAATTCAGTGGCCAGTTTTCACAGGCTTTTTCAGCATACCTGAGCAAAGGAGTCCTTTCAGTCACTAACGTTTGATCCTGTCCCATCTGTAAGAGGGAAGATAACCGTATATCTTCCTTTCCAGCTAAACTTGAAGCAATATGGTGATTTTCCAATGAATAGAATAGTTCAGTTGGAAAGGACCTACAATGATTATCTAGTCCAACTGCCTGACCACTTCAGGGCTAACCAAAAGTTAAAGCATGTTATTAAGGGCATTGTCGAAATGCCTCTTAAACACTGACAGACATGAAGCATTGACCATCTCTCTAGGAAGTCTGTTCCAGTGTTTGACCACCCTCTCTGTAAAGAAATGCTTCTTAATGTCCAGTCTAAACCTCCACTGTTAAAGCACTCCTTGGGAGCCTAAGAATTTTTTGGTGGTGCTCACATATATCTCTCTTGTTCAATCAGTTTACTCAAAAGCAAAGGAAGAAATTAGATACATGTTTTTCTGCTAACTTTGACCCTATCACATTTATGTCTGCCTAGTTAGTAAGAGCTTCCTTGCAAACAGCATAGCTAATTGAGAAACCAATATTTTGAAATGCTGAGAGGAAGTGATTCATGACAGTCTTCCACCAGTGCTAGCCTGGATTTGGTCACCCTCAGTGAGGGTGGATCATTGCTTGGAAGTGTCACTGCTTCTGCTGAGAATGTTTTCAGCAGATTTAGATTATCCTCACCCATCATTTCAGTCTTCAAAACAGGCAATGAGGCATCTGCATCCATATCGGAAGATGGTGTTATTTCTGTTTGAGCTTCTCAGCCACAAAGCCTTTTCCAGGGTGCTTAAACCAGATAAGCCTTTTTTGTTGGTGGTGTTAGTTATTGTCTTTGTGGGGAGAGAAGGACCTTCAGCTCATTCTTGTCAATAATTCAAGGTACCGTCCTTCAAGATATATTTCAGCCATGTTTTCTGGTGAGCATTTAAACTCAGTTCTCACAGACCTCACATGAATGTCGTAACTACCTGACTGAGATCTGTTTAGAGCAATCTCCTATGTTGAACCTGTTCTGCTTTGTGCAAAAAATAGGGACAGAAACCAGTGTGAGAGCCCAGTTGTGCAAAACAGCGGGATGCCAAAATGCCAGGTTCAAGTCCTGTAAAAATATTCAGCTTTTCTCCTTTTGTATTTGTCTGTTCTCTCATGTGTGAGTAGGTAACTGTAAGCATTTGCAGGCAAAGCAGTTCATCACATTCCTGGTTTTGAATTTTCCTAGGGACATCGGAGGAAGAACTGGAAAGTGAGAAAGTTTGTTTTAAGAGAGGACCCTGCGTATCTTCACTACTATGATCCTGCTGGAGTAAGAGATGTTTGGTTTATCTCCCTGTTTGTTTTAAAGCCAACATCTTGTGGAAATATCTGAATGGAATACTTGCATGGCAGTGAGTGATAGGGAAGACCGAGCAGGACAGCGGGTCTGTTTGTGCTCACACAGCCTGGCCATCCTCTGCAAAAGCAGAATGAAGGGTGGTTTCTGGGGCTGCCAAGTCAGGGTGGCAAATGACACCCAGACCTGGGAACAGGTAATACTGAACTGTTCTCTCACCTCTTATCTATGATTAAAATTAACTGGATCATAAGTGCAAATGAACACAATACAATCATTTTGCAGTTTAGAATTGATGTATTTTTCTGTGTCAGGCTGAGACAGAGCATTCCATTTCTTGTGTAATTCTAATGGGCCAAACCTTGCCCTAAGAAAAGAAGGAGCATTGCCATGGGCAAAACCTGTCCCCCAAAAGCTGATGTTCAGGTAGATTCAGCCCACAGGTTTTATTTCATCCTGCATTGCTGCAGGAGCAGTGCCATTGTGGCTTCCAGGTGCTTTCTGCCGTGCCTGTCCCCCTTGGCAGAGGCGGCCCAGACACACTGGAGAATTAACAGTGAGGAGTTCCTGACCTCCCTATTCCTGGTTTGCCTTTCCTGCTCCTGGCATTCCTTCCTAAAGGGCTGAGGTGTGTCAGCTTATAGCGACTGCTTCTTTGAAACTTGTGCCAACAAAAATGCATCTTCACCTATTCTTTGACTATCACAGTCTTGAAGTGCACAAGAGGCCAAATTGTAAATAAAGGTATAGCTACTCTTGCTGCTCGGTAAGAACACTTCTACTCTTTTTCTAACTAATCTTTTTTTCTGTTCACTGTGATGTCAAAAGCAAAGTTATAGTTGACACAAGGCTTATACTCTTCTTGCACCTTTGTTCAGGATATGTTAAATACTCTGCAGATCCTGAATTCCAAATCCCAGAATTTGATTTCCTATTTATTTGCAGGTCTTCCCCCTACCACACCTCCCACCCTCCATGTCACACACAGACTTGGGATCCCCTGGTTTCCCAGGTGACATACCAAGTCAGCAAATGTTTTTGCTTCCATTCTGGGGTTGTAGCCAGATATTAACATGTGAACAGTTTCAGAAGCACTGTATTTCATTTTTGATTTCATGTCCTCATCAGGGAGAAGAACCATTAGGAGCAATTCACTTGAGAGGCTGTGTGGTGACAGCAGTGGAAGATATGCCAGACTGTAAGGAACTAGGTTGAATGAGCTGTGTAATAAGTTTTTGGTACATTCTTTCAATCTGCCTGAAATCACAAGTGGCTTTTACTCAAAAAGCAATCTATGTGCAATGATTTAGTAAGTCTTGTAGTAACTGGGCTCTCTGTTGATGTCTTAATTACTGGAAAAGGATACTGCGGTAAAGGTAGGAATAGGTGTTTTGCCAGCTGTTTAGAGAAGATGTCAAAAGGATAACTGGCCTTAGACAAAGTACGCTGAGTTTCCTCTTTTTAGCCAATGAATTTGGGATGGAAGCTTCATGTTGGAAGTAGTTATGCCAACAAATTATTACTGTTCACATTCTGTTCCCTCCCAAAACTAGAAGTTGCGGGTAACAGCAGTGGTTAAGTGTTGCTGCACGGAACAAGGAACACTCATTCCATGCATTTGCCTCTCCACAGGACAGGCAGACTATCATACCCAGCAAGCAAATCTGTTGGCATCTCAGTACCTGTGTAGGCTGTGCTGGCAGATATGAAAAGAACTGGACATTCTGGATGTGACATGAACTTAAACGTCTTGTTTTTTGTAGCTGGCAGGGCGGGGTTTGGGGAATGTGACCTGTCTGCAGGATTGCAGGTCCTCCCATGATTGGAAATCAAGTAACCATGGACTCTTGAAGGTGAAATGTGCAGAATTCATGGGTTGTTTCTCCGAGGCACCCGTCTCATGGACCCAATCTTGTGATGTTTGCAAAGGTCTGATCAGGCACAGCTGTAGAAAGAAAGGAAATCCCCTTAGAGTGTGTAAAGGAAGAAACGTTGTAAATAATAGACTTTATTCTCTTATAGCTGACTTCCTTATTTCTTCTCTGTAGCCAAGAAGTATGATGTTGACAACATCCTCTTTGAAATCATTACGGCAAACGAAATCCACTATTACTTGCAAGCAGCCTCACCCGCAGAGCGTACGGAGTGGATCAAAGCAATTCAGGCAGTTGCTAGGACTGGAAAATGAAGATGATCTGCCAGTGAGAAGACAGACAACTGAAATTGGTTACTCAAAACAAACTAGGAAATTTAGCATTTCGGTGACAGAAAGCATTATCATCCAGAACGGCATCCTGAGGCTTGTGGGTTGGGGGTGAGGGTGGGTAATATGTTTCAGTTCTACAGTGGGCACTAACAAACTAACATTTTTCCACTTGTGTTATGGTAATAGTTTACTAAATTATAACATAGAACATGTCATATTAGTGTGCGCTGCTTAGAATAATGTCTGCCTTGGGAAGGTTATACCTTACACCTTTCCCTGCTGCCACAGCTGATAGAATTTCACTATTAACAGGAGACATAGTCACATCACTGACTGTGGGGAACTCAATTAGTCACCTGCCATTCAGCCTGTGTTGTGTTTCAGTATCTTCAGATACTTCAAAGTCTTCTCAAGATAAACTTTATAATTTCTTGTCTACCAGATCTTTTTACTGCTTGTTCACCTATACAAGTAATGCCATAGATTTAAGGAAAGAAATCAACTCACTTGGAAATCTGATCCACTCCTTGTAATCCTTCAGTGTTAAGGAAGGGAAGAGTGCAGACAACTATGGAAACACCGTGCAGAAAGCAAGTACAACTCAGTGACAATGGTATGAGGAAAAGTTTCTACAGTATTTCAAACACAAAGCAATCTCAGTTCAACTCCTGATTTTGACCTTTGCTAAATTTCTCCACAAGAATCTACTCTAGGACCATTGTTTCCCTTCATTTAAGATTCCAGAGCAGTTTCTAGGGTGTCATGTACTGCTGATTTGGCCTGTATTTGAATTAAGAATCTTACAGGAGAAGGGAAAGAATCCGTAGGTTACTTGAACTACCGATTGAAATGGTTTTGTTTAGATTTTTCTTTTTTTAACGTCCAGCAACATACTCATCCTTGGTTCTGTGTCTTAGTCATATAAGAGAAGCCTTATGCTTTCTGTAACTAAAATAAACATTATTATTAGACAGGGTCAATCTTTATATTTTTGTCTGACTGTATGTATCAAACTTCTAAGTCTTAAGCTTTAAGCAGGAGCTGAAAGTCAAGTTAATGTCAGATTCTGCATGTAGACTGTTCCTGATGCAGACTGATGTTTCTGAGTGCAAGTAAACTTCAAAACTTTTACAACTCTGTTCATAGGTCTAATTAGGTACCTTATCCTTAAGAATTCTTATTCTGATCTCTTCAGTCTAAAATTTGGAACTAAAGCTTCTCTTGAATTCTGCTTAATTATACCTGTATCTGGGCTAATGAGCCTGAAGGTCTTTTGCCTTAGTATTGCTTATCACAAAGAAAACACAGCCGTGTGGGGGAAGCAGGCTGGCACACACTGCCTCGTCATGTCCATTTAAGACATCCAGAGGAGATCGGCTTGTGGCAGGCGTTTCCTGTATCTCACGTAAGCTGACGGGATCACTGAAGCCTGGTCTGTCGTTCTGAGGAAGGAAGACTCATGGCATAAAGATACGCTGTTTGCTCAGCCTGCTCTCATGATAATTGCTTTGTGGTTGCTGCTTATTTTTGCTTTCAGAGCTCACTAACCCAAAAATATCCTATGGCACAGGAAAATAGAAAAAAAAAAGCCCACACAACCAAACAGAAACTTGCCCAGCTTAGCAAAGGAGGGATACAACTGCCAATTTTTAATAAAACTAAAAAGTTTTACCAGTCTTTGACCTCATCATTTTTCTCTGCGCCCAGTCAAAGGTACAGCTGCCCACCTATGAATGGTATTTTCTCTGGTAAATTATGGTAGTTGGTTTATTTGTGGAAGAGCTCTGATGTTTGTACCAGATGATATCAATAGGGTCTCTAACCTCATAGGTTCTTTTTAAGATAGATCACAAAGGTTTGTAGGTGTCTCTGCTTCTTGGTGGAAACGGGAAGATTGGAAGTGTATGTCTGATGCTACCTTCCCTACATTTCCTGTTATAAATGCTTTCATTTGCCTGAGAGTGGTACTGGGAGTGACTCCAAGCTATTCTTCCTTTTAGTCAGATTCTCATGCATTTCTTTGCATTGATTATGAGCTCTACGTTCCAGGGTGAGTGTGCTCTAGTTCATTTTCAGACAAGGCCTGACAAGAAAAGCAATACATTTCACAGACTTTTTTCTTTGATAAGCTCTTCACAGGGTATGAATCCAAGTAGGTACCTGAAACCCACCAGCAGTCAAACTTTAGGAACTGTGCATGAGATGATGACAATTGTCATAACCCTTGAACTGAGTCAGGAAAGTTGCTAAGGAGAGAGCTACTGGAGTTGAGACAAGGTGGTGAGGACTACTGTAATAGATGTCTGTATATGAGACAAAAAAAGTTAGTTTTACATCACTACAATTTCTAGAGATGCTAAGTGGGTCTTGTGTAAGGGAATTCAGTATTAAAAAGCAACTGCAAGTCTGTCGTAGATTATGAGGCCAGCCCAGTTACTCAGAAGGCATGGAAAGGAAGAGGTGTGTATCCTGAATACTAGCGCAAGAGAAGAGAGCCTAGGCCTGGTAGAAGGAACTACTAATTGAAAGAGGAAAAAAAGAGCAGACCTTCATGCGCGATGCTTCCTCTTATCTGTTTTCATCTTCTATTTAAATCACACTTCTATGCATTCAGCAATTAACTACATCAACATCCGTTCCTTTTTTTACTTATAAAACGAATTAGGTTTTTTTCATAGACTAAAGTACAGTGAAATAAACCATTGTGGATAAGGACTATATTTATAATCTGCAATTACTGTAAGACTTGTATGATATAATCTACTATAAATACTCTCTTAGGTTCATGTTTGACTTGCCACATCTTACGCTGAGCAGTTTTCCCTCCCCTGGAACGTTGACTGTGTGCTTACTACAGTTGAGTTTTCAGTAACATTTATTAACCATGCGCCCATCAAAACACTCATGCAGACACAGAGCTCCTTCTTCCATGGTTTAAAAGAAAACAGGACAAAGCAAACCACATGCATGTACACTGAAAAAAAAACAAACAACCAAACATCCATGAAGACTGCAACAGCCTAACAAGCTTTCAGCCACAGTGTTACTTCCTACAATCCAATAAACACCCTGTATGGAAGTGGTTCTGTCTTCATGTGTTTCTAGCAGTGGTTTCCAGGAGCTGTTTGCTTTCCCTATACTGCAGCTTTCTTCTGAAGGCTAAGGTTAGTAGTATTTTGTTGCTGAATGTAGTTATTTTTGTTCTGTTGTTTGTAGTGTGCTGTCGTTGGTTTTTATTTGAAAGAATAGTTAACAGAAAGTGTTAAAGGTCTGCTGAAAATTTGTTTTTAGTAATAGAACATTTTATTGAGGAATCTTTAATCAAATTATGTTCATAAAAAGGAAAAAAGTAGTTAAGGATGTGAGATGTGACCGAGTATGTACTGTCAAATCTCTCTTTTAAACAATTTTTTTATTTGCATTTGTGCTTGCAATATTGCAGATAATTCTTAAATGCAGTGATACTGCTTCTTTGTCTTAGATGTCACTTTTGTATGTGCTAAGCACCAATATTTTTTCCCCCTAATTTGTTCTCAAATACCTTAGAAGTTACTTTAAATTTAAACGACTTGCTTCACTCTGCTCTGGATAAGCTCTTTTTATTACGACATGTTTCCATTTGTTCTGAGTTCGTGCTTGGGTAGCACCAAAACTAAGAATCCTGAAAACTTCCCTTAGATAACCTTTTTGGTTAGGGCTAGAAACATTTTAGTACAGTGGGGTTTTTAGAAGGGGTTTTTTTGGGTTGGTTTTTCATTGGTGGTTTTTTTTTTTTTATACATTTTAAAACTGTAAGAGGCTATAAGAGGAAGTTTAAAAAGCAGAATGAGTAGATTAACAGTCCTCTGCCAGTGGTTGGTAGTTGATATTTCTGTGAGTGCCTTCAGTTCGTATTTTGAAAAGTGCATGTATTTTTGCTTATGAACTGTGGTTTTCTCGTTGATATGTAGAGGTGTGTGAACTTCTGTGTGCAACAGAAGACTTGAAGCTGGGCTTCAAATTGCTCTCTCCCGCTTGGGTTTCCTGCTGGCTAACAAGGGGATGTGTGCTCTCCTTTTCTCACCAGCCACCTTTCTTAGAGGAGTTTTTGGGTTTGATAGTTTTGGCAACCTGAGAAAACTCCATATGCCATGCAATAAATAGTGCCAAGTTCTTTAGCCTACCTACTTGAATAATTTTTAAGAAAATATATTATGTTGAGTTTGTCCTAAAGTAAATAAAAGTGGAATATACATGCTCTTACATGTTAATGATATGCCACAATATGCAAGAGTTTCTTTTCAAAAGCTAGGATGAAATAAAATACAAGGCTGTTCACACAGCATCTGGTTTGAAGGATTGCTTCCAAATTATATGATTAAGTAATTGCATAGTTATATTATTTAGCCTGTAAGCTGAGCAGTTCTCCATGTATAAAGTGTCAGGTATTTGCCCTTCTATCAGGATATAGGATGGAAATCTCAGTCCTGCTTCTTGGGGCCAATGTTGACATTAAGTAAGAAGTCTTTCTCTTGCTTTCTAACGTCTTCTCCACTACCCAGGAGTAGGGTTCCTGAGTGTATCTCTCATCTTTCTGTGTTACTTGTGTGACACTAAGGAGCAGAAAGACAACTTAAAAAGCAAATGGTTGAGGCAGGATCAGTGTCCTGACCAGTGAAGTGCTGGTGCCTGTCCAGATGACTTTGCCTGCCCACCACACGTGGCTCGAAGGAGCCTTGTTGCACTGTGGAGCCTTTACAATGATCCCACCCGGCTTCAGTAGTTGCTGGATTGGAGCCTGAAAGAGGAGAGAGTGTCTTTTGCCAGCTCTGTGGAAGTAACTTCAGTATGAGTATGAGACTTAGTCCTGGCCGATCTGCAAAATGAATGTGGAAGGGCACCACCATCTGTATCTGTGAGTTGGTTTTGTTGTGTGGGATGATGAAATAATTGAAGTCTGAATCCGATGCATGGAGAATAATCTGAATGTGGTTCCTTATCACCTTCTGAAGGTATTTTGGGAACTGCTTTATATCTAAAAATGGCAGGTTGGTGATCTGCAAGCCAAGCAAGTTAAAAACACCCTTGAAAAATCTCTGACTGAAAACACTGTTCTTATTTTGTTGTTACTCATGAGACTTCTTGAAATAGAGCTTCTCATTTGGCTTCAAAATAAGTTGTGGGGTTTTTACTGGATTAGAACACAGGCCTTCCTGCTTTGCATTTAGAACCAAAACTGTGGCTTCCCACACTTTGTCTCTCATTCTTGTAAATTGCTACTAATTTTTTTCCTTCCAGTTTGGTTGAAGGGTGAGTAAAACTGTGTATGAAAGCTGAGGAAAATGCCGCTTTTCATACTTCATTGGACTTCCATTGTAAGTGTAATGGAGTATATTAAAAGGACATTGAGAAACAACTTCTTGCAGTGCTGCCATTAGCCCCTTTCTCTTTATCAAATGTACTGGAACAACCTGTTGCAGACTGATAGAGTATCAATAATTCAACATATAATCAGTCTTTTCATGTACCTGCTTCCACATCATAAGAAAAAGTCTGAAAATCCTTTCTTAAGCACTGTTGTGTATCAAAAGAAAAACCAAGAAACTATTTCTCTTGTCCTTCATTGCTTGTGCTATGCGTGTACGTAGGTGTCCTGGTTTTGAAGGTTTCAGTTGCTGTGTGTCTCCCTAGTATGCGATGGTGAAAGTACAGTAACAAAATCAACACACATGCATGAGAGATTTCTGAATAATAGGAAGAGTTGTTTATATCAGATTGTTAACACTCCTATGCAGTTTTATGATGAATAAAAGGAAATATTTCATCATTCTGGTGCATAAATGGTAAAATAAGGTTGGTGGTTTTTTTTCTTTTTTTAACTTAATATTTTCACTTAAAGGAAAGCTTTTTTCCCCAAGTTACATCTTCAATTTCCCCTTTCTCCCCCCACACCATTCTTAAAGCTATTTTGACCTAAACTCCTAAACTTCCTAATCTAAAAAGAGAGCTTGTGGCTCTCCTTTCTAGGCATCATAGAGTGGAACTCAGATATATAAACATAAATGCCTAGTGGCATTTTAGATGTGCTACAACATACCATGTGGTCTGTAGTTACCCCTCTAGAACAGCAAAAATTTCCTCTCATCTCCTCATACCTATATGCCATGTATGTATGTTTGGTTTCTTTATGGGTATTCAGTGTCATTATAGTCTCCCTATTTAAGTGTTTGAGGAGCCCCCAACGTTAGTATCTCTAATTACATGTGTTGATAAGAGTTGCATGTTGGAATGACTTTAAAGAGCAGTATAATGTAATAAAATTGTCTGCAAACTAGCGATGTTCAAAAATAAAGGTGCATTAGAAAAGCTGATCAGTTTGGTCAGCCCCACTAAATGAAACTTGAGGTACGTTTCTCTTATTTGATATACTGTCAAATGGCTATACAATTTATTTTGCGAAACCTAGGTGTTAGGTTCTCCTAGCTAAATTTGTACAGTATTTTCTTTAGCATTGTGATGGAAAAATAGTGCAAGCTATTGAAAATATTCCCTCAGTTGAACAGATGAGTAAAGGTCTTATGGAGTATTGTCATATTTAATTTATTGACTGTAAGATAGTGCTGCTGCAAAAAAATATTTTGCCTTTCTCAACTGCCTCTCCCCCCCTCGACTTGTTAGGATTAAAGGCTTAAAATACTGGTTGGTTGGTTTGAAGATTTCCCTCTGTTCCCACCTTGTTCCACCTATACCTTCAATTCAGCCTTCAAATGGAATCTTCCAGTAAGTAGCTGGTGGCATCTTGTGGTCTTTTGTATTTGGTGTTCTGAGATCACTGAGATGTTTAAAAGCAATATTCGGTGCTACGGCTAATAGATAATCTCGTGGTCAATGGTGTCCTGTGGCACCTGGGGAAATCTTTGTGTAGAGCATCAAGTGTCTGGCATCTTGGCAACAAAACAGCCTGTGCAGTCGACACTCCTGTATTGGTGGGCAGCAGCTCCTTTGCCTGTTAAGATTTTTAAGGACTGTGCATTAGACCCAGCACCTGCCATTCTAACAATATTTTTAAATGTGGATCAAAAAAGGCTAATGATGTACCTAATCTGCGTGCTCTAGCAGGCTGTTTTTTATTCCCCCTGGCTTTGTAAATCCACAGTTGCTGGACATGGGTGGCAGTTTTGGTCAGGACAATTCCGAGGAGTTAGAGAGGGCTGCAGGTAACTGTGCTGGTACATAGAATTGTCCTCTTGGGTTTCATCTTAGTAGGTCCCCTGAGACCTCTGAGTTTGCTGTCCATCGCCTCTCTCCTTCTTCCCCTTCTACCCACACATGTAGCTTGGGGTTTTTTTTAGGTTTGCCAGAATAGAAGTAGTTTGGTTTGTTGGGTTTTTTTTTTTTCCCTAGCCCTTAGCACTGAGGCCTGAAAAAACCCCACCACAACCAAGCCCCAGTTCTTAGCGTTGTGCTGATCAGAAGCTGCTGCTCACTCTCAGTGTTAATGCAGCAGGTGATTTCTTCCCACTGTTTTGGGGACAGACTTTTCTGTACTAGCAATAAGCTGAAAAAAATCCACCAAGTGTCAGGATGCTCTTGGGAATCTGATATGCCTCTAGCCAAGTTCATTTGGAGAGAAAATAAAAAATAACACCAGCAGCACCCCACTACTCCTCTCTGTATGCCTTTATTACCTGTCAGCTCTGGTGGGCTAAAGCAGCTGATTCCAGTCCTGAGCCCAACTGTTCAGAGATCAGTTATCAGCTGGGATAACTCTGTCACTTGGGACCTTCCAGAGATGAACAGGATAGAGACATGAAACGTTAGTGCCTGCCTATCGGGAGAAATGCTTCTCTTGACAAAATTAGCTTTGCAATTTGAGTGGTCTAACGAAGAAAAGTCCGTGGTGATTAAACATCTCGTGCTTTCTTTTTCATTTAGTCTGACTCTTAATGGCAATGGCTTGAAGCCACATCCTGCACCGTGATGAAATAAAGCCACACTGTCAGCTCCTCCCTTCAAAATGGAGCACTGCAATACTGAGTAGTTACCAGGAAGGTTCTGACACCACAGGCAGTTTTGGAAATGTAAAAATAAAGCACTGACTTCAGGGGACCTCAGTTTGAGCTTCAGTGTTGGGCGTTTTGATGGCCAGCTCTGTCCAGCAGCTCGGGACATTTTGTGCAGCAGGGAAACTTTTTTTCATGCCAGAAGCCTGGCTGGTTTGAGCCCGTGTTGCATAGTTGGGCTGTGTGGGTGGAGGACATCCAATTTGCTGTGCTTCCCGTGCTCTCTACAGAGACTTCTCTGTCTTAGGAAAGCTGGGTGAGCAGGAAAGTGAACAGCAGGAAGGCCGTGTGGCTAGCGGGATGCCTGGGCGATGAGTGCCTCGGGCACCTTTCTGCAGCTGACACCTTCCGAGTAGGAGGGTAGAAGTGGTGTGTGAATGCAATGGAAGGTTGGAGGGGTTTGCTAAAGTAGAACTTTCCACTTCCTCAAAAATGTATGGGTAAGAGGGCTGGGCAGTAGAGTGGAAAAAGGGTTTCACCGGCCACCTAGGTTTGAGACTAGCTGGCGCATGTCCTGCAGTGGTAAATGAGTGTTACATATCTGGCCTTAGCTGCTGAGGAGGCTCCTTGGGGAAGGATACCTACGCGTTAGCACTAATTTAGGCACCGGTACAGTATTCCTGTCACTGGCATTTCAGTGGTTTTTGCTCACAGGTAGGAGGGGAAAGAGATGAGCCCAAACCAGCTGGTGTAGCAAGTGCCGCTGTTTGGAGCAATGGATGCTGCTGGAGTATCTTGAAAGGGAAGAGAACTCACATCCAGGCTGCAGCAGAGCTGAGAGGCTGAGTAGGTGTTGCAGGGGCAGAGGGGGGTGGAACAGAAGACCAGAACTGATGTAATGAAATCTCTAGGGGGAATTAAAACCCTTAAAGGAGGGACTTTGAGTGGGGAGGGGAAGCAAGCTTTGTTTTCATGAGAACTTGTACTTAAATACCTGTTTCTTTTTTTTTCTTTCAGTAAAGATTTTCATGAGAAACTTACAGCACCACTACTCCAGGTTTAAAGATCCAGGCCTTGTCTAATTGTATAGCTGAGACTTTATCTCCTGGTGTGTTTAAAGAAGCACAGCCACCTGATCTGGACAGAGGTAGAGGTAATTTCTACAAGAATGGGAAAAAGCTAAGTGCACAGTGAAGCAACTCAGTGTGAGGGTTTATACCAGAATAATTATTCTATTTAAAAAATGTATCCTGAGACAAATATATGAGAACTGACAGCTGAGGGACAGGAAAGGAGCAGAAAGAGGGTATAAATGGGAGTTACAAAGACTGGAGGTAAGAGGAGGAGTCTGGGCGAGGAGAAGGGTGAGGAACCAGATCCATTATTGTGCACTTTTCCTGTCCTCTGTTTAATAAATTGGGCACTCCTGAGGTGATGAGAATGTACTATTAGTATTATTTTCTTCATTATTAATTTATATGCTTTTTTTTCACTTCTAGTTCTCGTATTAAAGTCAGGGTAAAAGATACTGTGAGCAGGGAGCAAGGCAGCACCTTCAGTGGAAAAAACTGTTGTGCTTGGGTGTGGTTTGGTTTTGTTTTTTTTTTTTTTAATTTGAGCTAAGTAGATATATTAGCAGAATAGCTAATAATAAAGGAAGCAGCCTTTGCGATTCGTTGAGCTTTGTGCTACACCCATTATACTTAGCAACACTCTTTACTCTGAGGAGTTATACTTCACTCATGTTTGGCAGCAGGGCGATAGCAAAAGCTTCAGTGAATTTTGGGTACTGCATCCATTACGGCTAACATAGTAGTTGTCCCACAAGAGCAGCGTCATCTCTTTTGGCAATAAAAGGACATGTTATGCATCTTTATAAAACCTGGTGCAATGGGGTCCTGATCCTGGGACTAACACTTATCTATATAAGGAATAAATTGCAAAAGATCTATAAAAAAACATTATCCGCTCATCGCATCGTGTCATGCAGTGTTGTTGGTGAGAAAGCTGTCTCAATTAGGTATATTACTCATGATTTAGAAAAGGTACTGGTGCTTATGAACTGAAAACCTGTTCTAATGGGGAAAATGTAGGAGGCTGAGGGAAGTGGATCAGTTTTGATGAAATCTGTTGAATGCTCTGAACTAGAAAAGGGATCAGGTGACATACTGTTCTTGGAAGCATTTCAGAACTACTGGTCTCACCTGGCTGTTTCTTCCTTGGCCTGTAGATATGGGCACCTACAACAAACAGCCTGTGAGCCCAGCCGCTTGCAATAAAGGGGAGTAAAAACTACTAGATATTTTCACCAGACATTCTGCAATAAATGTCAGAAAATAAAAACGCCTAAGTTGGAAGCAAGTTTAAACTAATGATTTGTTTAGCCACCAGCACCATCGAACGAAAAACGCTACTGGATTTTAGCCCAGAGGACCATGGTCTGTTTGTTTAGAGCAAAACTGCTCCACTGCTCCATCTAGTGTTCAGGCCCTCGTCAAAGGTCAGGGCTGGACCTCATTCAAGTCAACACTGTATCTAACAGGGGCCTGATCCGGTGCCATTGAAACTCAGGTTCAGACGGGACACTTGTGTCCTTACGTTGTCAGAAGATCCTCTGCCAAAGTCCACAGTAGTTGCTTTGAAATCACTTCATATTAACTAAGTTTCATAAGCATTTCTTCCTATTAGAAAATTGGTCCCAGGCTGGTGACTGAATTTTGTAGGAATACCTTGAGCAATATGGAGCTTCCCAGTATTTTCCCACTTTACTCTTTAGTGCAAAGTAGGTAGGGAAGGGTGATATTCAAGTGAAATTGTAATTAATTGATTTTGTGGCCACTTTTATGTTGAGTAACGTAACAGGCATCTCCTCTTACTAGCAGCAGTTTTTAAAGTCAGTGCCAAAAATCAGTGTGGGTAAAGCAGGGTCTGCGTGATGGGAGATGATAATGTACAGCAAAGCTAAGGTTTTGAATGTGTTTTAGCATGACTGCAAAAATACATGAAGGTGTGTTATCTCACATGGTTATCTAAGTTATTTTGTTTAACGTAGTAAATTTTGCTCTGCTCATCATGCTAATGACAAAAATGCAGAGCTAATGGCAGAGAGGCTGTTAGTTACGTGGCTGCTTCAGTCCTGCCTGGTGCCTGGATCTGTGAGTCCTAGTCCAGAAATCCCACAGCAGCTGGGCAGTGGAAATGCAGCACTGCTGAGCACTAACACTTCCATGGGGACAGGTTCAGAAAAGATCCCTGTGAGGGCTCTGTCCCTTCAGACGGGCACTGGGGATGTTCAGCTGATCGTGAGGTGGCTGCCTGATACTCTTCTTTTCTTTCCAATGTCTGGATTTGTCCCTTTCCCAGCCTTCCTTTGTGGGGGCTCATGTTGTGCTGCTGCTATGACACACTTCAAGTAAAACACACTTTTTTTTTTTAAGTAATCTCTTCCAAAGCAAAAAGTGCAAATTTAAAGTAGAATCAACATCTTTTCAACAATACAGCAGAACATTAAATTTACAAATATAAAATTACAACTGAATATTTAGTCTTATTTAGAATTTTACAGAAAATTAATCTGATAAAGTGCAGGTAAAAAAAAAGATAACTTTTTTTTTTAGAAGCTTTCAGCAAACACAACTGATTTTGAACAGCAAACTATTTACAGTTTGGCAGTCTGTGAGTTGTTGTTAGAAGGTTCTTGAGTTGCAAGAACCAGTGCTGGTTTCTCATCTCTCAAGTTCTGCTTCCAGGATTTCTCCCCATGTCTCGACATCCATTGGATACATGCTTTTCTCGGGCAAGCTGTTTTGTGAAGGAACATTGCTATATTTCCCGCTCAGCCATTCTTGCTTCACTTTGCTTTTCCAGTAGTTTCTCAGTAATGTGATCTGATGAAAAAACAGACAGCTCAAATCTTGGCAGTGAACTGATTTAAGTTGCGTTCAATACAAATAAGTTTTGCATTGGAAGACTAATGCTAGCAAAAGCATTTGGAATGTCTTTGGATATCTAGATGCTAAGCCCAGGAAGGTGTACTGCTGCCAAGAAGCAGACCTTGGTCTATTTCCATCTTTTCCGTTCTAAGTTGGGTGGAGAATCACTTCTTACCTCAATTCTTTGAGAGTCAAGATGAAAACCCTAAAGCAGGAATTCATCTTCCTCCTTACTCCTTAAAAGAAGGGCATTTCACTTTCTTTTCCTATTTAGATTATTTATGACCTTTAACTCTTGTTTGGGCTCTTAATGCAGGCTGGCTGGATTCTTCTGTTCAGCCAACCTTTTAGTGCCAGAAAATGCTGACTTTGGTGTGTGTTTGCTTCTACTTCAAATCCCCTCTCCAAAATACAGATGAAATAGAGAATTAGTGCAGGGACCTCTGGAAATTCATGTGCAAGAGTAGTAAGATCTGTACATTTGAAAGGTGACCACTACCTGCTCAAGGCTTTGCCTCATACTGAAAGAACTCTACTGAAATGTGAAAGTCTGAATTGTTTTTGGGTTTTTTTTGCTGCTGCTTCTCTCTTTGCATTCGTCCACCACCCCCCTGCTCTCAAACACATCAGCTAAAATGAGGTGGGGATCATCCTTTAGCTGGTCCAGAGTAACTGAAACCGCTCCTTTCCTGATCTACCTCAGCTTCAGGCTAGACTCGACAGTGATAGATCTTCCAGCCTGTTCAGCTCCTAACTCCTCAGAGCAGCTCTAACTGGGAGCGTGTGTGGGGAGCGTATCAAAACAGCTTTGCAGACCTTCTGCTTGTTTCCTCTTCTCTACCCCAATTTTTTTCCTCCTGGATGTATGTTGCTCAAGGAATATTGAGGCAGAACTACTCAGGATCAATTTCTGTGAAGTCACTCCTCACCTGCAGAACTACTCCCACAAAATCCACCCAGCGAGCACACAGGGCCTAGCAGGGGTATGTTGTCTTCTCTCCGCCCAGCCCTGTCTATGGGATGTAGGCTTTCTTCCGTGTTAGGGCTGTGCAGACTTCGCTGTGATGCACATCTGGGCTGAGGCTGCAGGGGCAGCGTGAGGACTAGACGAGGAGTGCTGGGCCGGCCAGGTGCAGCCCTGGGTGGGAAAGGACAGCCTTGCTTTCATCACTCTGTATTTAACCAGATACCCTGCTGCTGGGATGCGCTACCGAGCCACGCTGTGATTACAGCGGTTCTCCCGTCAGCCTGGAACAGAGGAGGTGTGCTGATGTAATTTCTTTACATACTTCTACTACCAATCCCAGAAGCCTCGACGCTGCTGACATTATGTCACTGACGTTAAATTTACCTTCCACGAATAGCCATTTCCTCGATCGCAGTCGATCTCCCGCTGGCAGACAGCCCTTACGCTCAAGCAGTGGTGTCTCCACAAGCAGTCGTTGCTCTCGATGACGCGGTGCCAGCCTTTGCACGTCACGGCCGCGTGACACAAACTCTCAACGTCCAGGCCACTGAAAATCCGAGAGCTGACCTCCGGAGGGAGGAGAGCCACGAAGTCGGCCGGGTCTCCTCCTCGTCCCCCCCTCTCCCGGCCGGCAGGGAGGAGCGCGGGTCCTCCAGCGGCAGAGCGCTCCCCTTCCATCCCCGCGGCCTCGGGGCGGGGACGGCGCCCCCCGTCACCGCGGCCGCCGCGTCTCCGGGCGGCTGCGGCCAGCAGCACCCGAGGCCGGTTCTCCGCCCGCCGGCATGTCCCTGCCTTCCGCTCGCTGCGTCACGCCACGACGGGGGTGGCGTCGGTGGTTTTTGAGGCGAATCTTTAGCTCTTCGGGCCCGCAGAGGCCGTGTAACCCCGTCGCTCGGCAGGCGAGTGACGTAGCGACCGCACGTCATCAGGCGGCGACAGCGTGAGCCCCGGCGGCGGCGGCTCCTGGTGGCGGCGGCGGCTGCTGGCGGGCCTTGGCCCGTCCCCGCGGCGGTGGCACCTCCCGAGGTGAGGCCGGTCCCGTCCCCAAGCAGCAGGGCCGCGGGCGCCGACCCTCGCGTGCTGGCGCGGCCGCCCGCTCCCGGGGGCCCGGCTGCGGCCTGGTCCCCCGGCCTCCCTGAGGGGAAGGGTGCAGCTCCCCGCCACCCCCGCTCCGAGCTCAGGGCTGGTTTCTGTCTTGAGGGACACGAACTGGAGCTCCGGGGCCGGGCTCGTTGCACCGGGGCAGCCCGGGCAGAGCCGAAACCTCCCGCGAAGCGCCTGGAGGGGCCCGTTTGGGAAGGGGGGTGTGTGTGAGGGGGTCAGTCAGAGCTTGGCCTCTTGTGTTTCTGTTCGTGAGGCAACGAACAACACTGCAGCTCGTCAGCTTGTGCCTTCCCGGTAATGCAAAACGCTGTGGAAGGGGCAGCAATGGCTCCCAAGTGATGCTGTGCAGTGAATACAGCAGTAATTAGATGGTTTTTCTTCTTTTCCCCGCAATCCTTTGTGCCACTGAATTGGCTAGCAGAAAGGCAAAGCGTTGGAAGGGGAAAACTTGCAGCGTACTTTCACGGCTGGAAAGCATTTTGGATGCGGTGCCTCGAGTTGAGGCTTTTAAAACCAGTTTCAACCACCTGAGTGCGTGGTGTCACCTCAGAGCTGCGGACTTGTAGCATTTAGTGAGGACTTGCCAAGAAGTGCTGGATTCATTGGGTGTCCAATCCTGAAAATTGTATCTTAATGCTGTTACCCAACTTTTAGTATAGAAACAATTTTTGGGAAGTTGCATTGATTTATGGTAAAGCAAATTCTAAGTTGTGACTTCAGCTTTCTCAAAGTTTTGTCGTAGCAGTGACTGGTATAAATTATGTACTTAAAACCCAAAACGTTATATTAGTGGTCAGCAGTGATTGGAAAATCTTTTGTTCAAAGTACTTTCAGTGGAAGGTAGACAGGAAGGCATGTTTATTTCCCCTCTAAGTTGATGTAAGAGTATGTTACGTTCAGTTTAGAAGTGTATTAATAGCAAACCTTCGGACCAACTTCTGTGTTTGAGTAAAAAGTGCATGGTTTTATTTGTGGTGAGTTTGACTAGCTAAAAATTATTTTGCTTTGTCAGGAAAAAAAATCAGGAGGCTGATGCAGAAGCAGCACCAACTGCTCATCCTGTTGAGATGTCTTGTAGTCCATCGTTAATAGAATCGACATGTTCAAAATCTGAGATACAGGGACCCACAAAAATGAGAAAAAATGGCGCTACTTCCAGGCATTTGGTGAGTACTTAATTTTTTAAATAAATTTAATATTTGTAAGCATGTTTTGAAAATGAAGTAAAGGTCTTGTGTTTTCTAAACCTTTTTACCCCCTGAGAGGGTAACTCTGGCAAAGTCTTATGCTCAAAATATCTGTCTTTTTAGCAGTTGGGATTGTATGCTATACAAGTGTATAAATACATTTCTGTTGTGTATTTATGATAATTACGCTGCAGTAATTGTTTCTCTGGAATATACAAAAATTGCTATTGCTAGAGTAATGTTTTGAACTAACAATGCGATAGCTGAGTTCAGTACTACAGAACAAAGTCCAGTTCTGGTCCCTGTCTGTGTCGGTAACTGTGCTGTAAGTACCTGTGAGGCCTAGGGAATGAATGACTGTTCTCCCCACCAGCCTAAAAGCATCTGAAATTTATATCTGGAGAGCGTGCTGTTGGGCTGGAGATACCTTGTGCTGGCTATAATATCTGCCTATAGTGTACTAGCAACCCTTTTACTTGACTCCTACAGCTGTGATGGAGTTGTGTTGTCAAGATCCCTACAAACACACAGATAAATAACCCTCCTGTTTTTCCCTGGCAGCTAGTGTCTTGTCCAGCAAATTAGTTTTCAAAGCAAGCTTCTTTTGCTTTTTTCAAACGTTGCTGAGTAAAAATGGCTTTCGGACAGTTTGGTAAATAGTGTATGGAGCCAGTGGGATTTTTCTTAGGTAGTCTGTTGTGTGTCCAGCAATACAGTGCTAAAAAGGACACATTGGTCAACATCATTGTGCAGTAGATAACTATGTACAAGAAATGAAATGTCAGCCTTTACTGTAACTGAGGTTCCTGGTGGTGTATTTAATTGTTTATCTTTTCTGGAGAAAGAAATTGAGAGAATGCTAGCAAGACTTTTCTGGATTTTTTTATCAAATAGGCATTTGTTAAACCTCCTCTTATTTCTGTGTTGAAACTCTATATCAAAATACTGATATAGCTCTTCTATGAAGCTTTCAGTCTGTAGCCTTTTAGAGATTTATTCCAAAGCTCTAAGAAGGTTTTTTTTTTTAACTACATGAAGATTTCTATAGGGGTTATTTTTCTGAGTTCTGAGTAGGAACTGTAAAAAAAATAAAAATAAAAAAAAATCAGGCAATCAGGCACCATCCAAAAAGCGGGTAGTTATCCAGGCTGTGTTTGAAGGACATAACTGTGTACAAACATGTGTTCTAGTTTTTTCCACCTCTTTTGTAACTGGAAAAAGGTACTAAACAGTAAATATTGTTTCAGCTTCCTCTTCCTGATGATAATGATAGTGAAGAGTCAAGATCTGTTCAAAGAAAGAGAGTGCTTCCATCTTGGATGCTGGAAAAGGACCTCCTGGTTCAGAGGATTTCTGAGCCTGTAATGAAAGGAGGTAGGTTTGCAATGTGGTACATTTGCATACCAATATACATTTATGTGCTTTGATCTCATTTTCTTAAATTATAATTGTGGTAGTGGAAAGGATTAATTTGTTACTTCTCTTTCTGTGTTTTGTGCCTGGCAGCTGACAGAGACTGACTTCTGTTGTCTCCTTTGTCATCAGTCCTGTGGGTGTGACAGCTCTTTCTGATCAGTTGATTTTCTTTCTGTTTTATTCTAATACCAGGAAATATACTGTCTTTGGACAGCTGAACATCTGATGTTCTGAAGCCCTTTCCTATAAACTTGCCTGTTTTGTTTAGTACGTAAATTCTAGGTATTTTCTGTGCCTTTAATTCCAAGCCTTTTTCCACATTTAAGTCACTGACTGCCCTTCTAAATTTAGATACTTCTAATTTCACAGGTTTTGAAGGTGGGGTGTTTTTGGGTGGCGGTATGTGTTAGTATTTAGTATTTAACTGTGAATCAAACTTGATCACTTAGTTCAAAGTTTCTACCTAGGAAACTTTGAACTTTCTAGGTTTCTACCTACATCACAGTGTAGTAGTTTCTTACCAGTATGAGGGTAAAATAATACTGGATTCCCTGTTGTCCTTCCCACAAAAGGAAATTGCAGAGTGTACGATAAACTTCTGCTGTTGTCTATCAGAGGTAACAGCGGCAGAATACTGTGTTTAGTCTCTATCAACTGGAGACACAAGGGTGCTGCACTGGCACAATCCCAAGAAAATTTTCTAGCGTATCTGGCTTTGGTCCTGGGAGCTTGTAAAGAGTTCTAAAACTGCCATTAGATATTCTCTGACAAACTTATGGCAAAGAATTTATGGCTCTGCTGACTTTTATCGATGGAACTGGAGGACTAAAGGAATGAGAGAAGAGAGGAGAAGGAAAATGACTATGTATGTTAACAACGCTCCCCCAGCATTTCTGTCTTTCTGCTGAAGACCTGACCTTGAGGGAGCTAGGGATACATACAAACACTCTTGGAGTCATTTAAAAAGTCATTACATGAGATAATGATTCCAGTTTAGAATGGGCCGCTTTAATAAAACAACCAATCTCTCCTGCAAATGTGAAATATTTCCTTAAAATTGTGAAATGATTTGCATCTTTTTAGAGTGGCATTGGATGGGAAGGTAGAAAGATAGAGAGTGAACTAAAAGGCTACCCTTTTATTTTTCTTCTGTCTGTCTTCCTACTGGAAAAGTAGCACTGATTTGTTGTTTGGAAGTCAGGCGTTAAAATTTGGAAAAAATCCTTACTTTATACAAATTACTCTGGCATGTCAGTATTTTTTTGAAGGGGCAGAGTTTTTTGAAGTCTTGCAAAATGGCATCAAATATCTTCCTTCCAAATGTGTTTTGCAGCAGATGGAGCTATAACAAAACCAGGACAATGGCCCTGGCTGTCTCCCAGCTGTATATCCAGAAAATACTACTTCAGTACAGAGATCTTACAGTTTTCTGGGATGTGAAGCTTTTTAAAGAGAGACGCAACATTCACTGTCTTTCTATCAGTTACTGGCTGATGAAATAATCAACCATGATGTAGTTGACTAGGCAAGTGGGCATACCCTGATTTTTGCCATGTCCTAATTAATTGGCATTTGTGTGTATAAACTGGTAATCTAAAGCAATACTTGTATGAAAGGTCTGTGGTAAAAGTCATCCTTGGACATACGGTTTAGTTGATAAACTCCTATTGCATAAAAGCAATTGTCAGTCAGTCCAGAATATCCTTTGTCACATATTTATTGTTTTTCTCCAAATTTCCCTCTCAAACATCTGTTTCATTCTAAAGCATTCTAAGCAGGAAGTAAAAAATGTGTTGTTGAAATAGCACATGCACAACTGCTGCTATTTTTCGTGCTTTTTGTCCAGTGTTGTTCTTCAATGTAGCTTTAGATTTCTAATATGGTCAGGATTTCACTGTAAAAGTTGCATTCCAAAAGTACCTTTTAATGTTTCTTTTAAGGTAGTAGAATGAAAAAAGGCCAAGGAAGAGGAGAAAGTAATAGAGAGTCATTAAAATCAGAAGTAAATGTGCAGCAGAAAAAAAGATTAGCCTCTGAAGAAACTATAGAAGATTTTGAAGGTGAAGAGCAAGATCAAGGGAGAAGGAGCTGTCTTGCCATCCCTTCATCTCAGGTAATTTTTTGGCTCGAGAACAGAGCCATGGTATTTCAAAAAAATGAGAATGTAGTTGGCAATGTCATGGTGAAGGTTGGGTCTATGTGTTCTGCTTGTGATTTGTCATTTAACAGTTGTTTTGGAATGCCAGTCCACTGGATAGCTCTATAGCAAGGATCCTGGAAGCCTGCAGAGACTTGGTTTTCTGCACTTCTTTCTCAGGATCTGGGATTTAGGACTGGAATGTTCCACAGAAATACCACACTTTCAGCTTTACAGCAAGAGGCTGGAAGACATGGGCGAAAGTACTGGTCCTGGGAGTGGCTTGGTTTGTGGTTCTTTTTTCGGAGAACCCTTTAGGGATAGGTGATGGTATGATACTGAGGTAATCCAACGCTGGACTTTGCCCAAACTAGAGCCATTCTAGTTGGTGAAGTTTTATGGTCAGAAAATTAGGGTACATGGTTTAGCAACTGCTGGTTTTGAAGAAAAAGATTAGGGAGTGTGTTTATGCCACTATCTCAAAATCTGAGTCAAAAAAAAAAGGAAAGGAAAAAAGGTAATCTTGAAATCCAAAATGATCTATGGCAATGAGTGAGCAGACATTTCAGTCAGTGAGTCTGTGTGTCCTCAAAGTACAGCTGCTTTTATAGGCAGTTAAATACTTACTGATAGCACCTTGCTATCTATTAAAAGAGAAGGATCATTATCAAAGACAAACAAGACATTCTGGTGAGAGCAAACTGGGGCTTTCACTGACTTTTCCTTTAGGTGAACAACCTGGGGAGGTGTTTCAAATAGCATTAGAACCACCTGAATCTGTTACAGGATCAGATAAAATAGTTAAAATACTATATTTTATATGCTTCATTGGTTTTGACACTGAAAACATAGGGGAGTTGGTTTTGTTGTTTAATTAAATGTTAAGGTTAATTGAAATTATCTACTCTGGGAGAGCATACCCTTCAGGGTAGTTTTGATTTAACATAGTGGGATCTTTCAATCTGAAAAAGGGTTCTGAGTGGTGAGCTTTGTTGTTGGCTGGGTACATTAATACCAGCTGCAGTGCCATTTTCTCTCTGTCAAATTATAAGATGAGTGACTACATAATTCATTATTTCATTTTGCAATTTGTGAGTATGAAGCTGTACTTGTTTTTTCCTAATAATTTCATAAATCACTTTTATCTCATGCACAGTGTAAGAAATGCCTTCAGAACTTTGCAGAAAAAATAATGGGTTAGTGCAAGCAAAAGTAATAATCATAGAGACCTCTAAAAGATTGGAATTTTGATATCAAAACCAACATCAGTCTCCTGCTGTCATATTTAAGGCAATTGAGAAAATCTGCTGTAGGGTAGGATGTAAAAAGAATCTTAATTCTTCTAAGCATCAGCAGCCACCAGATGGCAGTGAGGTCATATATGTGTTACAACCTGTGCCAACAGTGCTGTTGTCTCTGGTTTTCCTTGATTGCTACCTGGTTTTTAACTACTCACCACAACAAAACTGAGTGTTTACTCTCAGTAGATACAATATAGACAATGAGTTGAAGTATGTAATAGAGAGAAGTTGCAAGTGGGAGCGGTAAATTAGTTCAAGTAATTTAGTTCTTTTTCTGGGAATGAAGGATTATTTCCTAAACTGCAGTTGTTTGCTGAGTCTTATTTTGGGAGTCTTGATAGAAGAGTCATTCATCCCTGTCTCCGAGTTGACTTGCTAAATATGCTGCTGTCAGGATCATTTGATATTAATGTTGTCTTTGCCCTTTCTTAATCACATTGCTGCTCAAATGTAATTTTCTCGGGGTTTGGCTAACAATTTGTTAGATTCGCATTGAAAGGAACAAAATCAAATAGGAAACTACCAGCTGATTTGCAAACTCTGCCAAATGCATCCGTGTAAACTAAATATAGATTTACTGGAGGGGGAACTTAGATAATAAACTGTAGAGAGCAGAGACCTATGAATAGTTCTGTAGTGTATCAAAGTAGTTCAGCCTTCAATATAGGTATGCTTCCAAGTAATGTCTTAATGTTGTTGGGACAGTGTTCCTGTCTTGGTTAGGTATCTCATATTCTGTTTCTAAAGCACACATCTCTTATTTTAAGTGTACATATGTTCAAAAATTTAAACTGCAGTATTTCTCAAAAGTGAAATCTTTGCCTGATGGTATCTACCGACAAACTGCTTTGTGATTTAGAGTCATGAGCTGAAGCATTTAAGATGTATTGGGGTGGGATTAAGTTCAAGGTATATATCATGAATTCCCATATGTAGATAAATGTATTTCTTCTAGAGTCACATGTATAACTCCCATTCATTTTTTTTTTTCAGGAGCAGGACTTTTAATTGAAAGCTAATTTAGGCTAAAGTCCTTGGACTAGTCACAAACTGAGGTGCTTAGAGAGGAGCCTGGCTGTTGTGAGGGAACCGAAGCTGAGGACAGGAGCTCTAGGATAACTTTTTCTTTAAATGGCCTGTGTGCGTTCTTACCTTGAGCCTTTCATTTAGCAGCTAGCTTGAGTTTGGAAGGTGGAGTAGAAGATCTTAAAGGCTGGACCAGATGATCTTTCGAGGTCCCTTCCAACCTGGGCTGTTCTATGTTTCTCTGATTTTGAAAACCAGAATGATGAGATGAGGCAGAGTTTGACCTTAAAGCTTTTAATTCTGAAGAGTGTAAATTTTCAGGTCCTTCAAAATGTAACCTTGTTCCACAGAATACATCTGGATTTCCTCTTGAGAGTACCATGAGAAACATGGAAGGAAATGGCAAGACTGGAACAAAAACCCCTGGAAGTTCTCTGGAAAAAAATGATAGGCAGCTGCATAGTAAATTGTCCAAAAGAATAGGTCAGATCTCCAGTAAAACAAATAGAATTGAGGAAACAGAAAACAAAGAGCAGATTACTGGTTCTACAAGCCAACAAGCTCACTGGGGCAGGACTTCCCAAAATTTTGGTGCCCAGGAAGGGATTCTTGAGCCTGATGCAAATCTGGATTACGAGACTGAGATTTCTGATTCAACCAGAAGTGCGGATGCTTCAGAAAGCTCCAAACAGATCAAGCGTAAGAGGACACCTTGCATGTATGGAACAGGCTGTTACAGGTAAAGCAAAATTAAAACTAGCTTAAGATAGCTTATTATTAAGGAGTAATGTATTAGCTATGGAACAGAAAACAGTAATGTCGTTTGAAGCTTTGATTTGAAAAAAATCTTTTGGTAAGCAGGGGAGTGATGAGAAAGAAATGGCACAACAAGAATTTTTGAAGTATAAAAGGAGGAGCCAAGATGTCTTGCTAACTGCCAATATAACCCAAACAACAGATGAAGTACTTCAACAAATGAAAGGATGAAATGTTGTAAGAAATAAAAAACAAATGTCCATTTTAAAAAAGAAAAACAATAAAAACCCCCTGCATGTACCAGTCAAGTACAGGTACCAGGAGGGAGAAGAGAGTAAATGGTGGAAATGCCCAACATGACCCTATAGGCTTGTTTTACTAGCAGATGAAACTGTTATGAAAGATGAATTGTATATATTGGAGTATATGCATGCTTTGTGATTTGAATATTTAAAATACTTATTAGGTGTCATCCCTAAATAATCAAAAATTACATTTATTATAACTCAGCCAGTCTGTTTTTTTTTCCTTTAGCTTTCACTCCCTCCCTAAAAGCATAACAACACGTACTTACAAACTCTGTGTTAACCCTTACCTGATCCGCATCTGTGGTAATACTTCAACTGAAGAGCATTTTTTTCTTGTTCTTTCTTTTTCTCCCACTCATATCCTCTCAATTCACAGTGAATGATCAGCCTTACAAATGTTCTGTGTGATACAAATGTTGTGGAACACCAGTGCTGAGTGTCTGGTCTTTTGCTAGATTTTTCTGCCCAGAAAAGATCTGGAATGCCATGTGTTGATACATCAAAGGGAAGATGCAAAACTAGAGGTGGTCTTGAGGCTTTCAAATGACTGATGACCTGAGAACTGCATTGTGGAGAAGGCTCTGAGCTCTAGTTAAACCATGTGCATTGAAAGCAGAAAAGATAAGGCTAAGCTAGAAAACAGTGGATCCTGCGATTATTNCCGGGAGCTTGAGCAATAGGAAAAACCAGTGAGATTGTTTAGAAAGCAAGCAAGCACAAGTAAATGGGTTCTTGTATCTGTTTGGTCTGCCTAATGCTGCAGATAACTGTGTAAATCAAAAGCAAAAAGCTGCTATGTTAATGAATACATCAGACTTCCAGTTTTCATGTAGCTTTCTTTCACATAGCTCAAATTTTGCCCTTAATGAGTATGATGAAAACATGTTTTATTAGGTAGCTAAGCTCATCCAGTAGTACAAATGCAGTCTCCAGTTTGCTCCAGCTACTTTTAATTTCACTTAGACAAGTTTTTCCCTGTATGGAGGGTTAAGCTGATTTAATGCTCTGATATGCTGAAGGATTCCTAGTGTTTAGGAAGGCAAATTTTAGATTCAGTTAATATGGAATAGGAGTCTGCATGTGCACATTTCTTCTTGGATCTTTATTCTAAACCATGTGGCAGCAATACTTTTGGAAAGTACTGCTTTGTAAGAAAACAGAATGCTTTGAAATAACACATAACAAAATCTTACTTTGTTGGAGGAATTTGTAAAGATGAAGTATCAAAAACATCAGCTTTGATCTTCAGGAAATGTTATGAGATTAACCTGTTTGTTTGCAGCAAAGGAAATATGCTTTATATTCTGTCTTAGTATTTGCTTTTAACACAAGACGACCAAGCAGTCTTTCTGCATGAGTGGGATAATATGGTGGAGTAAAGCAAGTCAATGCAGTTACCTGTATTTTTAACAGAAAATGAACATAAACGTGACGTGAATGGGTGCTTTGAAGGTACACATTGATAGCGTATTCAGTTTTTCATTGTGTACTGTTTTCCTTGAGCAAAACGTATTTTTTTAGAGTTGCTGAGGAAGAAGGGCTGCTTTAAGTGCTCTTTTGAGTATGATGGGTAGTTAGTTTCCCTCTCCTTCGTTACTTTAACCTTATGAAAGGTGTTTCCTAACAAGATGTGTTGTAAGAGTCAGCTTCTTGAATGAGTACTGCTTTGGTAACCGTAACATTTCCTTAAAGTTTCTTTTTCTAGGTGAGGTTTCTTATTCATAAATTGTCATTTATCCAATAACTAAATGCTCTTCAGAGTTCTGGTGTTTATTTTGTAAAATCCTATTAAGAGATACTTGTCTTCTGGATGTGACTTTGGCACCTTTGGTAGATGCCTAGTAAGAAGGCACAAATGGAGAAGAGTGTTAGTTGTGTTAATTTTATTAGATTTCTCCAAGACCTATCTTAAACATTTAGGAAATAACTTTGTAACCCATAGTTCAGTTTCTTCATTTATGAATTTGAAAACACTGCATTGGAAAGAATCAAGCAGGGATTGATTGCTCCAGGGATTTTTCTTGTAATCATCCTTCAGTAGCAGATTCTCTTTCTGAGCTAGCTTGGAGCTTTACCAAATTGAAAGAAACTGCTGTTACCACCAGGAGGCAAAATTCTCTGTGTATGTTACATCTGACTATATTTGTTGTCAAGGAACTTATTCTTTGAATACTGTCTTGTGTTCATTTTCTTGTCTACTGCTTGTTTTTCCTAAAGTAGGAAATTACAAATAAATCCAAACCTAACTCCCCTTTTCAAGGGCTGCATAGAACCAGTGTGACAGACCTGAACTCTCATCTCAAAAACTGTAACCCACCACTTTTGTCCATGCTTCTGTTCTTTTCTTAGCCTGTGATACAGTGCTCTGCTGACTGGAGGTGTGTAGATCTTTCCCATAGCTGTCAAAACAGGGCACGCTCAACCAACCTTTGGATTTGTATGTGCATTCTTCTAAATACTTTGCTCTTTGTTTATGGAAGTAAGGATTTTTCCTTTCACCTCAAGCTTGTAAATCTGGCAGCCGATGACCTGCATCTGTCTTTTTTTGAGTCCTGCCTTATAATAAGTGTTACAATTTAGAACTTACAAACATTTTACATGCAGTTGGGGTGTAATTTCAGGCTTGAATTCTATGGCTGGTAGTTCATTACATTTTCCCTACCAGTTACTTTAGCAGCTGAGAAAATAAGTCCTTGAGATGGCAAGGGTCTTCTGTATGTGATTAGGTCAGAATCCCTGGCTCTTCAAAATCAGTTAAACTTGCTTTAGAAAAAGCTTTTAAGTTGCTTTTGTTAGCTGCACAGATGAAAAACTGTATTAAATATTTCACTGAGCAATACTCAACTTCTGCTTGAGATGACTCCATTGATTCTGAAGAACTTTATCGGTTTTATTTGCATAATTTTTATTTGCATAATTTTCTGCATCATGAAGCGTGAGTACACAAATTCAGAGCTACAGTGAAAGCAAAGTTGTAGTAACTGTGTATGTTTATGAGAAGGTAACTCTTGTAAGACTTAAAGAATAAAGTAGGCCTTTAATTGGTTAATTTTTGCTTAAGTAAAGCTTAATGATTTTGTTTTGATCAAATGAATAACGTGTTCCTGTGTAGTGAGGTTTGGTTATGAAACTAATTAACTTTGGAGTGCAAATCACACTGTGATAGGTGTTACATTCTTACAAATCAAATCTCTTGTGTCTGAAAAAAAATAAAATTAAAAAACCCCTCAAACAAACCAAACCCTTAATAAGAGGAAGAAGCTTTAGATTTTTGCAAGAAGGGAAAATGCTTGTTTTAATATAAGCTATGCACTTCTCTGCTTCTGTTTATTTTGCTGGATATTGCTGCACAACACACAGAAGTGGAATAAGTACAAATTATCCAGGTAAAGGTAAGATAAATGTGATGTTTCTGTTAGTCCTGAGCATTGGAAGTAGGGCATGTTTAAGATGCTTCACAGGTAATGTATAATTTGAGGAGCATCATCCACTGGCCCATAGAATCCTGAAGCTTTGTGGTAGGGAGTGTACATCAAGACCCCTTTGTTTCCCTTCTTCTTTCCTTCCATACTACTTTCTTTTTATTTTTATTTTTTTCTTTGTCCTCCAACAAGGGCTGTTTGGTGTTCTCCAAGTAGGTTTGAAAGTAAATCTTTGACAGGAAATGAGTATCTCCCAAAATACAATAGATCGGCTAAACGATGGCTATTATACCTTCTTTCCTTGGTGACTAGGATGCTACATGTATCTTATTGTAGGAATAAATATAAAAATTATTTCACAGAACATTAGTTGCTTCTGTATCCATTTGAGAAGATGAATGGTATCTCAAATGACTCAAAAGTCTTGCTGATATTGCTAATAAGCTAGCTCTGTGCATTTAGAAAACAAAGCAAGTAGCCTCTAAAATGACTTTGTTTCATCCCATTTATTTTTGAATGGCAAAATAAGTAGGCAGCCAGCCAGCCTGAATTTGGTGTAAGTGACGTTTTCTGAGAACTTGTGGTAGAGTAAATGACTGGTAAATGCAATCTCGCAATGATTTCGAGTAAAACTGTATTTGCTTACCCTGCTGTTAATTACTGCAAACTGAAAAGACCAGCACAAGACGTCTGTCACCTATGTAAATAGATCCAAGGGATACTGGGTCTTTGCTAAGTAGCTTATTGAAGAGTTTATCTGTAGCTTGCTTGTTGAGCTACCAGGGAAATGGAGATTTAAAGTATGAATACTAAATATCTTTTTCACATGCTTAAAAGGAGGCCTGAATGGTTAGTAGAGCTCACAGAACTTAATCATTTTGCAAAAGCTGTAACAAAAGCTTTTTTTTTTTTCTTATGGTGGTAGCTGAAATGCTGAAGTTATCATTGGCTGTTCCCTATAAAGTTCATGAGAGGTAGTTGTGAATTTAAAGGAAGGAATGCCTCGGATCAGTGAGGAAGCTGTTGTGTATGTAGCTAGCCATATATGTTTCTGGCTTTGTGTTTCTAAATGCAGCTGCTACAAGTGTAAAATAAAGCAGTACCTACTCTGCAGTTTGAAGTTGTCATTCCTCTTGCTTGAGGAAAGTAGTTCACTTTTATGATTTGCATAAACACACTGAAGATTATGTACTCTGGAGATTAGTGTGGTAAACCACTGAAGTATTTTGTGGATGTTGTTTGGCATATCATCTCTTATAATATCTCACACTTCTTGCTTTTAAATATTATGCTTGGAAAAAAAATATCCTTAAAAGAAATCATAGGGAAAAAGTAGATTTGTTTTTGGTATCAGTGTGTTTGCTTTGATATAATGTTTGTAGTATGTTTTGATCTGTCATGTTAATTTCTCCTGAACACATAACCTGTTTTTTTGTGTTCTTTTTAACATTGCTTACAGAAGTTTTATAAAGCAAACTCTTCTCTAAGTGGTGGTGTTCATAGCTGCTTTGTCTTGTATGATGTGTAAGCAAAACCTGTTGTCTAGAAGCAGGAACAATGTTCTTTCAGTGATGCATATATTTGTATTCCCTACTTGCATACCTTGTGTTCACCTGCCTAAGTGTTGTAGAGCAAAAAGTCATGGATGCTAGTAATGTACTCTCATCACTAATGTCGGTGTGACACTACATGCAGAGCTGTTATGTCTTAATGGTATAACTTCATGTCATCATTGTAATTTGATATTTCAAATAGAACTTCATGGTAGCCAACCAAACATGACAGCATAATCAATGTCATGTCCAGTAGACTGCTCCATCTGCAATAATATTCTGGCATTTGAAGTATTCAAGCAAGTAGTAACTTGCATACAGAACAGAAATAATAGTTGAGACAGATCGCCTGAAGCTAATATGCGATAACCAAGGGTGTGGGGAGCCTTTAGTACTGCAGTTGTTCAGCTCCCACGCGTTGGCTCTTCCAACTCGAGCTAAGATTTCAAGTAGTAGTTTCTATAGCACTTTGATAGCACCAGAGGGAGTCCTAACTGAGCACATCGTCCACTGAGTGCGATTCATGCTATATGACCACATCAGGAGATTGTGTGCATGTTGGAGGTCCGAAACGTAAAGCTGATGGCAAATAGGAAAATTCCTGGTTTAACCTCTTGCAGTGTGTGCAGAAACAAAGCTTTTCTTCTGTCATCCTGAAAGTAAATCTTACATTCTGCATAAAGTTAAATGTTCAAAGCTCCTCTTTGTGTAACCACAGAAAAATGAGTTGTCACTGATTCAGTAATGCCTTTCTTATTTCCACTTCTCATGTTTAAATGGAGCAGTCAGTTCTGGATACTTGTTTGTCTTTTGCAGGAAGAATCCCATTCACTTTCAGCAGTTCAGCCACCCTAATGATGACGACTATCATGAAATGGAGACTGTAACTCAGAATAATGATGATAACAGGCCTGAATGTCCATATGGAACGGCTTGTTATAGGTAAGAAGCACTGTACAAAATGGCTTGTTTTACAAGTTAAGACTGTTCTCCCCTGGAGTTACAAAATGACAATAGAATAATGAATAATTCTTGATGCTAAATCTTGAATACCGCATATTATTACGGCTCCTTCTAAAGTCTCACTGCCTTCTGAAATTTACTGTGGACAGACTACTCCCTTTAAAGCACCAAAGTCTGTGCAAAATACTTGTTAATGATTTCAGCAAAAGTCAAGAAAACTTGACTTTTGGAACCTATTCAGTGACCTAGATCAACACTTTTTCACTTGTCAACATGTAGAAAACTGTTCTTTTTTTATATAAACAGTAATTTCTTGTTACATGTTGTTCTTGATACATAATTTTAGTTTAAATTTTAATAAAGCATTATTTGAGATTTTATCCAAACCCACTATTTTAATCAGTATTCGATTTGTTAGAAGGTATAATTAAAATAACAGTAACAGTTTATGGCTGACTGGTACAGTTAATTCTAAGTGCTGTTGATTTTCTTCAAAAGATTGTTTTATTCCATTTTGTTTCTCGATGTTTAGGTTTTACACTTTTGTGTAGCAGAGTTTAATGACTGCTGAGTGATTGACACCATGGACAAAAGGATATATTTTGAGGCAATAGCACTTCTGGGCGGACATATTGAAACTAATGGCTGCTGTTAATAAAGATTGTACCTGAGCAGAAACATTTTCTCCTCTCTCCCAGAAAGTGTGGTGATCCTAAAGAACATATTCTCTACGAAATATAACAAAATAAGGGTAGCTTTTAAGAAAAAGCCATGTTATGTTCAGCTAATGCAGAAAAAGTGTTTCTCTTCTGAAAAATATTTGAGATGAATTCTCATCTCAGGATGAGATATCTGGGTTTATACTGGTAATGAAATTGTACTTTTCCGGAGTGCAGTGGATGTTTTAACCAAAACTGTTTCTCCTTCCAGTAACTGTGCTGTATGAGTTGATCATTTCTTAATCTGTATTTTATTCTTTGGAGGTAGAGGAAAAGAGGCACGAAGCAAAGATAATTCTTTCAATGAAGCAACAGATGTAACTTGAAGGGGTTTTGTGTTATTTTTGTTGTATTTACCTGTTGGCTACTACTTGAAGGGAGCATAACTGAATGATCTAAATGCTGTCCCTCGAGTTGAGATAAAATGGTCTGATGCTGACGATAGTAGTAAAACATGGAAATAAGCAATTCTTTTTGTTTCAGCACAGTGAATTTAATAGGAAGCTGTGCTTCCATTTTTTTTAATTCAGATAACTATCACTTCTAATGCACACATAATATAGCAGTAGCTATAGAATTGTGAATCCACTTGAAGTGTGAGATTTGTCACAAGAGATAAATATAAGCTTTTCCTACTGCAGAGTAACTATCTACTACTTTTGCAGTGTAGGAAACATAAATAAGCAACTAGTTTTACAAGGCAGTCTTCACAGCAAGGGTATTTTGTAAAATAAACAAAAACTTCTACAGTTGCAGAAACTCATTGCAAGTTTCAAGCAATGTCACATGGTACGTCATTGTTAAATAGTGGGCTTTAATTGTTGCTTATTTTCAGAAACAAAAATTAGGACAACTGGTCTTCTTCCAAAGTTAGAAATATTTTAAATTTTCTGCACAAAAATAAATTGACTTGAAACTCTTTCAACATGCAGCCCTGAGAAAAACCTCTGAATAGATTGTGCTGATCTGTCACATTAGTGTAATTTGGACCAAGTTAAAACATGAGAGCAGCATTGGATAACTGTTTGGGAGTGGGATAAATCAGGGTGTTAATGACCTGGCTCACAGCCTGAATGAGAGGACCATGTATTGCAGATCCAAGAGGAAGTTGATTTTGAATTTTTTCTTTCATTGTTTTGATGCTATTTTTTAATAGAAGACATGCACACTTGTAAATTGAACTTGCTGGATTTGCAGCAGCATACTGCAGAAATGAGTAAAGTCTCTGAAGAATCCTTCTGTGGCCTCTCCCTGTGATCCTTTGAGCCAAGCAGTTCTTTCCAAATTCTTTAATTTTTCCAAACTAGTTAATTTGTAGCCCTATGTTGCAGAATATGGAAGCTGTGCCTGGGTGTCTCAGACTTGTCATGCACTGTGCATGCATTGTACTTAATGCACCAGAAGTTATGGTCTGGTTTCATTTTTAGTGAGAGTAAATAATTGGATCAGTTCTTATTATGCTGAACAAATGCATCTTATCATACAACATTGGAAACTATCTCATCTCTTGGTTTTCATCAGCCATCTATTTTGGTTTTTGGGTTTGGGTTTTTTTTTTTTAATTACTGAAACTAGAGGAACTCTTATTTAACCTGATTTTTTTTCCAACCTACATTCTATAAGCTGAGACACTGCAGTAAGGCACTGGTCACAGAATTATATTTTAAAAAGAAATTAAAATGACCCATAAAATACCACAGAATTCTGGGCTTGTTAAGTGTGGAGCAAGGTGGCAAATCAAGCTTCTGTTGTTTTCTTCTTCGCAGGAAGAATCCACAGCACAAGCTAGAATACAAGCACAGTGCACCTCCAGGTAAGCCAAATTGTTCAATATAGCTCAAAGTGGGGAGGAACCCCAAAACCCAGTAACTGATACCAAAAATTTTGGACTAAAATGCTTTCAGCTACTGTAAGTGAAAACCAGTGCATTTGCAGCTTACTTTGTATTGCCCTGCATCCTTGCTCCTATTAAGTATGAGGTCTTGCCCTTGTCTATGATAAAGAAGATTGCTTGGCCACTGCAAACTTGCACTTGCTTTTTCCAATGTTTTTCATTATTTTCACTGAAGTGAGATAAACTATGTCAATTGTGTCTGACCCAGCCTATCTGCCTTGTATCTTGCGTGTTGACAAAAATGCTGCATGGCACCTGGCTGTTTTCATGACTTTAATAGGTTTTATTGAAAAGTAGACATGGTATAGTATGATATTACTGGATAGCTGTATTCGACTCCCCCTATTCAGAGCTAGCGTATTATAATGAAAACGGGGAATATATTTAGGTGTTGCTGAAGTATTTCTCAACATTTCAAATGGCTGCTGCAGTAAATTATTTCTTTAGCTTTTCTCCTGTCGACGTAGCAAAATGTGTACACAGAAATATTTTATGTTTTAACTGTATAGATTTATATCTTAAGATATACTTACTTTTTATTCTTATTCTTCTTTTGATAGGAAATCCTCAGGTAACATACAATTTTAAAGTCTTGTGATGCTCTAAACCAAACATTGCAAGCATGTCTGTCATCTTTTTTTATTTATTTTGAATTTCTTTTACCAGTAATTTTCTTACTGAGAGAACAAATTTTTGCATGTATATTCTCTTGAGGCTTGGAGGGAATATAATTAAAACTGAATCCGAGTTTCTATTCTAAAATTTTCTAGGCATTTATATTCCAGTAACTAGACTTGGTGAAAAACACAGGAGGACATACTGTTTACATTTTGTCTGTTCTTAAAGAATTCAAAGAGAAACTTTGCATTTTTTTTTCTTGATAATTGGACTTGGAGATTTTTTCCACTTGAAATCCCAAAGCAATAAACAATACTTCAGAGTAGAACAGTTATGGAGATGTAATGCTAGTGTATTTTGCTTTAAAGAGTCAGGATTATGACATCATTAAGGAGAAATTACATTTATGTAAACAATGATGTAAAATATTTAAATGCTTTGAAATATTTCCATTTTCTGCTTAAATAAACCCCAACAACAACAAACAGTATAGATGACATTTGTCTACAGATGGAATGGTCCATAATAACTATTAAGAACAGTTCATCTGGGTAATCTCTCAGGAATTATTCAATATTAAAAAAAAAAAAAAAGTTTTTTTGGTGCAGGAGAGTAGTTACTATGCTTGTAAATACAGCACAATCATTGCAGCATTTATTTTAATAGATCAGTCTTTTATTGTAGCAACATCTGTGAATAACCCTTATGCTAGGTTGTACTCTATCCTGACTAGTAACTTTCCTTTCTTTAGTAACTGAAAGAGGAACCCGACAACGAACTTCGAGGAATGGTGAGTATGTTCTTACGTTATGAATGGGCACATCAGCCTGGGACAGAACCGATCTGCTTTGGTTTTTGGGCACTTGATAGTGCTGGAGATGCTTGGTAATACTTACCTGAGGAGAAAGTAGTCGTTATTTCAGTAAAACCCTGGTTGCTTTTTTACAAGCAATAGTACAGAAATTGAATTTGTGCCAGGCTTCCTGGATCAGCATCCCTGTACTTCCCTGGAGCAGACAAGAAAACAAACAAATGCTTTAAGGAGAGACACGTGGCTAAATTGATTTTTCCTTTCTTACACAGGGGTGATGATAGGATGAAGGGAATCCGGTATTTCATCCACAAGTAGTTAAGGTTGCCCCGTAAAGATTGATTGCTCCTGAAACATTGAGATATTCCTTCTGCATAGTGTTGACCTTGAAATAACTTTCAAGTGATAGCTGTGCATGTGCTGATAAACTTTTCTTATACTTACTATGAGGTATCGCTGTTTCAGGTAAGATACTGCCTTGTTAGGACTGAAGTGTAGAAGAAGGTTGATGCCTTTGAGTTGGAGGCAACTTTTACTGTAGACTATATATGTATCCTTCTTACTTTAGTTTCTAGTCATCAGTGAGGATTATGAGGATTATGTAGTAGTACAGGCAAGCTATAGTATCTCTTGATAATGTAAATTGTAATACCGTATATGAGTATCTCCTCCATTTAACCAGCAGCGCACTTAGCTTGTTTTGCTGCAGCCACCAATGTTAATTTACATGTTGTGGGTGCACAGACTCCAGTTTTAAGTATGTTTTAGGTCTGTTTCAGGCTTCTGCTGTGTCTCAGCTTGCAAATGTGAAGCTTCTTATTCTTTCTAAAATAATTTAAAAGTGAGCTTTAAAGAGCAGTCTGAAAGTGTGCACTTTAACTGGCTTGAACAAGGCATGAGGCTGTGGAACAGCTGCATCTCAAGTGGGAGTGGGAACTGGCTTGTCTTCTGTCACATCACCAAGGGATGTCTGGGCATATCCTAAAGAAATCCTCAAAATAGAGACATCTGCCTTCTAGAGAAAACAAATAAAAGCGCAAATAGATGTAGTTAGTTTTCTAGGCAAAGTGTTTTGGCCTCCATTTCTGTTGTGGGTGGATGCAAGAGGTTGCTTTTATACTTTCCACTGAGAAATTTCTTTCCCATCTCATTTCCTTATCACGTATGTGTGCACTTTTGCTATCGCTGAGTGCTTGACATGGTTGTATCTGTGCACTAGCATATTCTGAGGCTTATTTGTTAGCTGTCTGTTTTGCTGCAGCCCGTGATGCAAGTACCAGCCCCATCTTGGTCACTGCTCCCTTGTCGAAAGTGTATTACACCATGGTGAGAATTGTTAGCAGCACTGTAAGAGCAGTGAGGGGTTTTAAGATTTTTATAAAGAAGCAAGCTGGGCTGTGAGCATATCTACAGTCCTTCTTACTCACAATCTAAATCTTGAAGGTTTTAAATTGTAGCTGTGCCTTTTGCAAGAACACCTTCCTCACTGGAATGGTGGATCCTGTGTGTAGAGCTCTTAGCAGATTGTCAGCCAAGTGTGACTGTGGATGGAAAAGTGCTTCTCTTGTAAGCCTGTAAAACTTTTAACACGGGAGTGAAATTCAATATATCAAATTCAACTCCTCTTACTGAGTAAGAACCAGGGAAGGATTGATATTCTGTGCACAGAGGAAAGAAGGGACTTCATTAATTAAAGTGCTGTTCATATTTGCTGTTTTTTTGGTTTGTTTTTTTTTTCCACTATCTTGTTGACTGGCTTCTTTAGCTCTCTTGAGGGCAAAGTTTATAAAAGGTTGGGCTCAGCAAGTTCACATCTGAAGCAGTTGTACTGAGCCATGCAAGGTCACACAGCTGGACAGGGCTCCATTAACCTTTATTTTGTGCCGTTTGGCACAACTGCACTGTTAAACACAGCAGGATTAATTTCTGTAAAAGTGTATTTAAACTTCACCAGACAAGAAAAGAAGGGTACTGTCTAATGACATTTGACACATTTAGTTTTTAACATTTTTAGTCTTAATTGCTACCAGAGGGATTGTGAATTGCCTGTAGAGAATGTGGTCTATCTTCTGAGAAATAATCTAAGGCTAATTACTGGGGGAATAGTTGTAAGGGGCAGGGAGGGGGGGAAGTCAGACTTATGCTGTCATTTTGCTGTCATGAAATTATCACTACTGAATGACCTCACTACATTTTTGCTACTTAGATGAATGACCTCCTGCAGCTACGGACTATGCAGTTTTCTCCTACACACTTCTCTGTAGGATTTCTGATCAGCTTACTTCCAAATATAACCCTTTGAAAGAAATGGTCAGCAAGCTTTTTCTCCCCACATGAAGGAGGTGCTTTCAGAGAAAGTTTCAAGGTCATCTGATAAATATGGTACTAGGGAAAAAGCAGAATAAGGCTTAATGAGCAGCTTTGAGGGCTGTGGCTGAATTAAACTATAGTGGAAAGAAAGTAATAAGTATTTTGCCACAATTTCTACTTCTGTTGCAAAATACCACCCACAATGCTGTGAAAGTGAAGAAGAGCTTTTCTTTGCTAAGCAGATCTTGAGCTTATTATTCTCATAAACTTAGTCAAGAGAAGAGGGATTTTGTTCTTACTGTATTTAGCATCTTGGTTGTGACCTCTCCCCTCCAAGACATAATTCATTGTGCAGGACCATAGTCTGTGATTCTTCTAAGAAATTCTACCGGTATGGGTAAATGTAGGCACGATTAATTTCCTCTGAAGTCTGGTAAACAATAAACTAGCAAGCATAATAGTGGATTACAGCTCAAATTGACAGTTGGCATTTTCAGGACTTTCTGCTAGGTGGTGCACAGTCAGCCCTTCAAAGAATATCAATTGCCAGAGATAGGATATTGCTCAGTTATATTATTGGCTGTGTCACACATGGCTGATGTTATTCTAGGAGGTCATTCAGTGCCTCTGTAGCACAATTCACCCATAAAATTGTGTATCTTTGAGAAATCTGACTAATGCTGTAAATGCTTTTGAAAACCTTGGGTGAGAGTTGCTATAGAAGTATAAAATGTTAATCAGACCATAAGATAATGTTGGAACAGTAACATTCCCACTAGCAGAAAAATGTAATTGATAGAGGATGTGATTTGACTACATAAGGTAGTTCACCACACACGTAGCTTGAGTGCCTGGAGCTCTGACCTGAGGTTTCAAGAGGTTGCTAAGGAATGCTTATGGTTAATATAAACGTTCATGATTTGGACTGGGGTCTGTAGCTGAGAAAAAAGACACGTGTTTGTCATTTCATATGAAAGATACAAACAGATAAATTATCTGTATGAGATCATTCACAGGTTATCTCTAGATGAGATAAGAATGTGAAAATTGGAGGCTGGGAAGAGGGAACATGGTTTTATTCAGAGGTTTGACTTAAGTGCAGAAGAACACATGATTGGAATGTTAACAGGCTGTGGCTAGTTGGGAATTGTGGACACATAAGAAAAAGGGGAGATAGCATAGGCTTGTGGAGCAAGGGTTATGCACAGCTGCCAAAATCAGGAAGCAGTGAAAATAAACTCGTTACAGGTTCACAGCTACTAATAAATAAAAGAAGGCAATGCTGCCATGGCAGCAGCTTTCTAGAGACACTACTAAGTCAGATAGCTAAGGCTTCTTCACATAGCAGAATTATCTTGCCTCTGGGAATTGGTTTAAATGTGCCAACATATTTGAGTAATTAAAAGGATGCTGAAGACAAGCTGTCTAAAAAAGTTAGGAACGTGCTGTGAACAGCAGCCTTTTCTTGTAAATAGAGGTTTCGTAGCCTTTGATTCCTGCCAGTAGAGAGCCTTGTGAAATACTGTGAAGGCAGAAGGCAATTTGATGACAAAATGTAAGTTGTGAAGAAGATGGATGGACAGCAGATTAGAAAGCAGTGCGATAAAACAGACTGAACTGGGAACAGGTAGGCTGCACCCAGCTCAGGAAAGAAGTGTTCATCATTTGTCATTTCTCCAACCTGTCTTCTGAAAGGAAGCACAGACTGTCCAGCGTGGATCCAAGTTGAGACCATAGGAGACAAGTGATCTAGCAGATTCCCTTCTCTCACCCAGCTCAGGAAAGAAGTGGATGGGAATTAAAACCACATCAGATTCCAAAGAGCATAAAATAGCCTTAAGTAAGTATGGATGAATGAAGGCAGAAAAACTGGGGTCAAAATAGCTGCCTAGCAATAGCTAGAGGCTAAACAGCAAGATAGATGTATTGTTTAGGTACAGAAGTAGCAGGAAGACAACAAAGAAAATTATGCCACTCCTTAAGGAGAGGAGAGTTATCAAAAGACATTATCTGATACTGCTTTTTTCTGATATCAGAAGAGGCCTGATACTGTTTCCCAAGTGCTGGAAGAAAAGCCAGTAAGGAAAACTTTCTAAGTGATCAGACTGATAAGTGCTGCAGCAGGTGGTTACAGCTTGTCATGAGAGTCTTGAAAATCAAACCCAAAATTGTCAGCATCGGGTAGAGTGTTGTAGTTGATTCTTTCTCTTGAGGAGAGACACCAACTAGATGGTCTCTGGAAGGTCTCTGTAGTTCTGTATTTATGATTCATGAATGTACAACATTTTTGTCCCTACAGGAAAAAAGGCTGTGGAGAAAGATTGTGCCAATGATGATGAATCAAATGAATATGACATTAATGACAGCTTTATAGATGATGAGGAAGAGGAGTGCGAACCTACTGATGAAGACTCTGACTGGGAACCAAGTTCAGAAGACAAAGATAATGAGGATGTTGAAACACTTTTGCAAGAAGCACATAAATTTGTTAAGACCAAAAAGTAGCTGCACAGAACAACATTACAAATGTCCGATCTGGTTGTGTGCAAGAAGAGGAATTCCTTTGAAAACTGTTTTTTCCTCAGTGATGTAGGCACTACAGGAAGATTTTAATGGGGGCGAGGGGAGCCAGCAATGCCTTTCTTTTCCATATGTATTATTTTGGTGGAGGCTTTTTGTTTTATTAAGTGGTGGAGCCAGAGGACTGAGCTCTGAAAGTTTTTTATTGTTGTTGTTATTTTCTTGTCTATTTCTTTTGCAACACCATTGGTGTCTCATAGTTTGAAATACAATTTAAAAGGCTGTTAATCTTCCTGTGCTTGAAAGAAATATTGGCATTAGGAAAGTCTTTCCTTTTGCTGAAATGCAATATATATTGTGTTGAATGAAGAGGAGTTACACTTCATGCCTGCAGTATTGCAGACTGATTCCTGGCTGTCACTGGGGAATCTGTCTAAACCATTTTTTAATGTTCTTTTGAGTTACTGAAGTCTTAAATGTCATTATTCTGCTACTAGCTTTCCTTTTAGGTGTCATTTGTTTGATTCTCTTGATGTACAGTAGTTAAATACCAGTTGTCCAAATCACAGTATCTCAGTGCATCAAACCTTTTGGTTATCTCAACAATAATTATGGTATATTTGCTCTTAATTACAGTAGTACCTCTTTCCACGCCTGTACGTCATTGGAATTGTATTCAGTTCACAACAAAGCTGAAGTCTTGATGACTGTATTTTTGCACAATTAAACTTGTAACATACTGTGGGAAAAACTTGTAACTGTGTCTCTGTGATTTCTAAAGACTTTGTTGGAAGATCTTGCCCTCAGTGTGTTCACAATTTTCCTGAGCTTTCAAGAAAAAAACTTTAAAAAGTTTTAGTATGTTTCAGGATAGATTACTGGAGCCATGTGAATTTGGCACCTTTTTGGACACAATCCTAAAATTCAGCAGGGGAAGCATTCCTGTATGGCTGTGGCTGCCCTGTGACCATCCGCCCAATCATTGTTGAAAATAGACATCCAAATACACTCAAGCTTTTCAGCTGGGTGGCAAAATGTTCTCTGCTTAAAATAAAATGGCCATTGCTGCAAACTGGCATTTTTGTGCTCCTCCTCTCTCTTAATTCCTCGCTATCCTGCCATGACAAACCATGTTGCTCTGGGGACAGGGTAGAACCATGCGGGGCCTGTGAGGCCGGTGCATGTACTTTGACCACAGACCGCTTTCTTTTTCAGAAACCAACATGATTGTGTTACACACGAGCATTTGTTTTAATGGTTCCTGCAGCTTTTGTGGTGTCTTTTCTCATTCACATCTTCCCACTGGGATGCTGATGCCCTAAACCCCTCCACCATGGAGCCAGACCTGCCTCTCTCTTTCCAGCAGCCCCTCGGACAGCCCGGGTTTGCTCCTGGGTTTTTCTCAGGGTTGTTCTACGCTCGGTACTGCCAAAGGACACATCTGTGGTGCGAAAATCAAAATCTGGGAACGAGCAGCGGGGGACCTTCACAGAGCTGTTGAAACTCTAAAGGTCTGGATTTGCAAGAAGCTGAAGTGAAGCCTCCACATCAGTGAGATTTTTGTGTACTATTTTCCCCATATCACTGCTAAATTACTTGGATTTGTTGTCAGAAAGGTGAAATCCCTAACTTTTGTATTGCACTTGTAATCGACTGATCTCTAAGAGCTCAGTAAAGATCATTATTTATATACATGGGGTATTTTAGAGAGTAACAGACACCCTTCTGAATATGTTTTTCCTCTAACACTTTAACTGGTTATTAATCTATTTATTAATGCATCAAGGAGACACTGTGGTTCCCACAACAGGTATTTTGCCTGTGCTGAACTAAACCTGTGTCCAGGCAACAACGGAAGAGATTTCTGTACACTTAACGATGGAGTTTTACCAAGTTTATTCCTACTTTCTCTACCCCCTCTCTGCTCCTGCCAGAGCTACAGCCGGGCTGCCCTCGCGTCTGGCCGGGGCTGTTGGCGCTCGTCTGCCCTCCGGAGCTCCCTCCCCTCAGCGGCCGGTGCACGCGCTGCTTCCAGAAACCTCGGGGGGTAACGGCCGCCAGCGCGGGGCGCTGCGCGTGGAGCTGCCCTGAGGAGCGGCGCTGCCCTGAGGAGAAGGGAGTTTTAGGGAAGGACGGCCGAGGGAGCGGACGCTTTGTCCCGAGTTACTTGGTGAGGGGAGAAAGCAGCTTTCCTCCAGGGAGCAGGCAGTGGCCAGCCTGTCTAGAGGTCCGGAGCCTGTGCCCTGCCCTGCTGTGAGGACCCGGCGCTGCAAAAGGTGCCAAGTGTGCTCCAGGCTGTGAAACGTGAGTGTCGCACTAGGTGTTTGAAGGCTGAGGTGCCAGCAGTTCAGAGGCTGAGCGCTAGAGTTGGAAGCTGGGGACCTCAGGTGCTGCCTGTTTTCACCTCAAAAGTGAAGTCTTCCAAGTTTTACAAAGAGTGGCTGAGGGAACTGGGGTTGTTGAGCCTGGAGAAGAGGCTGAGGGGAGACCTTACTGCTCTCTATGACTACCTGAAAGGAGTTTGTAGCCAGGTGGATGTTGGTCTCTTCTCTCAAGTAACGAGCAATAGGACAAGAGGAAATGGCCTCGAGTTGTGCCAGGAGAGGTTTAGATTGGATACTAGGAAAAATTTCACCAAAAGGGTTGTCAAACGTTGGAACAGGCTGCCCAGGGAAGTGGTTGAGTCACTGTCCCTGGAAGTATTGAAAAGGCGCGTAGGTGTGGTGCTTAGGGACATGGTTTAGTGGTTGGATTTGGCAGTGCTAGGTTAACTGTTGGAGTTGATGGTCTTAAAGGTCTTTTCCAACCAAAACAGTTCTATGATTCAAAAGAGGTCATTACACACCTACTGCATTGTAGTAATGCATTTTGAAACGAGTTGTTTTAGTATTGGAAAAAGGGGCATTCAAGAAGGTTCATAAATGTAAACATATTAAAAACCTGTTCTTCAGACAGAATTATTCATGTGGAATAAATGAAGCCTGGGGAGAGTAGGGGGGCAGAAACCATCTAAGGGCTTTATGCTCAGAGAACTCCAGTCTTCCTGTGCAGGACATGGGGAAAAGAGGATGTACATCACCCCCAAGCCAAGCAGGAGCTGCCTGAGCAGGCTTAATTCTGACATTGCCCAGCTTTGTGTTGCTTGACTGAAAAGGTCATCTTTTCAGAGCAGTGTCACGCATGTCTTTGCTTGTGGTGTGGGTGCCTGTTGTTCTTCCATCCCTGCTGCTTGCAGGGGGAGGAAGCGACTCTCTTCCAAGAAGCCCCCACCCTCATATGTATGAAAGTCTTGTAGGCTCTAAAGTGCACTGTATAGACTGAATAGACTGTGTCAGCTTGTGTGGGTGTGTGTATATATTCTCCAAAGACATATATTTACATGTATCTCTAGATGTCTATCCATATATATTCTGTATATACTTGCTGCATGTTTTATGTGTAGATTCTGTGTGTATAAAGCTATCTAGATGGTTTCTTAGCTGACTGTATTTTATACCTAGACAAAAATTGCCTCACTCGGGCAATGCAGGACTTGTTCTGTATGTAGAATATGTACTACCTACATATAATGTAAATGAAATGAAAAAAACTTCAGCTAAGCAAGATGTAAAATACATACTCTCTTGGTAATTCCCTGTTCACAGATATAAAAACCTCAGCAAAACTTTTCCAAGCATATGCAGTAAATATACTGTCAAGTTCTATTCAACCGACAGATGGAAAACAGGAAATAGTCCAAACCCTTTTGTCTGTATGCAGAGTCTCTGCTGTTTGAATGTCTTCTAGCTTCAGCCTGGAGAGCTCAGCTGAGTCTTCTGAGTTTACACAGATGTGGAATTTGTGCTGCTTGTGTATCTCTTGTGTAGTGGGCAAACAGCAAGGGTGAGGTGTGAGTGACCACAGGAGCAGAGAAGTGGCTCACGGGTGAAACAGGAGCTCTTCATGTTGTCACTGTGGAGGGATGAAGGGCTCCAAATAATGGCAGACAGTGAAGCATTCCAGAAAAAATGAGTTAACTGAAACACTCAACAAACACCAAGTGGGGAAGTACCTCAAAAAAGCTGGGCATGGAAGGGCTCCTCTGAGGTCATGCCATGTGGAAGGGCTCTTCTTGGAGTCATGCATCATAGCCTCCCAGAAAAGTCCTTCACCACCATTCTTTGGGGGTTGTTCAGTGTCTGAGTCTTTTGATTTCTTCACCACCTGGGATATTTTGGAGTGCCTCAACACACAGCACTGGAGGAGTCCTTGAGGAACCATTTTTTTGGGAGTGCTTGCCTATTTGGCTTTTTTGGAGGCCTCTACCACACAAGTGTTTTGGGGGCATTTCACCCCGTGGCTTTTTTCTCAATTTCTGTAATGCCTGATGTATATTGAATTGCTTAACAGTGCCATCCTGGAGCAGTGCTTCACTGCGTGGCTGTTTTGGGGTGCTTCAGCACCTGACTTTTGTTGGAGTGCTTCGGCGTGTGGCCCTGTAGTAGCCCTTCAGTGCCCTGCTGTCTGGAGCACTTCAATGCATGTCTTTTTTGGAGCTCGCCACCTCCTGGCTTTTTTGGAGTGCTTCAGGATTTGGCTTTTTTGGAGTACTACACACTCATATTTTATTGCTGTGCTTCAACCTGCTTCCTGTGATGTGTGCTTTCCATGTATTACCTTCCACATTTTTTTTTCTGGAACCAGCAGATGAGCAGGTGGTTGAGTTTATGTGGAGTTCTTATGTTCCTCAATAGTATTTTTGAACTCGGAGATGTCTTTTTCTGCTGAATGTTACCATCATTGTGCCTTCTCTTATGTCAGTTTTACCCAGTCCTGGGTATGAGGGAGGTGACTTTGTGCTTTGAGCACTTTGTGCTAGGTGTTGGTTCTTATTACTGATGATTCTTTTGGTGGTCTTATATCAGGTTTTGTCCCCCATTCTCTTGTTCTGGATGGTATTAGGAAGGTCACTTTGGAAGCTGCAGTGATCCCTGTCTCATTGGTGGTTTTGGGGCTTTTCCTGCCAACATGTGTTAGGGTGGAGTCTGAGGAACAGGATCCTAACAGTGTAAGAGAGAACAGAATCTCTGGTGAGTCTGAGGGAGTAGTGTCTGTCTTGTCTCAGTTCTGCTTTCTTCTGCTCAGTGGTGTGGGCTTTTTTCAGCACAGATGATATCGAGTGGAAGGTGGTAGACCAAGCACCCAGCGAGGATCACAGCCCTGCCAACCCAGGGAGTGAGGGAGAATGCAGACACCAGAAGTGTGGGGTAAGTGCCTAGGTGCCTGAGTGCCAAAAGCTCAAGCATCTGTTGCTGCTTGTTGGAGGCATGGGAATCCTTGGAATATCTGCATGGCTCTCTCAACAAGGTGGCTGAGCTGGCACAGTTTTCAGGGCTGTGCAGTGGGTGTGTGATGCTGTGCTGCAGAGGCAGCAGCTGGAGGGTGCTATTGCCACAGGAAAGGCTGCCAGGCTGAAAGAAGAAGGAGCACAGTTAAGTCTGAGCTCCTGAGTGAGTCAGGCAGTCCTCAGGGAAATTTCATGTCCTGGCTATTGTGACCCACCCTGGCCTGGAGACTTGCAGGTCATCACCCTTTGGTAGAGGGACAATGGTTGGAGTTTCTTTTCCTGATTAAAATACATTATTTTCTCGGTCCCTGTTGCTGAGAATAACTACTTTTTCTTCTCTTAATCCTTTCTTAGCCGTTCAGTGTCACCATTAGTTTCCAGTTACACTCGGTTTTTTCTGTTTTTCAGAGAGCCAGTGTGAACGAGCAGGGACTGGATTTTACCTTCAGTTATCCCTGGAGGAGCTTCTGCAGAAGGAAGCGAGCCTATGGGTATGCCACAGGAGGGCAACTGAGGAGGAATCCAGCATGCTAGCACCACATTTTTGCTTTTCGCAATAAATGTTGGAGCAAGCCACAACTGAAACATGGTGGCATCTGTTTTATTCACTGTATGGTTATCTAAACCCTGCTGACAGCTCTTAGGAGGATGCCTCACCTCCACCCGCTCCTCATCCTTGACGCATCCCACAGTTCCTGCATGGTGAAGTCCTTATTGCTGCTGTGCCACTGGAGGTAATAGTGGGCAGCTGGCAGCCGTGGAGGTCTTGCTGCAGCTGTTACTGCCTTCCAGTGGGTATGAGCTTGTGCTGGAAAGGGCTGCTTCGCCACTGCGACAAATGCTGTCTTCCTCCCAGCTTCTGCTTTCCTTTCTCTGTTTAAGCATGGCTCTTGCAAGCAGAACTCCAGGTAGGTGCAGTCTATATTAAATTCCCCTCACTAAATGTTGCCATTCAATGTAGGTGAGAAAGTGTTTCCACAGGAGGGGGCTGGGCAGGAGACAGCACGGTAGCCCCCACCTGACAGGGAGCTGAGGGAGCACCCACCTCTGGAGCACCTGCTGGCACTCACGCTCCCTAGCCTGACTTGCATGGGTACAAAAAAGCCTTTCAGTTCTTTTCTCCCCGCACAACTCACTTAAGCTATAGGGAATGTGGGGTCTGACCCCCTCCCTTGGCTGCTCTGGTTGGTCTGTGGCCTGCCTGCTCCCCCCTGCCAGAGGGAGCCACTCAGGTCAGGGCCTGTCCCCATTGCACACTTCTGCACTTAGGCAGTTTTTAAGTGACTTTAAGAGTCTTTTAAATTGTCTGTTTAAGTGCAGTCATGGGCGGCAGGCAGGCTGGCCCTGGCTGATGGAGGGTGCCATATGAGATGAGTTCTGTGGGGGACAAAAAAGCTCCATGGGGTTTCTGTCCCTATGCAAGGGCTTTGGGCTCACTGTCCTGGGCCCCTGGTTGCTGGAGCTCAGTTTAGAAGCGTATATTGGTCCCTGAAAGTGAAGCCTGTGACCAGTTTTGGGGTGTTGGAGTTGGTGCAGACACAGGCTAAGGGTAATGCGGCTGCCTAGCTGCTCTGATAAGGGAACAGGGGACCACCACCGTTCCTCAGTGGGAATCCTCTACTTTCTGGGGATGCTGCTCACAACAAATGCAGTTGAGGGTAAAGCACAGCTTTTTCTCCCACCCTATCCAGTGGTTCAGCCTGGAGCACTGCTTTGCTGCTGGGAAGATCTCAAAATGTCAAAATACAGCAATGTTGTGGACCCCAAAACCCAAATCTGCAGTAGGGGCTGTGGCAGCTGCTGCTTCACTACCCCTCACAGGGACAAGGCTGTGATGATGGCTGAGAACACTGGGCAGGCGAGACCGGAAGAGGTGCCTTACAGCTCTCAAAGTGATTTCCAGAATTTTAAAGCAATTCTTTCCCCCAGTTTTTGCTTGCTACTATATTGCGTGGTGGGGGTTTAGCTTTTTTCTTTCAATACTCAGCCTGAGGTGGATTTCCAGGTGTGGAAAATTGTCGGTTGCTTGGCTTTGTTCCACCTAGAAAAGCCTAGGAAAAATCGGTGGAAGGAGTGTCAGGACACTCTAATAAGAGGTAGTATTGCTAGTTAATCCCCAGTAATGAGTACAGGTTTCAGGAGGTAAACATGGGTGTATAGTTTCAGAAGAAACCATGAGATTTCAGGAGAAATTACAAGATTAAGCCTCTTGATGATGAAATACTGCAACTCTCTGGTCCTTTAAGTTTTTTTGACATGTTGGGAAACAAGTGGATTTAGTACTTACCCATTTTCAAAAATGTCATTTTGAAGAATGATTTCAGTAATTGTTTTGCCTAACAGAGCAAATTATAAGATCCTCTCCAACACGTATTTTTAAGAGCAGCTAATGACAAGAGGATTTGAGCACTTTAATGGATTTGAATATCCTTTTGCCATTAAATTGAATTGGTCAGCCTGGTAGTTTTTCTTTAGCAGAAATGGGATAGTTCACAATAGTCACTTGGGTAGGAAAATTATGGCTAAGGGAAAAAAATAAAAAATAATTCACGATGCTGATATTGACTCCATGTTTGTTGTTTTATTAGCAGGATTTGCTGCTCACTTTAAATTCACAAATAGACAAATTATTTACAAAAGCCATGTACTCCAAAAGTAGGCGGTGCCACATACTTTAAAACAGGAAACATTTGTCATCACAATAGAAAAGACAATTTCAATACACAAAGTCCATGATATCTTATGCGTAGTTTAAATGAGTAGGTATTACTGCTACTGTCACCTGCTTTATTACGATTATCAGTTAAGAAACATCTGTCCTGGAGTTGCACAAAATCAGAATAGTAAAAACAGCACTGGGGGAGGCAATGCAGAATTCATCTTGAGTTGTTGCCTCACGTTCAACCAGACAATGAACTACTCAACCAGTGACTGGCTTGCTGAAGCCTGGAGTCTGTCTCCATTGCTTGCAGAAGGACAGATTGTCTCAAGATCTCTGTGCTATTTTGGCCCTACTTGTACATTATTTTGAAGGTGTACACAGACTTTATAAGATATCTAGGCTTGGTTCAGCAGAGTAGATTTTTTCCCCACTAACATGCTATACTTTTATATGGATCCCACTGAAAAATTCCATCTGAACATAAGAAAACACTTTTTTACTGTGTGTGCACTGGTAGTCCAGGGAGGCTGTAGAGTCTCCATCCCTGGAATCAGTCAAAGCCGAGCAGGACACAATCCTGGGGAACCTGTTCTAGCTGACCCTGCTTGAGCAGAGGAGTGGACTAGACAATCTGGAGACATTCCCCACTGCTACGATTGTGTGACTGATTCTGTGAAAAGCTCAGCGACTCAAGGCAGAAGAAGCTGTCTATAGAGTGCTAGGAGGTGAGAGAAGGAAACAGGTCCCTTCAAAATTTAACTGTGGCATTTCCAAATACATAATAAACAGAGTAACACTCTACATAAAACTGTGAAGTGAAATGTAGATAAGATGTTCTTAAACAAGGTGTCATAGGAAGAGACTTGAGGTTTTCACTAGACTGTGAAGCAGTATTTAGCTTTGTAGAGAGTGTGCCTTTCATAAGAGCATGCTGCACATTGGACAATAGAAGGCTGGTGGTCTGTAGACTTCAAGGAGCTTCATCATGAGGGGTAAACAGGATAAAGAGTGACATGAAGCAAAATGGGCTTTTTTGCCATCCTTCTACTTGTGAGCAGAAGGAAGAGGACACCAAATAGCTTAAAGGTACAAATGATAAGCTCAAAGGAGTTAAATGATTTCTTTTAAGAAAAACCAGAGGCATCATTTCTAGGATCAGCAATCAACTCTTCCATCATTGTAATATGCTTTAATGCATTCATAGACTTTTTTGTTCACCTGAAATTTCAAACTCTAAAATGAGAGTCTACATCCCAAATTTACAGATGGGTGAACTGAAGCACAGCATCAGTTGGAGTTATGGGATTATACAGCAGTCCAGCAAAAAGAGTTCTGGTGGAAGTAGGCTGCTTTTTGAGGGCTCTCAGCAATAGTGGGTATTCCCACAGACAAGGGAGAAGCTTCTGAGGAGACATCATTTCCTCTGTACCCCCTCTCCAAAATATGGGCGATTAGAACTCAGAAAATTTATTTCAGTTTTATGCAGTCTACCTCCTCTGTGACCGGCATTGCACTTGTTCTCAGGTCTATATCTGTGCTAGATTTGCTTCCATTATATGTTGATCTCCATCTGAGCAACATGATCTTCTTGAAATACTTCATGGTGTTATTTTTTACAGTTACAAAACACATGGTGTTTATCATGCTGTTACTCATAGCAATGCATTCAACTATGTAAAAAGCAGTAAGATAATGCTTCTCTTTCACAAAGATGGTGGGGAAAAAGTCACGGACAATTGTGAAGCCATAGAAAGGTGCCCAGCAGAGAACATAGGCAGTCAGGATGCACATCAGTACCATAACAGTTTTTCTTCTGCATCGAAGCCTCTTTCTGATCTGTTCTGTCTGAAATCCTGGTACGGTTTTAAACCAAAGCTCCCGAGAGATCCTGGCATAACACAAGGTCATTGTAATCACAGGTGTGACAAATTCAATGCCAAAGATGAAGAGGAAGTATGATTTGTAGTACATCTGCTGGTCAACTGGCCAGATTTGACCACAGAAAATTTTCTCCTGGTTTTTCACTATAAATAACACCGTTTCAGTAGCAAAGTATGCAGATGGGATAGCTACAAGTATGGAGACGATCCAGACCAAAGCAATTAGGAAGGTTGCTGTTTGGTAATTCATGCGTGGTTTCAGTGGGTGAACAATGGCCAGATACCTAGAACAGACAAATACATTCAAAATGAAGTCTGAAACCACTGTTAGTCAGAACACACTTCAAAATACAAGCGGATAGAATTAGGCAGAAGGAAATTGCTGTCATTCTCAAGGAGAGAGCCTGACAAATTTTTCTGTGAGGAGAGTTCAGAAAATTTTCCAAAGTAGCAGCCTAGAGCTGGGTTCCTAAATCTAGGCAGAAACTCTGGAGCGAGTGGCTGAAGGGTTTGTTAGGACAGAGGGTACCTGACAATCTGAGTGTATGGTAGGGTATCTGAGGATGGTTTTCAGACCTCAGTCTTATAGTCCCAACCTTGTTAACAATATCAAACTGGAAAAGCTGCAATTTTTTATCACAAACTTCCCTTATAACATGGATCACATGTCTGGGAGTTATGGAAAGATGGGACGAGGGGAAAGAGAAGGAATATTGCTATTACTGACAAATATGTTTGCAAGACCTAGCATGATATGCAGGTGATGTATCCAGGATGTGCCATGATATAGCATCTGGAAATTCTTTGCTGGACGGCACATGTTCAAGTGAGAATTTGACACATGCAGTAATATACACCTAGTCAGGTGGTGCACATAAAAACACAAGCATGTAGAAGCAGGAAAATGTTTTCCCTAGGCAGAGAACTATTTAAATACCTTTTTTTTTACCAAGAGGTCAAACATACCCAACAGTATTTCTATTATTTTCTTGGTTATTCCACTGAGTGCAAAGAGCTGAAGCTGATGCTAATGAATGGTTACAGATGAGCGTGATTTCAAGCCCCCAACAAAGGACTGTGTATCTATTTTCTGCCCATGCAAATTTTTGTTTTGTCTGATGGAGGGGACTATTGCTAATTAATCTTAAATATGCTGTGTTAAGTAATATGCTAAACCATAAAACTTGAGTTAGATATTTGCACTCCTTATGACTGTAAAGCTGCAAGGTGCACTGCAATGTTTCAAGTGTGGAGAAATGGAAGTAACGTTACTTGCAAGTAACGTTAATTGCCCTCAATTCAGTTAAAAAAGGGGCTAGGACAAAATGGCATTCACTCTGGGATTTTTTGTTTGGTTGAAGTTGGGGTGTGTGTGATTTTTTAAGAAGCTATAGGTGTAAGAAGGGCTTATATTAGCGTACACTGTCACAGAAAGATTAGGATATTTCTGCTAAAAGGAGATTTTTATCAGAGGCACTCCAGAACTCCCAGTACAATTGTATTTAACAGAAAGGATTGTTTCAAAGAGTGGAATGTCTCATTCATTCAGAGGCTTTTCTATCTGTATATTTTCAATGCATTGACAGCATCCACAGGATATATTAATTCTAAAATAAAATGGAAAGTCAGTGGTGCTTTTCATCAGCCAGATCTTGGAAGCAAATGAATTGTTCATCGCTCTTAATAGTGCAGGCTAGATGTCAAGGGACAGCAGAATTACTCAGCCTCATTGTGGAGCTGATAAATGGGTATTTTTAGATTGGATCCTGTGGAAACAAGATTGTGGGATAACATATGTGTATGCATTCATAAGTATTCGTATCCCCTCAGAAGAACGTTAGGCTGGATGAGGTAAATCTCTACAAGAGAGTCAGGAGGGAGCTTGGGGGGCGGAGGAGGCCATGTTCCTGATTATCATGCCTACCACACTTGGGCTGTTATTGCGGTGTGGTCCTGGAGTACATGACCTGAGTTCAGATGAAACTGCCCTGGAAGATGTGCTCCAAAAGTGTACGTAAAACAGACCAGGTGCCCACAGGTGTTCAGTCCAGGGTACCCAGCTAAAGCTAAACCCCCCAAAATATTTACAGCATGGACACTGGACACTTAGCACGAAGTCTTGTTCTTCAAATCCTCTCCTTTCACATAGCATTGTTTTTTATTGCAGATGTGGCCTTAAATGTGTGAAATTCCTACGTTTCATGAGAACAGACATCATGGAAGATGAAAGAGAGCTGGAACAGGCTTACCCTCTCTACACAGGTAAGTCCTTTTAAATGATTTAAATGTTAGGAGGTATTAGGAGCCCATTATTTTTAGAGACCGAAGTCAACGGCCCACATGATATAACCAATATGGAATGCTTGATTGTTAAATGAACGAGGTTTCTCTCTGTTTACCAAGTCAAAATCTCACAAAAGAAGGCAGTGAAACAGTGTGTTCTTACAACAAACTTCAGTGATTCATCATTTCTAGGATTGTTTTTAAAGATGCCTGGGGAGATATGCTAGAAATCTGATTTCTTAGCAGGCGTAAGGGCTCAGTGACCCATCTTGCTTCATCAACCTGGGATGCACTAGCAGAGCTTTCCAAGAATTTTTTTGAGAAGTGGAAAAAGATAAATAATAGAAAATGGTAATGCATACATGATAGTGTTTAGAAGCTTAACCCTGAGTCCTCAGCTCCTGTTCAACGAGTATTTTTTTAGACACTTATTAAGGATTTGTTTCATAGGAGCAGATTGTGCTTTCCCCCAAACCAGGCAAAACATCTCTGAACTTCCCTAGAGTCTTTCAACAGACTTCTATTGACGTCAGTAACAGCTAAATCAGCCACGCACAAGCTGTATCTAAACAACCATCAGCAGGGTTAACTGCTCCCGAGCTGTCTTTCGGATCAGGTACCAAAAACTATGCAACATTAGACTAGATCATAAAATGGCACGTGAGAGAAATTGGAAAAAAAAGGGAAGGGGGAGTGGGAATCGCACAGTGTGTATATGCAGAGGGTATACAGAGATGTATATTGTGTTTGTACACAGATGACTTGTTGTGTTGGCCTTTCTGTAAAGACTTTACTCTGCGGGTCTCTGGCTTTCTGTGAGTCAGTCGTATCAGACTTATGTCAGCATGAAGCTGATCCTCAGCATCTGGGTCCATCAGAGTCCACGGTGCACGAGGCTAAGAGAACAGGAGTCATAAGAAAGAATATAATTAAATTATATTGTTAAAATTCCTGGAGTGAGAGGCAGGCATAGAAATATCTCAGGACTGCATCATAAAGCAGGTAGATGTAGAACATCATTATGTTCTGCTTACCCCGTTATGAAGGCTGCAGGAAAATCTCTGCTAAACTGGGTTGGTATAGCATTTTATCATTTCTGGACAGTGCTATAAATATGGGTGCCATAAATGACCTGTGGGTCTTTCCTGGCTTTCCACTCTTCCATCCTCAGAGGGGCATGTAAAGAGAGAGGAGCATATGAGAGGAGAGTATTTTAGTGGAGAGAAGAGTGCTGGCCACACTCACCAAGCATCCACTTCTGGGTTGGAGCATCCAGCTAAGATCTCAGTACTATCAAATGGTTAATTTAATGATTGTCGGGTTTTCTCAGTAGGGTGTGACAGAGAATAAAAACTCTAGGCTAGATAGAAGTCTTATCTTTCACTGTCTTTCACACCAAAACAAAATCTGGGAAAAATACCTTAAAGGGAGAAAGAAATGTCCTTTAAGGCAATAACTCTGTTGGAAACTCACCTGTAAAATTCTGTATCACCAGTCAACTATTTCTCTCGCTGAAGAGTATTTACTTCACTGTTTATCAAAAAGGTTAGACTCAGAAAAGCTGTGTATGCCAGTAGAGAAGGTTCCTTAGAGATGTATGGTTTGGATCAGGATTACATAGTGCTGATGAACACCCTCATCTCTGGGTGCTTCTGATTTCTCTCTCTCTTTCTCCTCTTTCTCTTATTTCATAAATCCTCTCCTACACTTCAATCAGGCATATTTTTATAAAAAAAAAGAAATCATTTTAATAAATCAACATTCTTTTCACCTGAAATGTTCAATCAAGAAATTTCCACTGAGTTTTCTCCAGGATAATATCATGACCTAACGTGATTAGAATTTAGGAAACAAGATACTCGAGTCTGCATAGTACGTACCTTGACATCAGATCCTACAGAACAGCTTAGCGTGTTAAAAACGTAGAAATCTGGACAGCCAACCCCAGAAGCTCCGGTCATCTCCTTGTGCAGAGATAGCACCCCACTTACCTGTCAACCGCTATAGCCAGGAGAGCATTGGTAGAAACATACAGGGAGACGGTGCGTAGGTAGTTGACTGAGGCACAGAGGACGTGGCCGTGCTCCCAGGACAGCTGCCGCACCACGTAATAGTCCATCTCAAAGGGGCAGCACACGATGGCCACAATGAAGTCTGAGATGGCCAGGTTGGCAATCAGCAGGTTGGTGAGGTTTCGCAGCTTCTTGTAGCGGGCGAGAGCAGCAATGAAGATGAAGTTGCCGATGCCACAGACCAGCATGATGCCAACCAGAGCCACCCCAATCACAATCTTGGCTGCAAAGAAGGTGCGGGTTTTGGTCATGTCGTCTTCACTGTCCAGTGGCAAGTCGTAATCGCTGTAACTGAAATTGAAAGGGAAGGAGAAGTTTCGCAAGGAGGTTAAATCCCCATCGTGGAGATTGTAGATTGCAGCAAAGTTGAGGTTGACGGTAGCGTTTGGGTTATGTTCAGCTTGTTCCATGGCTGTGTCTGTCTTCTTTTGTCACATGTGGCTTGGCTGGCCCTTGCTTTCGTGTTAGAATTACCCAAGGTGGTGGGGCACGACAGTGGCAGGCGAGAAACCTCATCCAAAGTTTCCTTCTGAGCAGTGAGTCACCTTGTATTTGTCCCCGTGAGATCATAGAGCAGCAGCCTCATTTATCTCCCTCTGTGGGAACAAAAAGAGGAAAACATTTCCTGAGAGGAAATTACAGCAAAAATACTGTGCTTGAGGGAAAGCAATAGCCACCTTATTGCCCCACAGCAATATTGCTGGCTGTGCACAGTGGGAAGAAATACCCTGTGAAAGGATGCTTCTGTTGTCACAAAATCCACTGAGTTACATAATACACTGGTGGTTACACCCAGAAGTTTTATTTACCAATTATGAAATCTTATCAACACACAGGGAAATTACAATATAGGACTGTAAAATCCAGTTTAAACCTCTGCCAGCTTCAAGCCCACAGTGCTGTTATCCCTGTGCAAGGTAAAAAAACTAAAGTGATATGACACCTCAATTTGCTGAAAAGTATCTGATGTGCCTTTTGGACAAAGTTTTTGCTTTATGCTAGATGTCTCAGTCAGAGTGATGTGGTAGGTAAGAATGAAAGGAGAACTGATGTCCTGGCGTCTAAATACATTTCTTAATTAAGTAAGAGTTGCCAAGACCCAAGAAAATAGCAAAGCCAGCACCTTGCATTTTGGCAGCCATGAATTGAGTAGGGGGACCAAATTTTCAGCCAGCTTAATCCATTATTGCTTCTCTCAAACCAGTGGAGCTCTGCCAATTTGCATAGACAAGATTTTGTCCCATAAACCACCTTGTAGGGCTTTGCTGTGAAGGCAAATATGCCATTCACAGGGAGAGTGCTTCCACAAACAGGCTTTTGAGGTGAAAGGGAAAATCTTCCTTAAGCAAGACAAAGTGCCTTGAATTTTTGAAGACAGAGAGCAGCAGGCTTCCCTCTTTGTACTGCCAGTTGTACCAAATGTTAAAAATTGATTTATTTTTGACACTGAGGTAAAAAAAATGTAATCTACTCCTTAATTTTGCCTCTACTCCGTATTAAAATGCTGAGAGGGCTGTCTTCTTGCATCTTCCCATGCCACATCTGGGAAGCTTCATACCAGACTCCTAGCTGTCAGGACAGTCCCACCTCATCCCAGAAGAGAATCAGGGGGCATTATTGCTTGTTCTGCATTGAGACAGTAGATCTTCAGGCTGTCAAATGCTATTGAACAATGTCCATCATGGCTACAAAGGACAATCTGCATAGTGGAGCTGTTGCCCTCTTTTTTCCCTCGACCACCCTCAGCCCCTGATGATACTTAATAAATTTCTGAGAGAAACTCTCTTGTACAACTTCTGTCTCCACATTGCTTTTCAAACTCAGAGTTGCAGAACCACAGAGTAACGGAAAGCCAAAGGCTGAAACTAAATAACAGCTCAAACAATTGACTGCTTTACAAGGCATCCCCACAGCTGCCTGGAAATGTGAACATTCATTTAAGAGAAGTACTAAATAAATACTTAGATGCAAAATCTGTATGTTGGTCAAAGCAAGGAGCAGTACTGTTTCAGACAGGTTTCCCTGCAAAATACCGAGAGCGCACTTTGACATAAAGACAACCCAACCATCCACAAACTGACATAATACCATCAGCTAGCTGTACTTGCAGTTGCTCTTACCTTCTTGGAGGTCTCAGGCACCCTGAGGATAGCCTCCAGGTTTCTCTCCTGCCAATATGCTGCTGTCACTGGAGCAGAGAAAGGATCACTGAAAGCAGCCAGAGGACTTTGCTGAATGATTATTTCTCTCAAGCAGGTTTGCCCGGCTGCTCAGGGGAGGATGGCTCCGCTGACTCTGTGCATGCATCTAAAGCCTTTTCTCAGTGGGAGGCACCTTGAAGCTGTCCATGCATTTCTGATTTTAAAGAGGCAGTGCAATATGGAGACAATAGAGCACAGCTCTTTTTTTTTTTTTTTCCTGCTTTAAACCCCCGAATGCATCAAATTGGCAGAGCAGCTTTGTTACCAAGTCTGAGCATGGAAAGTGTAAAGCCCCAGTCTGCACTTGCTGTTTGAGTTTTATCTGTGCTGGGCAGCAGCTACCTACACCTGATGTGACACAGAAGCAAAATACAAACCTCCCAGTGGAGAGGAGGGGGCGGGAGAGGGAGGAACTACTTTCCCAGGGACCTTTTTCAATGGATCTCTTCCCTGGCTATTGTCTTTAGGACTGCAGCTGTGACAGCTCCTGCAGAAGGAGGGTAAAACGTTGAATAGCGATAAATCAGAGGACCCTGACAGCTTTCCTTGTCCTCTCAGGGAATTACTCAGAGTAGAAAAGTGGCAGTGAATCCTTAAGGACTTAGTGTCCTTTGCTAATGCTGCCTCCTCTTTGCTCTGAAACACTTACACCCCAGGGAACAGTTCTTTTGCTTCCCAGTTCTCCAGAAGGAAAGAAAACCTATAGCAGATCCCCTGTCCTCTTCTGCACATTCAGTCTTATTCATGTTAGCTGGCATTTTCCAAGATGTGTATTTGAGACACACTACGTAGTCTCCAGCGGATGAGACCATAGGAGGCTGTAGAAGGTCATGAAGAGCATAGAAGATGTGCAGAAAACCTAAAATATATGGTCTACAGTGCACACTCACAAGACTCAGCTTTCATGAGCACTTATCTCTGGAAGAAGGAGATAAGGAAAGAAATGTGTTAATGTGAAATATGTCTGGGGTAAAAGAGCCATTAATGTGACATTTCTTCCGGAAAACCTGTGGAAGGCCAGAGAGTCTTTACTATCTGGAGCCAGCAGACAGCATTAAGAATTTCACAGCAAATGCTTCACTTTGCTTTATTTTTAACAGTCATTGTAATAAGTGAAAAGCCATTAAGAAAAAATGAGATAGAATCTGCTTGCTGAATTCACAAAAAAAGTAAATATAGTAAGTATAGGGAGAGGCAAAGAGAACTTACAGTGTGCATCAGAACCACATGTAAGAGATCCCTAAAATGGGCTACATTTACCTTAAATCTCCCTTAAGAAAAGCTAGTACACTTTTAAAAGGAGCTCTTGCAAACTTTACATTAGGAACGTGCATGATCTCTTTAAGACTTTGTTAAGCTGTCTCACATTAAGTTATCTAGTGAGTTAATCAAGTAATGTGATATCCAAATATTTATATTCCTTTAGGGCAAAACGTCAGCTGTTGCAAAACAGTCTATCCCCATTGACTCAAGGCAAGTTGGCATTGAAGCCCTGACAGCTACAGCCCCTCAAGATCTGCAATTCATGCTTGGTACGTAGCTTCTGTACAGCAGTTGTTCATCCACTGTGTTCCAAGTAATTGTGCTATATGTGTCAAGCTGTTCCTCAGAAAATATTAGTAATATTGTGAAATGATGTGATTTGCATGTGCTGTGCAAGGCAGTGCTTTGTAGTTGTTGAATAGACAGTGAAACTACTGATCCTGAGAGCTGCCCTTACAGCCAAATGAGCAGCATCGAAGTTGAAAGAGCCAGATGGGCTGCAGCGATTATGAAAGGTCTCTAAAGCCATGGGGTATATGCAGGAGGATTTCCCAGGTGCAGATGCTGTGTAAGAAGTCCAGGAGATTGCCTTCAAAAACTGTAGTTTCTTGTGACTTCTGGTGTAAACGTGCTGAAAGAGCAGCTCCCTGGGGCAGCCAGGCTGCCCTATGGCAACAGGCAGCCATCTGTGCATAGATGGGACACTGCCCAGCCCAGGGGCTTTGTAGCGTACAGGTCTCCTCTTCCTGGGAACAGGGCTCTGGGAAGCTTGCAGAGCCAAAGTCCCCATTATTTTTTAGAGAGCACATGATTCTGGTGTTGGATTTCTGCTTAAGACAAGGTTTCTCCATAATAGCTTTTACTGGTGGTTCCAGTGACTTCCTCAATGGTGTCACAACATTTTACACGGTGTCGCAGTGCATTTCCTGAGACCAGTGTTACCAATGTGATGAATTCAGGCTGAGAAAAAAAAGTTGATTCTGAAAACTATCATGTAAACAATTTCCATTCCTGTTGGTTTGGGTTTTTTTGTTAGTATGCTCACAGTTTGAACAGGGAAGTTATTTGGAGGCTAGATGATGCAAAAAAGATCGCAACGTAAAGTAATTGTTCAGAGACTTTCAAATAATGAATTTCTAAAACTAGCATTTAGCCTGGGAACAGACCTAAGGACTCTGGCCTTTCATTTCAAAACAGCAAACTCACCAGCTACTGTCTAATTTTTCCTAATTGCTAAATAAATTGGACTCTGAGCGAGGTAATTAATCCTAGGGGACTTAGATAAGCTTTGCATAAAGTATAGCTGGAGTTTTACGAAGGTTGCTAATACAAATCAGTTGATGAAATGTGACAAAAGCCTCAGACATCCTGTGATTTTCTGGAAAAACAAACAAAAGGTAGCAACACACATGGGTTACAACCATGGGTATTTCTGCTCAGTATTCCAACCATACATTCTGCTCTGGGGCTTTGCTAAATCTAAGAGTGTGTAACTGATATTTATGTTCGTGAGGACACTAGACTTGCTTACATAAGGAGTTGGGTATATTTTTCTAATATGTGAAAACATGCCTGTTGGTACTAGGAGAAAGTGATTTTTGGATGGATTTTGGCAAAAAATGTGCACACAGGAGTAATCCCACCATACTCACCTGTTCCAGTGGTGACTTGGGCCGTGGAGAAGTCCTGGGAAGGAGAAAACAGAGAGGTGTTTGACTTTATTAATGGATTATATTATCATGGTACTTTCCTTTTACCACCTTTTTCCGCTTCCTTACTGAGTGTATCACTTCACTTCTCAGCTTGGGAGTAGGGGCAAAGCATCTGAAGGAGCAGCAGAGTAGGCTGTTAACAACCATAGTGACACCACACAAAGACAGCTGTCAACGCTGTTGAAGCAGCAGACATGAAGCTTTCATCCGAAAGGTCTTTTCCTTTCAGAGCTGGACAGGTTTCTGTGGACTGTGGCTTTCAGGCAGGTCTCATAGCTGAATGACACAAGCTTTAGCAGAGCTGCACATAGCTTGCTTAATGTGCACGGTGACCCAGGGACAATCAGCAACTTTCTTCCAAGTAGAAGCTCCTTTCTTTTCACTTGTCTCTTTAAAAAAAAAAAAAAAGAAATTCTCTTCCACTGTTTCCTGTTTCTTAATTTCTATTCATCATTTTGTGATCGTGTAGGAAAATGGTGTTTATTTTGCTCAGCTCAGCTTAGCGTGGCAATTTTCTGTGAGAAGCACACCCCTTGCCCTCAACAATAGTCTATGAAATATGTAAAAATAGCTATAAGAAGTTTATATTCCTAACTGGCACTTACCACCCCTTACTGGAGAAATCCACTTTCCTAAAGCAAAAGCAACAGTATTTGGGACAGGGCAGGAAGCAGGGACCAGCCCAGGGACTGTGCACAAGTTTTGATGCCACAGTAGTATGACATGAATGACCACAAAAAAATTTCTGTCTTTAAACATTCAAGATTTTGTTTAATTATTAAATATTACTTTTTTTTCCCTTTTCTTCTGGATGTGTTTGTTAGGCTTTGTGGTTTGTTTTTTTTTTTTTTTAACTTGGTCTTTCTTAGAGCAAATGCCTGTTACCACAAACCCTTCTCTTGAGCAGAAGGCATCTGAAAGGCAAACGTGAAGTGCTTTTCTCCCCACATTCTGCCTGGGCATGCTCATAGCTTGGTGTATACTAATGTGCCAGCTGTGGGCTGTGCCAGCATGTAGCAATGTATCTCCTCAATGTAGCAGCAAGGCAGAAGATAGCTGAGACAGCCTCCTTTGCCCCACTCACCAGATTCATTCTCTGCTAAGACACCTCCCTGTCCCAGTAGTCCCAGTCAGCTCTTGTTGATTGCTTAATTTTAGACTAAGAATGTCAAACCCATTTCCAGAGATTCCCAAAAAGCCACATCACTCTAAGTTCTGTCTGTTCTGTGCCAGATACATGGAATAGATTAGTGCTTGGAAACTTTTTGCCAATTGAGATAAAGATCAGTTTAGCCAGTTGAAATGTTCTGTTTTGATATCGGCCTCTAGTGAATGTTACTGCAATTACTTGGAATTTCTAGGAATGCCTTTTCAAACTCAAAACCTGGAGATTTTGTCTGGAAATTGGAACTTTTCCTCTGCTTCTGCCTTGTGCCCATTGTACAAAAGAATACTTATTAAGCAAGGTTTAAAATTGCAGAAGGCAGACAGTTTTTCTTTACTTCTGAGCATTGTTCTAAGAGAATTAAGATGAAATAATATATAGCTTGTATACAATAACACTTTGGAAAGAGATTTCAGGATTATCATCTAATCTATACCGCTGTTCCTGAGCTGCATTACATATACCCAAATAATTCATGACAAATGCTTTCCTGGCCTGTTAGTGAAGAAATTTTGTAATGTGAAGCTCATGTCTTCTGTACAAGACTATTAAATGCTTCTTAGCTGCACCAGATAGAACTTTAATGGTCCTGCTTTAAATTCATAGAATCATAGAACAGTTTGGGTTGGAAGGGACCTTAAAATCATCTAGTTCCAACCCCGGTACCATGGGCAGGGACACCCTCCACTAGACCAGGTTACCCAAAGCCCCATCCAACCTGGCCTTGCTTACAGCCTCTGTAGGCTTCCTTTTTGTTTGTATGGGAACTCGTTCATCCATGCTGGCCTCCAGGCATTTTTGCCAGACTTCCTCTTTGTTAGGGTGCATCGCTCCTGAGCTTGGAGGAGGTGATTCTTGAGTACTAACCAGCTGTCTGGGCCCCTCTTCCCTCCAGGGCTTTGTACCATGGTACTCTACCAAGCAGATCCCAAGCAGCTTCACATTTCCCACCAGTGCCTCCTGGTTGGTGAGAACAAGGTCCGGCATGGCACCTCTCCTCATTGGCTCCTGTGTCACTTGGAGAAGGAAGTTATCATCAATGCATTCCAGAACCTCCGGCTGTGTTGTCCCTCCAACTGATAATCAGGGTGGTTGAAGTCGTCCATGTGGACCAGGCTTGTGAATGTGAGGCTGCTCCTGTCTGTCTATAGAGGGCCTCATCCACTTGGTCTTCCTGGTTGGGTGGCCTGTAGCAGACCCCCACTATAATGTCTCCTGACCCTGCCCTCCCTTTAATCTTGACCCACAAGCTCTTGGTTGGCTCCTCATCCATCCCCAGATGGAGCTCCATGCACTCCAGCTGGTCATTGACATAGAGGGTGACACCCCCTCCTCATCTCCCCTGCCTGTCCTTCCTAAAGAGCCTGTAACCTTCCATTCACACTCCAGTCATAGGAGCCATCTCACCCCATGTCTGTTATACCAATAAGATCATAGCCCTGCAGGTGTGTGCACGTCTCCAATTTATTTATTCCCCATGTGTTTGCATAGAAGCATTTAAGTTGGGCTTCTGATAAAGCTGACTTGCTGGCTGGAATTCCATTGTGCTGCAGTTCAGGTGTTCTCCAGCTGACCTGTGATTCTTCTCCCAGCTCTCAGCATCTGTTGCTGGCACTGCCATCAAACTGGTAGGAGTGGGATGGATTGAGGTTCCCCTCCTCTGGCAACTTTAGTTTAAAGCCCTTTTCACCAGCTTGACAAGCCTGTGACCGAAGATACTCTTCCCCTTCTCTGAGAGATGGCCCCTGTCAGTCCCCAGTAGACCAGGTTTCTCAAAGCAAGTCCCATGGTCTAAGTAGCCAAACCAATTGCTACCGCTCCCAGGGCTCTGTAATCCTTCTTGATACTCCTCAGACTGCTCCTGCCTGTATCACTTTAATATCTCTGATCCAGATCTGAAGTCTGCATTTGCCCTCTTCTCAAGAACTGGTTTACTCATACGCTATGTTCAAAAGCCTTTGAATTTAGAAACATCTAAAAGGAGCTTAATATGTTCTGTATCTCAGTCAGGCTTGTTGCTCCTTTGGATTTTTAGAGATGGCCTTTATTTTGGATCTTACTCAAAGATACACTTAGTGCATTTTCTTTTTCACTGGGTGCTATGGGCTGCAGAATGCTTTTGGAAATCATGCAGCTTTTTAATTGAAGTTTCTCAGTAGGAGATGTATCCTTCCAAAAACCTGCTGACTTCTTTGAGGGTCTCAGTAGGAGAAGTTGGATGCTACATTTCTTAAAAAATTGAACCATCATCCATTACAGCTACAGTCTCAAATCTAAGCTAAATTGTCAGCACTTTCCTTTGCCATTACTATTCTCTGTTGACAAAGCCCTTTGATTTGTACTATCATCACTTCAGCATCTTCTTTTTTCTGCTCTTTTTATTCAGTGAACATTACTTTCTGTGCATTTGCCACAGACAGAATCCTGCTCTTTCATGTCTCCAGGTCCTGGTTTCGGCAGGGATAGAGTTAATTTTCTTCCTAGCAGCTGGTACGGTGCTGTGTTTTGGATTTAGGATGAGAAGAATGTTGATAACACACTGATGGTTTTAGTTGTTGCCAAACAGTCTAGGAGTTTTCAGCTTCTCACACTGCCCTGCCAGCAAGAACGTGGGGGCACCCAAGAAGCTGGGAGGGGACACAGTCAGGACAGCTGACCCAATCTGGTCAAAGGGATATTCCATACCATATGACATCATGCTCATTATATAACCAGGGTTGGCTGGGAGGCAGCACAGCTCAGGAACTAGCTGAGCAATTGTGCTGTGCATCACTCGTTTTGTATATTCTTTATTATCATCATCATCATCATCATCTTCCTTTTCTGTCCTATTAAACTATCTTTATCTCAACCCATGAGTTTTACCTTTTTTTTCCCCGATTCTCTCCCCCATCCCACAGAGGAGTGTGGGAAGTGAGCGAATGGCTGTGTGGTTGTTTAGCTGCTGATCAGGTTAAATCATGACACTTCCCTTTTGAATATTGTGATGGTTTTGCCATTGCCATTTGTCATTGGCAGTTTGGCATTTTACCCTGTATTTCCATGGCAGGCAGAATGGTTCCAAGAATTTCCCTCTGCAGTTCCCATAATCCCACTTTTTAGGTAAAAGACACTCTCCCTTTTCCTTATTGCTACCATCTTACAGACCATGTCACTATGAAGAACTTTACCGTCAAGTACAGTGCATTGTGGAGGTCTGGCTTGCTTAGGCACATGTAGAAGAGGGGTCCTTTCTACTCCAGGTCCCCAGTTTCTCCCCGTAGCAAGACATGAAGTATTTAAAGCTTATGCCCAGTTGTACTGACTAAGACATTTATTTGTGCTTCATTAAATGTTAATAGTTATCTTTTTCTCACAAGTTATTTAAGATTCAAAGGGCTGACAGAGTTCAGTAGCAATCTGAGAAAGGGATTAATATACTGTGAAAGCCTTATTGCAGGTATTATGTATATTGCTGGTTATTTCTGTACACGCTTGAAATGAATTCTAACTCAACAGAATAATACCTAATGGTAGTTTCATTTGAAGCTGCTCAGAGCATGAAACCACAATCTTGGTGTCAGAATGAGTCATGAAAAGCTGCTATCAAATCTTATTTCTGACTTTAAAAAAGGTTTTGTGGTTCTTCCAATGTGGGGTCAAAACTGCAGGGCCAGATCAGCCGCCTTCTCATCACATTTTTGAAGTCTGAGAGTAGCACTGTAGAAGTCACTGCTCTGACAGGAGATGAAAGGTATGTCTGTGCTCCCCAAACTATGTGGAGATAAAGCAAACCCATCCCATGTTTTGGGATGATGGCTGTGTCCCGCAGGGCTGACTGCTGTGTGTGTGGCTGGGAGCGTGGTGCAGCATGCATGCTGCTGCCTGTCCATGGCTCCGTGGTAAGACAGATGATTGGGGTTAGGGTCGAAAGGAGACAGATGCTGGTTTGTCTGAGAGGGACAGCTCAGGGGCACGGATGTCAGGGCTCAGCCTTTCCCTTCCTGGTGCAATGTACAGATGGAGTTAAATACTGTGGGGCAGGAGTGACAAAACCCTTATGCTGAGAAAGGAACCTCTTTGCTATTTGGTGCTGGCAGGGAGGCAAACCTGCCCTTCTCTCTGCAGGTGGTCACAGTGATCCTGACAGGAAGACCATTGCCCATGGAGCAGTCAGTGATCCACAAACCAGTTAACCTGTGTAAGCATAGACTGTGCCGTGTTGCCCTGTACCCCATGTATAACTTGGCTTTCATGACTGTGTTGTGCTGTGCATATCCCCTGCTGCAAGATAATCTTAGTTAGCTGATTGTAGCAAAGGAGCCTGTGGGCAGCTTCCCCTCAGTACTGGCAATCATACCACCTCTGTGTCCTTGTCTTTAACTAAAAGTGCAGCGACAAGTCCTCATGTAAATATCCTTTTGTTTGATAGTAGGAATGATGAACAGAATTGTTTTCTTTTCAGAAAATCCCATTCAAGCTCAAAGACCAAAATGGGGTAACCTTTCTACGAATGGCATCAGCATGGTGTTCTGGCCCTGGTTGGAGACTCATTCAATACCACACAGCTCAGGGGTCCCACCATCTGAAGGAAGGTAAGATTATCTATACTACCCTCTTTGTAGTATTAGCTCTAATGAGTTTGAGTGCCTTGCTTACTGGGATCACAACAGATTAGTACCTCCAGGTTGGAAACAGTGGTGGTCTGCTTTTCATGGAATATTTAGAAATTATGTGGACAAATTAGAGGCAAGAGGAGAATGTGGCATGGCTACAGCTGTGTGGAAAGGGGCAGCCCTCAGTTCCAGAATTACAGGTCCTTGAAGAATAAACTGTAAACAAAATCCCAGCTTTTTCTAAGGCTGCTTTTGCTTATATTTGGTAGAGAACAAAAGTTGCAGGGAATGGCATTGCCCTTTTGAAATCAAACCCCATGAATTGTAAGCATCTTATAAAACTGACTGTACAGGGGCTATGACACAGTCACAATGCCACAAAACTAACTCAGGTTATTCAGCCACAACTGGCATCCCTTGGCTTCAGGGATTAATCAGCTAGAATGCAACCTCTAGAAGTTTTTTAGGAAGAAATTTAGGTGTTCAAAGGTCATTTGAGCCTGTTGACTACTGATGCCAAAGTAAATTGGTAGAGGCTCACTGTGAAAAATATCTTCCTGTAGTATATAATGAACAAAGGCCAGCATAGTGGATCTAATGCTGTTTGTGAATCAGAGCATAATTTAACTGCTGCGAGATGCCCTTTGGAGGAGTTTCTATCCATGTCACTGCAGAGGGAGGCAGAGGAGATAAGCCCTTCCAGACTGGTACGTTAGCTCTTGGGCTGGGGGCTGTAGCAGGATGGCTTGCTGATGGACAGCCTGCTCTTTCCCACAGTATTCTTCTAAGCAAACTTTTATTTAAATGAGCTTGAAATTTTAAGGCCAAAGTTTTCCCAGAAGAAGTATTTAATATAACCCCAGCTTGCCTTTTCAGTGAAATTGTTTATTGACCGATTTGTTGCCATTAGCCACCAGGAAGCACACCTGTAAAGACAGTTTTAACTATATAAAAAATTCAGTTTCTCATTACCCTAATTTATGTAATTTTGCTGCAGGGATTTCATTTTGAAGAGAAAAGGATGACAGATTGGATATTTGAGTATCATTCAAAAGGTTTTTTAAGGCTCATTTCCCTTTCAGACTTACAAACCCTGTCTCAAATCATTGTCAGATTCTTTTCTATGCAGTACCTGAAACATTACCTTACCACTGGATGTTTCTACCTTACTATTCTCTGCCTTTTGCTGCTTTTAAAGCTAGCTGCATATTCCAGGTCTGTAGCTCCCTGTTGAACCTGGCACAGCCTTTAGCCAAAGATAAATACAATGAAAGAAAGAGGATGAAAAGTTGCCCCCTCCCTACTACATAGGCACATTAAGCAATGTTCCTTCTACCAGTGCAAATGGATTTTCCTGAGCTTTCTGCATTGGTTTCCTGGGCAGAGTAACATGTTTTGCTTGTGTTTGTATTCTGTTTGGCTGATTGAGTTAAGAGGTCATTTGCTAAAGCCCACAGAAAACTAGACCATGTATAAATTTATTTCGGCACAGTTAGTGAGAAAGGCACAGACATGATGGTGTGAAACATTGCATGAAGGAGACCTTTGGGAGGCAAGGAGCCTGCTTTTGTCCCCTGCTAAGGAAAAGTAATTTCAAAGTACACTTTAAAAGTCAGAGGACCAGTGCTCCCCAGAATAGTTCGACTGCCTGTTGTCTTCAGGGTATGCATTTTTTTACAGTGAGATTTGGCATCCTCCAGCCCCTCTGGTGTAAATCTAGCTAAAGAGATGAAGTCAGAAGTCTAACATCAGTCAGATGGAGGTGTGCTGGTCTGCTCCTATGAATGGAACCTCCTCCTCAGCTGCATTTGTACCAGCCATTGGAAAGTCTGTAGATACGGCTGACCAGTCAGCAGGAGATATACAAGCAAATATTGAGAACTCTCAGCTATACCAATAACGGGTCCTAAATCCAGTGCCACTTCTTATACGTAGGGGCTATTCAGAACAAAACCGCTGTAAGATAATTTTGATCACTTTAAGGGTTGTTGCAGCAGTACTTTAGAGTTCCTTCCTCTACTTGCATTGCTCCAGTACTGTTTTTTTCCTGAAACAGTACTAATGTGACGACAAATATGGGACGGCAGCTGAGCTCTGATACACAGGTCCTCTTGCCTGAGGCAGCCCTTCTGCTGTTTTTTTAAAACCTCCTGATGCTGGTGGGGTGGTCTAAGGATTGAGCCTTGATGCTGACAGGAAAGAGTCTCAAACAAATTCTGCAATTAAAATGGCAGGCAATACAAATTGCTGGTCATTAAAAACAATACTTTTCTGCTTCATAAAGGTGAACTATTGAAAAAGATCTAATCCAGAAAAGATTAAAAATTAATCAAAGTAATTGGATTGTCTGGGATTGCTCAGAAATGATAAACCTCTCCAAAAGTCACACAGGCAAACAAGTTACTGCTGACCTGGGTGGGGGGTAGAGGAAGGTGGAACTAAGTGCTCTGAGAATGCTCTGGCACCATGATAAATCTGCTGTAGTTAACTTGATATTATGAAATGATATATTTGAAACTGCATTGAAGCCCTCACTGTCTGTCAGTGTCTGCTTCACTCCTCTGCCAAAGGAAGTGACAAGATCTGTCTTTAAAAAATTGATGTGATTTAAAATTTAAAGAAAGATTGGTTCAACTCTTGTCCAGCATATATCACACAATGGATTTCAAGAATGACTCAGATGCTCTTCATGAGATGATGTGACCTAGTGCATAAAGGAGAAAAAACCCTCCAGCAGCATGGTGCTTAGTTACAATTGGGGTTAAACCATGATATAGGCTAAGATATCTCACAGCAGACATTGATGTTGATCACCTTGAGCTTCAAGACAGGCAAAGAGACACACTTCGTAGGGTTCCCCCACTGTTCTAAGCATAAATCTGCTCTCTCTGGGGGAAAACCCCACATCTTTAAATTGACCTTCTAAAAAAAGAGACAATGAAAAATCCCAATTCTTGCAAATGTTGATTCAACAAACTCAGTATCAGGGCTCTGTAGGCACTAAGACCTCTTAATGACCCCAAATAGTCTCACCTGGAGACTCCACCCACACTACTGCCCAGGAGCCCAATTTCAGGTTAGCCCTGGGCACACCCCTGTTCCCTGCACACTATAGCTGTGCTGCCACTTTGCCTCTGTCTCCTGGATGGACCTTAGGTTTATGCTGCAGCCTTGCTTCAGGATCTATCTCTTTCTGCTCTGGATGGTCCTTGAGGTTTTTGTCTGGAAAATCACTGTTGCTGAAACATTTGCTTTGAGAAGTGTGGTTTGGAAACGTGGGTTTTATTTTGGTTGTGATCTGCAAGTTCAAGGAGGATTCAGGTACTTCTTAGTTTCAAAGAAACTTCTTAGGTTCTACGGTCAGTTGTATACAATGTGTAAGCAAGTGTGAAGTCACGTATATGTGCTGGGTTTAGGAATAGGCAGGTAACAAAATGCTCTTATGAAAGAATTACGATGCCTGAAAAATAATAGTTAATTTTGAGATAGATATGAGAAAAGAACATTACTAAATCTTAAAGGAAGCTCTGTAAAGCACGCTTACTTGGTGTTATTGTAATCTGGCATGTAATTTTGCTGTGAGGCAAAAATTGTTCCCAAATCAATTCCAAAGTCTGCACAACAAAAAGAGAAACTTTACAAAAATATGCCACTTGTATGTCTTGATGTATGAATCAAATAGCTGGCCAAGGGCAGGGAACAGAGGCTCGGGTGCCCATGCTGTTAGTATTAGAATTTAAAGGTCACAGAAACTGATGTAGGTTCCATTGAAATTGTATTGCCAATAATCTTTGGGTTCTCATATGTAAAGTTTTGCACTGGAATTTAAGGAAGAAGTTTGGGGGCTTTGGGTTTTTTTTTTTAATTGACTTAGTGGGTAGCTGTGGTTAACTTGCACCTTTCCTTGCTTTCTCACTGTGAAAGGAAAGGATAATACCAGTGTCTTTTGAAAAATTTTTTGATACCTTGAGATAACAAGCACCACATAAGGCAGTCATATTATCATTTAGATCGTGAGGAATTACTGATTATAGCTTCACAGCTAACAGGTCCAAACACACCTGAAAAATCATTAGAATTCATCTAACTGCATGCTTCCCTCCTGCTGATGCTGCAGGAGTTAGTTGGTTTGTGCTCACTCTTGTTTCACAGGTCTGTTGAAAGTAGTTCTCCAGGTGTCTAACGATACATGGGTGTTTTCAACTGTGGAAGCTGCTATGGTAAATTTGTAGTTAAAGGAATGTACCCCAGTAATATCCCCTGCAATACAAGCATTTCTTTGTGATTTTCAGAAATAGACAGGAGTAGTGTCTCACTAGAGATTTCAGGAGTGAAAATTTCTTTATGGGAAATTGCTAATTGGAGTATAGAACAAGTATTTCCACTTGGAACTGTTGTTCTTTTGTTGCTTGGTGGACTACTTGCTAAGTAATTTTAAAAAAAATTTATTAAATGTTACTGTGAAAACTGTAAAATAAAGGTTCTGAATCTTTTAAGTCATAAATACTTTATACTTGAGTAGGTATTTCCCGATACAGAGATATATCTCTGTGTGTGTGAGACTGAGAGGTCTGGCAAAGAAGTTATCCTTACTAAAATCTGACAAAATCTGTGATTGTTTTCAAGTCCCTGCTCTGGACTAAGACAGTACTGGGTATGCTGCTCCTATGGGCTCCACCAAGAGCCATCTTCTCTGTGTTGTCATGTTATTTACTGTTTGAGTCCTCAGAATTGTGGGGGTTAGCAAGCTGCGTAGGGAATCCATCCCTCCCAGGGACTGATACCTGGCTTTGTTAACACTGAAGTGATTGTTTTTCCTTAACTCTTTTTTTGTTTGTTTGTTTTGTTTTGCTGTTCTGAAACAATATATAGGTTGGGTCTCTGGCAGAGAACAGAGGAGCAGAAGGGGAGATGCTATCTGAATGTTCTCTCACTATGATCATCATTAATAAAGATTCTGTCTGACCTGTCCTAAATTGTGCTTCCATTACTACGCAGTTGGAGTCCCCGGATTCTCTGACAGTGCATACTCATATATACTTTATGTGCCTATATATATTTCCTGTGAATAAGACGAGAAAAGGTCTAGCGTAATTGACTTACATTTGTAGTATGTTACTGCTTTACTCCTATTAAGTCTGTTGTATGTAACGCGCTTACGCTTCTCTTTGAGGAAGGATGTTCTTCATTGTTTGCAAGTTCAGGGCTTAGAGTGTAACTGAGCGTGACCAGTTTGCATTTGGGAAGTAGTAGTAGCAACAATAATGTGCAACCTTACGTAATTGTCTTAAAGTGAGGGATTTGTCCGTGGCTGGTGGAGGAAGATAAGAAAGGTCTTATTAACTCTTGGTCTTCTGTGGACGCAACTGATAAGCAATTGACCTATGTTATCCACAGGAAAGAACAGTTGACCTTAAAAAGTGGTGACTTACGTGAAATGGGGTTAGATCCGCAATGCGTGGAAATGGGTAGCATTCAAATACAGTTTTTGGATTGCTGGAATATCACAAAGACAGGTATTGATTGTTGGATGACAATGCTGAATCAGACCAACGTTGACCAACATATGAATCTGTCTGTAAACTGTTAGCTCAGCAAATTCTGGATCATACTAGGAGCTAGCATTCAAATTGATTTAACATTTATTTTCTAATAGTTTGGCACCACAGCAGCCAGAAATGTCTCGGCACTTGTTCTTCTAAAATTATTTTGCCTGGGATAATAACACACATTATTCTATCCTTGAGATCAAATTTAGTTCCCACAATAGGTAGAGGCAACTGCTTTTTCTTTTGGAAGACTGTTAAAGGAAATTTGCAGAAGCTGTTTTCTTTAATTTCTTCATGGTCTTTCAAAGCTTCAAATTATGTTTTTCTATTGAAATAGCCCTTTAAAGAGATTTCTTTATGGACATAATGACAGTGTAAATGCATTATGAAGCAGTGACAAGATAGTTGGAGATGTGACATTGTTCAACCTCTGGTAGTACGGCAAGTTGCTGAAAAGCTCTGATGTAAATGCCAAGGATTTGACAACATGTTTCTTGAACAAAGCTATTGAAGAAGACAACAAATATGAGAATTAAAAGGCAGGGATGAAGATGCAGCAAAAGCATGTACTGATCTAGCAGAATATTGTTCAACTGTGTTGTCCATGCATAATAAAAGACAATCTTCCCCTGCATGCACCCCACCACCACCCCAACTACTCTTTGGGAAAATACTATTCAAGTAGTTTTTTTAAATATTATAGGAATTAAATGACTTGATTGTCTGCAAAAGAGCTGTAGGAATTTGGCTGATAGAAGAGCTAAAATCAGCCTCAGGAGAAAACTGAGCAAATAAGAGCTAGTGACTGGGGACAGATTCTGTTCTGAATCTTACACTTAATATTATTTTGCTCACCATCAGAAACTTTTTCCAAAATGTCTTGCTGTGCTTTCACATTTCAGATCTTAATTCACTGTTGGACTGTCTTTCCCATTGGGGAAAGGGTATTCACAGGGAACGATTTACATTTGAGGGGAAGAAAAAAAGCAAGTTGTGTACCTTAATGTTACATCTTACGCTTACAAAGCCCCATTTTCACCTTGAGAAGAACTTAAGCTAAAAACATTTTCAGACAGTCATTCAGTCATTTAAAACAAAACAAAACAAAACCCCAAGCAGAATGGGATCTACTGTCAGTTTGTTCCTTTAGGACTGCAAGACAAGCAAAATTATAGGTGATTGTAAAAGGCAAGCTTCATTAGAACCAAGCAACTAAAAAAATTGAACGCAGGGAAGAAAATTAGTCATCTGCTTTTGTTGGGAGCAGGTAGAGAGAAAATTGTTTAAACATCACTAGTATCAAAGGGTGACTTGTCAGCAGATGAACTGCATAGGAGATAAATGTAGACAATTGGAACTTAATGTGTAGCATGGAAATGGGAACAGGCTACAGGTCAGGCTGAAGACTTGGAACTCCACTGAAGCAGATGACCTGCAACAGAAGTTTTCTTCAATTAAAACTTCTGGTGCACTGCAAAGGTGATCTTGAAAATTGAATCAGAAAAGACATTTTGCTCCTAAGGTGCCGATAGCTCTATTATAGGGATAGTGTCTGACAGAACCAAATGTAATATCAATCATGGTTATGGCTGGATGGCCCAATGCCAAGCTGCTAACTGTAGGTTTTAGTCATGTGGTTTATTTCCCAAGCTCCAAAATGTCAGATGAACTGTTTGGGGTACCAAACAGCATTTGCCTTTTCTCTGTGAATTGTTCTAAGACTTAGAAATACCTAGAGATCGAAAGCTTTAGAGTATATGGACCTGCCATTCAGCTTGCAGTGCCCTCTCCGGTGGGTTTGTAGGGGTCTGTTAAAAGAGTCAGATACCCAGTGTCCTGGCACCTGCAGTGCATTTACTCCTGTTCCCAATAATGGTGAACACTACCCTGGCAGAGCAGCAGCATTCTGTCCTCAGCTGCTGCTGCTTTTCCTTGGGCATAATTAAATGGAGTGCAGACATAGGGAGAATCAGCCTCTAGAGCCATATTTGCAGTTCCGAATTAATTTGCAAGGTAAGTCAGGAAATTTATAGAATTGTTCCAATGCTCTGAGGAAAGATTAAGAAAATCCATGATGCCAGAATGTTAAAGCAAGTTGTAGGCCTTCCCAAGGGCAAAAGGATTTTTACAATGCCTACATACGCACCCTGTAAAATTAAGATAGTGTTGATAGATAATGGTATTTAAAACCTCACCAGTATTTTAGTCTTTTGAATTACCTTACTTATCTCAACCTGTATTACCTTCAGTATTGCAAATGCTGGGATTAACACATTGTGATCCTGAACATGCAGTCGTGATTAGGAATGGTGTAGGTATGCTCTCTTGATTAGAAGACTTGGAGTAGATCTATGGGAATAAGTGGAGTATTCATTATGCTGAAAACCTTATCTCCCCTTTGCCTGTTTCAGAAAGGAAGGTTAAAATTCTCTTTATTCCTAAAAGAGGTTAGGGTGTGCATAAATGCCAACTCAGAAGGGTTCAGGCAGGTTAAAGAAAATGGAGATAAATAGCAAATATGATTTGGGTTCTTTTCATAGCATGTTTTTCTTTATGAAGTGTTTTCTATGCTATGTAGACATCTAGTTGGCCTGTGATGACCATGTCACAGTCAGGATTGCGTTCTTACCAGCATCTGACTATGCAGCTGTGTCCTTTCCTCCTGTGTGAAAAGCTTGCTACTATCATCCCTGCCTCAGCTTCACCAGTGCTGTACAGTTACACTGCAGTTTACTTCAGGCTATACTTGGATCCATTTAAAGTTAAATCTTGGCAGAGAATATGGCCATTCTTAATGCTTGTCAGAAAGGCTTCTCCTTGTGTTGACTGAGTTGATACTGAATAGTTCCAGCTGATCGCCTCATTCCACGTGGCAAGAGAAGTATTTGTCTTTACCTGTATTTGCATTTAGACACTACTCACTTCTTGGTCTGGGAGCCCAGTTTGAGTAGGTGCTCCCTTCATTTACAAGAGAAATGCTATTGGAAGGGAAGCTTCATGTTTTCAGTTTGGCATTTAATCCCATAGCCCAGCAATCCACTTAGCCCAGCAGTCCACTTAGCCTAATTAGTCACTCAGCAGGGCTGTGGGTGGAAGGATGACTGGTTTTTTGAGAATCAATCTGTATGAGGGCAGAGCAGAGATGACCATGTTACCTGTACAGATCTGATGGTGGTGTTGGCCCCAGCTGCATTTTTGCATTAAATGATGGATTGGTTTTGTTGCATTTATCCTTTCAGAGAAGTATGAGCAGGTTAAGACCATGCCATAAGCATACAACTGGAAGAGTGGTGAAGGCGTGCCAGTGAAACTTTATGTTGAGAAATTGTGCATGTGGAAAAAGTGCCTGAGGGAGTTCTTTTGAAACCAATGTCAATCTTCTCTAGTTTGAAAACAGCAGGGCTTCTTAGCAGGGAGATGCCCTTCATAGGGTTCAGAAAAGCTATAACAAAAAGGAAACCAGGTATGTGGGTTACATGTTTCTGTATCATTTTGGTTCTTTCAGATGAGCTGAAATGTCTTTGAGTCTGGCTAAAACTGTAGTTCCAAATCATGCCCGTGTAGTGTCTTCTGTCAGAAAGGAGAGAAGTAGAGGCAGAGTCTCCTTGGGAGTGGAAGCCTTCCTGGAGCTCCCTGCTGTGCCTGGGCCATGTGTACTCCTGTCTGCTCCGTCCCAAGTGCAACACACTGCCTCCCTCAGCGCTCCTGGGGGTCCCCATGTTCGCCAGATGCCCGTGAGGAAACTCCCAATCCTTTAGCTGTGTGAGATGAGGCACCATGTGGGATGTTTAAATGTGCTGTTGTTTTTCAACATGAATTTAAGAAGCTTAACCTTCATCTCATTAAAGTGTGCAGTGCCTACGCAGGTCTTCATAAAAAGCCTCAGTCACCTTCATTAGCAAAAATGTGTGATTTGCTGCCAGGTATTTACACCTTTTGTGATATACTGAGGTTGGTGCTGCTTTAATCTGTGAAAATGCTGCTTTGGAAAGCTTATGTCAGTGGCTGAACTCATTGAACTTCTAATTCATTGATTTACTGGATTGTTTGCGAATAGAGCGTTTCAGAGTGCCTGGTGCTGTGAATCCATTCCTTGTCTGTTCATTCTGCATCTGCGTGAGTGCTCCTAGGGAGTATTCACATAATCAGTATAGCCATTTCATGCAGGATGGATATTGAAAGATCTTGTGAACTACTCAGCCTCCAGCTTTGGCTTCCCATTCAGTAATACACTGCATATGCTAAATGTGCCACTGCCATGAGTTTGATCTTGAGCACCAAAAATACCTCTGGTAACATTAAAGTAGGACAATTAGTGTAAAATTCTCGTTGTGTACTCCTGTGGCAAAAAAGAATAATGACAGTGCCTCATCCCTCTGTTAGTCTGATCTGTGTATTTGCTGCCTCTTTAATTAACTTTTTAAAAAGTTAATGAGAGGAAACATTTTGCTTTCTTTTTCCTTTTAAAGATAAATCTGTTATGTGCCTTAAAGCTGCCCTCTTAGATTACTGAGTAGTTAATCAAAGCTGAGGCTTAACATTTCAAATCCAGCTGTTTTCAGCAGCAAATGCTAGCGGGTCACTAAATGTACTTAGCTTAGATTTAATATGCCTTACAGCAATTATCTTTGATTGTAGAGGAAACAATTTTCAAGTCAGCATTTATCTTCTGTTTATCATTGCCTTTCCTGAAATTTTTGAGCTAGCACAGATCTATGGTGCTCTTGCAAACTGCCTGGCAGCTTTGCAGCAAATAGGGTATATTCAAATACATTATTGTAGAGGAAGAGGGGCATATCTTCAGGAGATATAAAACCACTATTGATTTGCTTGTTTGCAAAGCTACATAGTAGTCTGTCTACTCTTATTGAAACATATGGCTTTTACTACTACTAGATATTTTTTATGTGATTCCCAGAAATATGAACAATAGAATAGGGTTCTGATTTTCCTTTATGGTTCAGCATTTTTCACAGGAAAACTTGGTATCTTTTAAGTAACTGTCACTTAGTACAGCAAAATCTATACTAAATTAAATAACATTTCAGCTTGTTAGCAAGGGGATACAGGCTAGGCTTCAGATTCAGTAATTTGCAGCACTTGGGAATGCTGAGACTTAGCTTGGTCACCTTTTACCTTCACTTCTTGAGGAGGTAAGTTAACACTTCTGTTGTGCAGAAATATTCTCCATCATTTGCTGGGGAAAAAACCCAACAGTGTGCCAGTCTTTGTAGGTTTTTTCATGGTTTTATAGCTTTGCCTTGCTGTGTATTGCTGACCAATTCCTACTGATCTTAGTCCTGAACAGCTAAAAACATAGTGTGAAATCCAGAGATAATGCTACAAATCCTTTCTTGCTTTTCCACGTCTATGATATGAGATGTCATGCTGCTGCCTGTTCAACTGGTAATGCTTCAGATTATTAGAGTGAGAAGCCGTAAAATAGATCCTTGATAATGCATGTGTGTGAATTTAATGGTTATGAGTTAGATTAACCTTGATCCAAGAGAAGTGACAACCTTGTCTTGATTTATAACAAGTAGTTATATTACTAAAGAGATTTAGTCGGCTTTGAACATTCTTGTTTTTATATATATGTATATTTTTATGGTGTTGCATTAGCTGTAGTACTCTTCATAGAAAAATTGTCAGGGTTTTTCTGAGTAAACATGAAGTGACTTCCAAACCAGACAGCTGATTCTATCTAAGTCTCAGCATTTACCTCACATTGGAACATCTGCTACAGATGTTTGATAACTGTTCACTGTTTATTTCCTTAAATAAAGGAAAACTGTATAGATTCAGAAGGCAGTTATATATTTTCAGAGCAATTAACTTTTATAAGCACTGTTTTGATCTTTCTCTGAAGAAATCTCACTTTTCAGAAATCCTAGCATCTTGATTACCCAAAATACTGTGGATAGCATAAGCAGTCTGAAGTTATGAGGGATTATATTCCTTAGTGATAAACAAATCTTAATGAAAGAGCATTGAAACAAGAGACAGAGATATCTGTTAACATTGAGGTTTGCAAGCACTGGAAAGCACCTGACTGTACTACTGTTGCATGGCAGTTTGCATACTCAGTGACCTCTAGTTTTAGGTGGATTTAAAATTTTAAAAGCCAAAATAATTTTATTGCACTAAATAGGCTATGTTTTGAAGCAAAATGTTATTGTCCATCTTGCCATGTCTTTACAACTGAAAACTGCTTATGGCTTCCATGTTCTCATGCCCTTTTCTTTAATTCTGCATGAAGAGTGTGTTGAGAGGAATAGCAATAACTGGAGAATATCTTGGGCTCCTGGGATAAGAGGTGAGAAGCTGCTATTAATCTCTCTTAATAGCTGTATTTTCAAAGATCTCATTTGTTGAAGTTCAGTGAATGGCAAATTGCTTTAAAATCATAGAAAACAATTAGGAATGCAATCCATATTGAAATAAATAATTGGTGATAGATGATTTTATTGCTCTGTTCTTGCACTCTAAAGTTATGATGTAGATTTTACAGTCTTATTAAAATTGAAAGGACGAAGTTGCATGTTTAGAGTTTAGATTTGAGTACTGTTCCATGTTTCCTGAAAAGGAAATAAAAGATCAAGCCCATAAGGGATATATTTCATTTTGAGTTACTGGCTGCACTTCAGACAAGCTCACATTGCAATTTCCATCCCTTCTGAACAGCAGTTTACTTGTCAAGAGGAATTTGAAATTGCTGATTAGGTTTTTAACTAGGCTTTCCATCACCAGACAGATTTAGTAGGACTGAAAATCTATGCCTGCTGTCTTCTGTGAGTTGCAGGAAGGACCAGGGAAGGAAGCTGGGAGGTTACTGGAGGATCGTGGTTTTGTGAGGAGGCCTAAGATGCCTCCAAATTTCCAAAATGCTTCTGAGGATCAACTTGTCAGAGGCTTGTATTTTTGTGTCCTTTGATGGAAGATCATTAAGGACAAGTGCATTCCTCAATTTCCTCTGTAACCACAGGAGAGCCCCAGTAATACTTGCTTCTAACTCAAAAGTCCTCTAAGCCAGAGTGCATCTGGTGGAAAGATTGCTTGTATACCAAAAGTCATTTCAAACACTGTAGAAGCGTACTGAAAATATATCTGACCTACTTTTTAACTTGCTCGCTCTGAAATAAGCAGGTATCGTAACTACTTAAGTTTTCCTTATCAATTCTCCAGCACAGCTTCCTAAGGATGACTGGCCGGTATTTGTATTTGAATAGTTTAATATTTAACTTTTCAGCTTTCTACTACGTGTTTGCTCACTTTCGCTGTTAAGTGACATATACTTTCTCTTTACCTCCAACATATTGGCGTATCTCTTTCTTCCTGATCTTACTGGTTATTAGTTGTAAGGTCTTCTTGCATATTTTTATGTATCTTCAACTTTTTTGCTCTTCTCTATTTGTCTTACATTTGGCACCATCTGTATCATACTGCACAGAAGTCCTTCTCGGAGAGACGGGTAGTGAAGAGATGGAGTGCAGAAAGCCAAATTAGCTTCCACACTGCTCACTTTGCAGCCTTGTGGCAGGAGATCATGCCTGGCAGGGATTTTATTCAGCACAGAGACATCAAGTGACAGCATTGGGTATTGCAGTTGTTGCACATCAGCAAGAGGGCAGTCCTGAGTTTTCTGAGCCTTGGTTTCTTTGGAAAACGGATTTATCTGTGATAAAAATACTGGAGTTTAGCTAGTTCTTCAGAGACAGAGGGCACAAGTATTCCTTATTCTGCAGTTATTTAAAAAGGTTTGGGATTTATTGGTAATGCAAGTGAGTTACAGAGCATCACTTTTCAATAGTGCTTGTGTTGCTAGTAACTCCATTATACACCAGAACTGCAGAAAAGCAGTTCTGTGACTATGATAATGCTCCAGCTACAAGCTACAGGTGAAATAAAACTGCAGGCAGTCTGTGTATAGAAGGATTATTTATATGAACATCTTTGATAGTACTTTAAAATCTGTTTTTCTTCTCATGTGGAAAATTTTAAAGGATGCGCAGATGGGACCTTTTCACAGCTGGGTGTAGACATAGGAGACTACGTTAGCATTTCTGGCCCCTGCGCAGTCTGCAGAACAGCTCCTGTGTCCTAGGGCAGGGCACAGCTGCAATCGCGGTGTCTCCTGCGGGCTGTGACTGTACCTGGCTGACATGCCCTGTGGTAGGGACCCAAGGAGTCCAATGTCCTGGCCGAGGAAGGGCACGGGCACTTGTGAGGTGATGCATCTGCACAGCCTCCTGTACGGGGGTCTGTGAGCTTCTCCTAAGCCTTTTCCACTTGGCTGACCAGAGCATACAAACACACCGTGCTCCAAAACACTAGTTTTGTGACAAAATTAATGAAAACAGGAAGAACTTGCTTTGTTCTCTTACCTACTATGTATTTGTCTGGTTGCAAGCATGTATCTTCACTGTTCACATGGCTGCTTTATAATCATGATGATCTTTGAAGCTGACTGACCTGGATTGCTTGTGCCTTATGCATGGGAAGCCCTACAAATTATTACCTGGCTTTGGAATAAAAAATGTAATAAGTTTATGGAAAATAGTGATTAACTACCTTAAACCACAAAACCTATTTTCCATAAATTTATTACCCTTTCAATTTCAAAGCCAGATAATAATCATGTGATTTCCCAGTATTCCCAGTTTCCTGCTAGGCTTTGTGAATTTAAGTAGGTTTATGGGGATGTAGCTGTGCAGTGAGAATAGTGGCTGTAAGAGATGGAAATCCAATCTGTAAATAACTTTCTTAAAATCACCCTTTCCACGCTTGACTTCTATGACTGTATACTCACTAGTTCAGTTACTGCTGATGGGATTAGGAGAGGGCAGCAGCGCCACATCAGCGTTGTCATCTGGGATTTGTTAGTGTCCTTGCAGCAGCAGACCACCTGCCTCTGAGGCATTACATAGATGGTTCCTCTCTTCTTTCTGTTCCTGTCAGAGCTCCTAGGCATTGGCCTCTGTTTTGGCATTTTTAACCTGATGGGACTTCCAACTGCTGCCAAGGGTATGCTTTGCAAAACTTGTGAAAAATGAATTGCTTGTGTTATTTTCCTCCTAAAATAAATGATCCTGTGTCTGTAGAAATGTGAGGGTTTAGTCAGTGACGAAATATGTATAACAGTTTTCACTGTTATAGTTTAGTACTTATAACTTTTAAAAATAATTTTTCCCTGACCAAATAGAAGTTCATCTATTCAATCATAAGTTTAAAAAAAAACCCAAAATAAAATTCATGCTGGCTGCAACATCCGAATTGGACTTCTCAGATAATTATTCTGGAAATTGTCTAAATAGTTTAAAAGCAAAAGGCTTCTGAACAGAATATACTTAACTATATGAAGATGCATTATTTAGACGTTCTGAAAGTTTATTTGCCACCCTTGTCTCTAAAGAGTTGTGCAGAAGAAACAAGCTAGTATCCAATGTTTTCTCCTCTTTATCCATATAGATGTTGTATATTGGTGGTGGATAATTTGTTTATGTACAGAAAACATCCAAAATGACTGGATCATCCCACTAATTCATGTTCATAATAAAGCAGCGACTGAGACACACTTCATCGTCATCACCTGACTGCTTCTCTGCTTTTACTTATCTACTCCCACAGCTGTGGGATAACTTTCCAAGCGCTTTACTTGAGCTAATCTAGAATGTGCATGGACCAAGTGATGATATACAGTGCTTTTACTGCCTGCCAGATCTGAACAGATCATGCTTTGGCACACGTTTCATCGGGGCTCCAAACATGCTTAGAAAATGTAGCCTGGATAGTGAATTGATCCTGAATGGTGATATGCCCTCCGCATATGCTCAGCTCAACTGTATCTAAGGAGAAGCAGCTAAGAGCATAGAGGATATAAAACTGAGAAAACAGTCTTTAGAAATATCCCCAACTATCTGACAATAAAAAATTAACATTTCTTATGCATATGGTAATATGACTTTGTTTTCCCAGGGAGGCTGAATTTCACTAGTTCGTATCTGCCCAGCCTGCTGTTTTGTAGTGATCTGATTGCTGTTGATTACTTGTGATTGTCACGAATCACAAGTATTCATGAATATGAATAACTACAACCTGTGCATTTTGTCAGTTGGAAAATATAATCTGTTTATCTCTGAGGGCAGAAGAGCAGCCTAAATCTTCACATAATCAGATATTCAGAAGCAGAGAGCCTTGAAGTTATGTCCCACTAATTGGGATTTGTGTTTTGAGATTTGTATATATTTTGCATGCAAGCATTTGGAGGAAGAGCTAGCTGTTCAATGAGGGAGATAGAGATGAATTACTGAATTTCCTGTGGTGGGGTTTGGTGTTTTTTTGGGAGAGGGGGAGGGAAGAATCAACCTTTGAAATATAACCTTTATTTTTCTCCCTTTGCCCATTTTAATTTATCAAGTGAAATCTTGAGCTTTCATACTTGTATTTAGGTTTCTTCCATGGGTATTGCAAGGGTCAGATGAGTAGCTTTCGCTGAATGAATCTTAGAAATAGACCCACTGAAATGCTCCAACTTACTGGGCTGTCACTGTGCCCCACTGATTGTTGGTGGTTAAATCCTGTATGCTGGTGAGGTTCTCTAGCAAAGCACATCTCTGTCGACCCTGACTTTGAAAGATGAGACATTTCAGCTCTTGCCTGTCAGAAGCTCAGACATGAGCATTTTCCAAACAGTATGAGGTGCCATGCTGCACATTTGGTCTTAAAACCATTTCTTTTTTTTTTTTTTTTAGTCCTTTGGTAGGATGAGAGTAGTTAAAAAAAGAATTCTCAGTCCTGATGAAACTTTTTTTCCTGGGAGTGCCTTTTCTGTGCTAGGAAAATTCAGTGGCACATCATAACTGTTTGTGGCTTTCTAATCATTAACAGAATTTTGATTTTAAAAATGAGTAATTTTGGTGCTACAGGCACGAAATATTGCTGCAGACAATGTATTTTTTTATTTTTTTTATTCCCATGGTTGTTTTTTCTCTTCAGTCACTGCCTTGTATTGTCACTAATGAGGATAGTTTGGAAGGAGTGTATCCCAAGCTTTCATGTGGATTTAGAGGGTGCTTGCATACAATGAAAGACCCTGATCTGAAACTCCTAGAATCTGGAATGATTATGGTTGGAGTGATTGTGGTTAGAATGATGCATGTGCTTCATTGTAGCTGTCATACTATTTCCAAGATTTTTAATCTTGATGTCCTTTTATTATGAATGATATAATGTGGTTTCTTTGTCCAGTTAATGTCTTTTTATCATCATGATAAGAGTTACCCCAGAATGATTCTGAGAAGATTTAAGCTTATTTTATTGAAGTTTTTGTCAACTCATAACTGAAACACACATGAACTGCATGAGCAGTTGCCTCCTGCATTTAGACGAAGACAGCTTATGCCCTCTGCTCAGCCATTACTTTTTTAGGTACAAGCTGGATGATAGATGAAGGGGAAGGCAGAGAGAAAGTTGGAACCCAGGACATAAAATGCAGGTTAAAAGTAGTTTCATTTCTCTGTAGGCATTTTTATTAACAATACAGCAGGGTTTTTGACAGCCTGGAGTTCTTTGCACAGGAGAAGTCTGAGTTATAACTTGACAAACCTGTTACTCTAAAGTGGGGCCAGGGAGTCCTACTGTTTTGGTAAAGTCTTTCTGTGCTGCCCATGTGTGGAGAAGCAAACTGGATAAATTCTAGACAGAAAAGGCATGGGCAAGACCTGCTCTTGAACTCTTCAGCTGCCTTTACAGCTACATTGTGAGAGATCAGTCTTGATCATTGACAAGATTGTGCTGAAGAAAGGCAAACTTTGTTTTTCTGGCAGAGGCAGGCTGTGTGAGCTTGTGTTTTTATTTGTTTGCGTGTTTTTTGGTTGGTTTTTTTTTTTTCATTAAATAGTTACTACAATATGAAAAGGCCCCTCACACAGCACGAGCTGTTCATCTGCAGAGGCAGGAAGGCTAGTGGTTTCTGGGGTGCAGCCTCAGGATGGGGCAGTAATGGTGTGCAGTAGAAGGTTGCGTGTCCTGTCTTGGCAGGGCTGTCTGTCTTTTATAAATACAGAGTCTGAAGTGGCAGTTCAGGTATTGTGGGTTTTTTTTCTGCTGTTGTTTGGGGATTTTTTGTGGTATGTTCTTTCATTGGCTTTATAAACTAGATGGTGCTTTTGCAAACTGAGTAGTGCTGAGCACGGGAACACATTTGTCTCTTCAGTGAGGGCTAACTGCTACCTGAGCCGACATGCTTTTTTGGAGAGATATCTGGCCTTGCTGCACGCCCAAGTGTGATGGACTGCCACTGTGGGTCCATGTGATACTGACCATATGCTTTCTAATAGTTTTGAGCACACGGAGAGCACAGCTGTAACGCACACATTGTCCCTGGAGGCAGATTTGCTGCTCTCCTTGAGGTCAGTGCAAACATACTTCTGCAGGCTTGGGTTCAGCAGCGGCAAAGACGTAGGTGAAATAAGTATTGTAGGGAGTGAGGCAACACCTTTTATTGCACCAATTGGCAAAGGTGAGAAGAGACAAGCTTTGTCTTTTCTGGACATACCAGTTGCTTCAGTAAAAGAATATTGCTGCTTCTACAATCCTGCTTGTGAAGTGCAGGAGCCAATTTTAAATAAAAATTACATGTTTCAGAAACTTTTTAAAAAAAAGATGATAGGCTACTTATGAATGAGACATGGTAAACTTCAGTGCAGGCCACGTGTATTGCACAGTCCCAATTAACCAGTCTAGTATTTTTTTCCTATAAATTATCTGTTTTTGCATTATCACTGAAGTATGCTGTGTGATCATATAGTGAGATGCCAATTAGTGGTAATCTTACAGCAGACCTTTACAAGTCAATTTGACATGCCTTTTTCGACTGTATGCGTTAATTATTGGCATAGTATTTCTCAGTAACATTTCTACTGTCGAAGTGACAGCAGTACAACTCACCAGTTTGATATTTCTGTTGTGTCTATACAGAAAAACTGCTGGAAGAGACAACCTGTTATTTTAAAAACAGCATTGGGGACTTCCTACTGTGTGCATGCAAAGTTATAGCAGAAACACTGGAAAGAGCAACACAGCTGGAGGCAGGACCATATCAAACATCAAATGCCAAGCAGTGACACCAGAAACAGTTGCGGGGAGCATGGAAACAACATACTTTTCAGGTAGGAATATCTATTGGTGTGTTCTTTGAAAAGAAAGTAAGACTGGTGGGGTTTTTTTTCCCATTAATTATAAGCTAATAATTTATTGTATCCTTAAGTGTCTTTATTTCCAGTGCAGAATGCAAGCATGTTGTCTAATGAGTAACAATGGGGTCAATGATGTGTTCACACTGTTCTATTAAAAAAAAATGCTCAAATCTCAACAACAACAAAATGTCTAGTTCTTTAAACATTTGGCTACTTCTCATTTACTGAAGGCTTCTGAAAGTAGGAGTGTTCTTTATATGTGATATTGAAATGTGCTGAAACGGGGGGGGGAAGGGGTGTCCTCAGTTATTTTCTAATTACAGTTGAAGTAGTAGTAGACCTCAATCTGTTTGACTTCAGTCATGCCTTTTTAAGGCTAAGAATATTGAAAGAAGGAAATCTGTAAGATGTTTATCAAAGATGCACCATCCAAACTTTTGATCCAACCTCATTTCAGCCAACGTGAATTATTGCAAGCAATACATATAGATGTATAATAGTGGGTATGAGAGACTACATGTTCTCAGGCTTTATTTGTACATAAAAAGGGTGAATAAATGCCTCTTCTGTGTACTGGTTGCAGGGTGAATAGATTTTATGCATGGGCTTCTAAATTTGTGCTTCTGACATGGGCTGTACCTTTTTTCTTTCTGAGACTTGCTATTTTGTATTGTGGATTATCAGATAGCTTGATTGAAGTCACTTCTGAGTGAAAGAATGATAGTTTTATAAAAGATTTGAGGATGTAATTGTGAGGAGAGTGCATATATAGAAATATTAATTACACTTTTTTAATGAACATCTGTGTGTACAAAATAATTTCTTCTACAAGTGTTTCTAGTAACAGCAGCAGCACATGGATTTTGTCAAAGTGGATGGTTATGGATGTTGTTCGTACATTTTATGTGTTTCTCTGAGGTGAGAAAAGGTACAGAACAGTTTCTGTTGGTCTTCCTGTGGCTCTTCAACAATATATCTAAGATAACTCCTGCAAATTAGATTAAAAGCAGCATGCTTTGAATAAGGGATTGGTCTGATGTCTCTTCCAACCTAAATTGTCCCATGATTCTTATATTTATGTGAAATCCTATTATATCTAAAGCAGCCTCATCAATTTTTCAGGCCTTTCTAGCTGCCACTTCACTCAATCCTGCAATTTTACCATGACATAGTTTCTTAAATACTTGGATAGGATACAAGGGAAGCAAGAAAATTCATATTGTAGTGCTCTAGTGTTGTAACCTAGTACATAGTTTTGTCTTGTGTCCGGTATTCCACAAAGTAATGGTGCTTGTGTAATGTAGGAAGGCTTTTTTCAGATTGTGTGTTTGCTTTTGTCAGATTGAGCCATAGCACCCTGCTCACTGAAAATGCACTCTTGTGGGCCTTGGTTCACGTCTCTGCAGCTTAGCTTCTCGTTTTGCAAACAGAAAATGGAGAACCTGGGGGCAGTCTTTGTTAAGCATTAATGTAAGAGCTGTGCTGAAGTGTGGTAACAAAACTACCCAAGTTTAGGATTAGTTTCTCTTTCTAATACATCTTGTAACCCAACCAAACAACATTTTCTGAGGTGGAAAAAGTGTTCTGATGAATATGGCCTTCAAACCTGTGTGAGACATCCTCACTCTGGGACCAAGTGTTAATTCTGCTTCAGCTGCAGCTGAGAGGTACCGTACAGGATGACAGAGCATTCTGTCATCTAAGTTTCTGGATCCATCTACGTCCTCTGGGGAAATAAGCAGATCATCTCACTCTTGTTTCTGCTCTCATCCCTTTCTATTTTGGTTGGGATGTTTATGGGGCTTATGTTCAAATACACTTAAGACTGTCAGCAAAGGATGCTGTAGATAAATTATGTGTTGCTATCAGAATGAGCTCATGTGGACCTTTTTACTCAATTTCTCACAAGCTGCACATTGCAATGGCTAGTTTATTTCTGACATCTGCACCAGCTCCCATACCTCAACACTGTATTGACATCTACAGTATAAACAAATCTTCATTGCCCTTGCTTTTGATAACATACTGGAGAGGGGCACTGGCCTCAGATATAACTTTTACATGTCCCTGCAAGACAAACGAGAGCTGCTGAACAAAAGAACTGTGGCTTTACTTTAAAAGCAATAATAAAGAAAAAAAATAATTACCACTCAAAAGACAGTCAAAATGCTGATTGCCAGTGCTTCTCCACTTGCTTCTCGGGGGGGAAAGCTTGCTTCCTCCCCCTGTTGTAGTCACCCTCCTTAACATCAGCTAGGCTCAATATGAGGATACTTGGATGACAGCTCTGTAATGACACTGAATCTATTAGTTCTCTGTGGGGTTTCCTGGCGGGCAGTATCATGCTACATTAAGAAACTTCCTGTGACTTTAATATTAAAGAAATCACCAAATTGTTTATTTGCTATGGCTTTCCTTTCATTACTCTGATTAGAATGTAAGATTTCATGGAAGCATGTTGACGTGGTTTAGGCCCAGCCGAGCACCACGTGGCTGCTTACTCACCCCTCCCCTGGCGGGGTGAGGAGGAGAACGGACAAACAAAGGCAAAAGCCTCGTAGGTTGCGGTAAGGACAGTTTATTGGGACAGCAAGGGAGAGGGAAACAAACAGCAACAGTGCTGGTAACAAATAAACACAATGAATGATAATAGAAAACAATTTACCGATCCCACAGCTGACCAGACCCTCAGCCCACCTTGGAGCCACACCGAACCCACCCCTCCCCGACTAGCCCCCTTTTATGGTGAGCATGGCGTCACATGGTATGGAATAGCCCCTAGCCAGCCTGGCTCGCCTGGCCCCTTGGGAAATTAATTCTATCCTAGCCAGAGCCAGGACACATGTTCTTTATGTTCCTTCTTAGTCTTATGCACTCCTGTTTAAAAAAAAACCCAAAACAACAAAACCCCCAAACCCAACCAAAACCCAAAAAAACCAAAACCCAAAGAAAACAAAAAAACCCACCACCTACAACATAAATCAAAGGAAGGTATAATTCTGATTTATGTAAGAGAAAAGGAAAAAAAATAATTGCAGAACAGGCACCAGAGAAAAGAAAGACAGAGAAAATTAGAAAAGTATAGGTCTTTTAATGAGTTGTGTAGTACTGAAGCAGATGAGGGACTGTGTAGATAAAGCTGAATAAGTTATTTTATAGCAGGGGATAGGATGGAACAGGTAATAAAACTAATACGCCCCGAGTCCCTCTCTGTTAAGCTTTGTACTGCAAAGCAACAGAGCTGAACTGGCATAAATTAGTGGGAGACAGAAGGTGTCACTAGTTTGAAGGGCTTTCCATTCTAATTGTCTGTGCTGCTCTGCTTGCACCACTTGGGAGTAAACTCAGTTATAAAATATGTGGTGTTTCATAATTACTCTTTCTGCCACAGGAGCAGCTCTGGCCCCTGCAGGCTTAGTGTGTTTTTGGTCATGTAATGGCTCTGTTATCTGCCCCAGTGATTTCCCTTTGGAATAAGGCATGATCAATAGGTGTTTCTCTCTGAACCTACCGATGGTCTTTTGCCAAGTGTTGATGATACACTTGCTCTCTTCAGTAGTATGGTCTTGCTGAAACACTTGCTGGATGTGGGGAAACTTCTGAAAGCTGGCTATGGCTCGGGATGGAACCATTCCATTTAATCCTTTGCTTGAGTGAGAAGACAAATTATTTTTATGACTAATTCTTCAAGAAAACATGCTCATTATCGTCCTTCAAAGAGATTCTATAGAAACCCTACTTCAATTATGACATTTAGTTGTCAAAAAGCACAGCTTGCAGGGCCACAGCATATTTTAGTCTAAAGATAGATCCATGACCCTTAAGTCTATAAATACTGCATTTTTCATTGCTGAACACCTATCCTTTCTAACAGCTTTTCCAAAACTCAAGTTTTCTCAAATTCTGCTCCCAATTGTCACACACATAGGTCAAGATTATAGTTAAAACATTCAGGCACCTCAGCTGCCTTCCTGATCAAAAAAACCCATGCAGGCTAGACAGCTATAGGCTGACCACTGTTTTATTTTTATGCAGCCCTGTAGCTGCTATCTCTTTGTATACATAGATGATAAAAATAGATGTAGGCACTTGAGGGGATTTTGCTCTTACTTGCTTGTGTGCATATGACATCTGATTCTCATGCCCTAGGGACTCCCTGCTACTACAGTAGTATAAGGGGCCTTTAAATATTACTACTTCATTTTGATGGATTATCATAAAAAGACTTGAGTGTAAAGGAGAATCAATTTTGTTGTGATTTTAGCAGGAATTAAGTCACTGTAAATTCATGATAATCTTGTTCTCTTCAAATTTGTGTAGTCATAAGGGATTTTTGATTTTCTTTTTTTTTTTACTTTCTAGAATGGATTCTTAGAGCCTCCACTGTAGGAGCCTAGATCTTAGTGTGCTGTGCCATCTCTGGGCCTTTGCAGTTCTCGGGGGAGATGAATTTTCTAGCAGAAAGGGCTTGAAAATTTTGGAAGCTCCTTGTGGTGATCGTGTTCTGTCTACTGGCTCTCTAGGCATCCAGAGTTTGTGTTCAGAACTGAATATGCCTTGTCTTGCAGAAGAGAAGATAGCAAAGGATTTGCAATGCTGTTATGAATCACTATTGGAATGACTTTGAGTGGTCTTACGTGTTGTAGAATTTCTTCTCAATCTCGTGCTCCATTGTGGTTAGGACCAGTCTTTGGCTCTCAGGATGCTATTGAGAGTAAGAGTGGTCCTAGCAAAATTGAAGAATTTAATCAGGATAAGCAAAAGAATCCTTCAGACTGGCTTGCAAAATACCAGATGAGAAAGAAACCAGCTGAGGCTTATTTCTGTTTGGATAAAAGTTGTCACCCTCACAAGCAGACTAAGGATTAAAGCAAGGCAAAGAAATGTTGGTATCAGATGGCTATCAGAAGTTAGATGAACCTCTCAGTGTCTGTAAAGTGCTTCTGTATGTGCTTAGAAACAGCCTTTATTTTCAGTGAAAATAGTTTGTTACTGTCCTGGTCAATGCTTTTCCCCAGCTCTTTCCTACTTTGTGCTTTGGCAATTTGCCTACTGCTAGGTTAAACCTGGGTTCCCACACTCAAAAACTGCACAGTTTTTTTCACATATACAGAGATAAATTTAATCGCAAAAGAATGCAGAATGTTAGCCACCGATCACTGTCCCAGACAAAAAGAACTCCAGAAACCCAAACCCCAGCAACATTTTTATTGTAAAGCGCGTTTGACTGAGATACTTGTAAAGGAGTTGAATTCATGTTTTTGTCTTGAACTTAATGACATAAACACTCAGCGCTCAATACAACAGATATAATGAAGTAATACCAGGCTACCAAGTTCAGGCAATAGCTGTTATTCACTTTTCCAGTAATTTTATGCATTTAATCTCTTTATTTTCTGAACACTCTTTCATGCTGATATTAAACATGTTTCTACTTCTGATAGTTGCATCAAAAGACCTCTGTTAATATTTTCTATGAATTAAAATCTCTAAACCTCTACATTTTCAAAATTGATCTAGCATTTTGCATGGAGAAGATACAGGCCAGTTTACAATTTTTTTTTTAAAGCTATTAATATTTCTCTATTGCTTTAAAATGACACTTTATTCAATTCTTTCTTTTGTATGCTTTAGAAAAGTGTTTCGAGCTGTGTGTTGACATCAGGGAACTCGTGGTCTTTTTGATCATAAGACTGATAACTATGTGTAAGAACAACAGCTGGCTGCAATGTTTTATGAGTGTACACAGTTTTAAAAGTTAGTACAGAACAATGATTTCTATAGACTTTGCCTTGCTTTTTGTCATCTCTCAGAGGGTGTTTCACCTCACATCTTTTACATTTGTCTATCCTTTAATTTGAAGAAAGGAAATCAGTGGCATTCTCTCAGTTATGAATGTAATGAGCTGAGTCCAGCCGGAAAACCAGCACATCAGAGCTGCTCCTGGGGAGCTATGCTAATCCTCCTCAGCATCATCATTCTTCAACAAAAATAAAAACAATCCTCCTGATTTTGGAGACATTGTTTCTATACTCCCTGATTTCTCACACACACAAACATACCACAGTGCTTTAACTGCTGGGTGTCCTCTCAACTTTGGAGTTTTGTCAACAATCAGGGAAAACTGCTTACTCCGTAATAAATCCACTTTGCGATGATGCTTAGCCACTTTGGGAAGAATACATTATTGTTTGGACCGAATGCATGTTTACTTAAACAAACAGACAACTAGATTTTCAGAGCGAAGCCAGAGCAATGCCTCCAAAATCCATAGTGCACTAAGGAGGCAGGATATTTGCTCCTGCGTGATTACTGTTCCAATCTTCAAACCAACACCTAGTTTGGTATTTTACTCTGGCTTGAGGTGCTTTGAAATCCCCTTGTTTTACAAGCCACTCTAGTGTTGCAGCATCAGGACCTTAAAATCTTAATAGTTGCCTTTAGTCCCATTCTTTATTCTGTTTGTTTATATATTCAGAGTACTGTTTGAACATTTTCCTTTTACAAGTCTCTGCATGAACCAAACGTCACTCAGTTCTGGGAAGCTGCTGGAGTCACACTGTGCTTGTGATAAATGTTGTGTTATCCTCTGTCGGTACCATGTTGGAAGATACCCANTGTGATAGGCAGTGACTGACATCAGTTTACTGCACTCTCACTGTCCATTCACCACTGATCTGACCTTCCTTTCATGTAATGATCTTGATATTAAATGTACTAATGAATGACTAGAGGAAGAAAAGAAAAAAGGGCAGCAGAATAGTGAAAAAGAAGAAAAAAATTAAAAAGCCTCTGACAACATTTTATACGGAAAAAAGTTTAAAAAAAGACTGTGATGGCCTTTCTTGGGAGACATGAGCACGCAACACAATAGCAAGTGTCATTTCAAGTTCATAGTCAATAAATTCAAGACATTATAGTTGAAAGAAATAAACTCAACTTGGGCACCTTACTGGGTGTTACGTTAACGGCAGTGTAATGATATTTGCAATATTAGTGGCTCCCTAGCTGGAAAGACTTGCCATGTAGGCAGCAGCCATTGAAGAGCAATAAAATAAGAGGATGTGTGAAGAGTGGGAGGAAGATACCAGAGATTTAATGAGCTGAAAGTAAAGCATTTGAGATATAATTACATGAAGAACATTTGTTTTTCCTCTTATGTTTATACTTGAATAATAATGACTGCAGTGTCTGCAAAGGAATTGGGAAGTAAATAACAGCTAGGGATTTGTTTTCTTTAGTTTCAAGAAGGAACATGATTTAAAGTGTAGTATTTGATTTAAATGATATCTCTCTGAATTTGAGAAGGGAAATAAACCAAAATATGTTTAAGTCAGAGGGACCAGATCCCTTGTTAGCATGTACACAGAAATACTTCCAATTAATTTTAAGGCAGTTGTTTTGATTTATTCCAACTGTGCTGTGTAGCAGTCACAGAAGCACTGGGCTACATCACTTGCGTGCAGTTGCCCTTTGTGCCTGTTTTTTAGTAAACCATGGTCATGCATCTCAAATGAGGGAATGAGATTTGTCATGTAGCCTTTGGACATGAGGCTGTGTAGCAGGGAGGGGAGAGGGGCCAGCAGTCAGGAAAGGATACATTTCACCTTTTTATCTCTCTTTTCTGAGTCAAAATGTTCCTCCCACCATCACCAAGCGCAGTCTAACTGAAGAGCAGATACTGAGTAAGGTGTGGACTGCCCAGGGATTGCTGTACTGTGCAGCCAGTCTGGAAATTGCTGTGAGATTGGTTTAATTATATAAAGTATGCTGCTCTGATATACTAGGGTTGTTAAAAACCCCAATATTCCCAGAAAATAGGTTGGTCTTTAAAATCGAATGACTGAAAACAGCAATTCAATTAAAGCTTTAGTGCTTCTGGGAAAGGTTTTATGATGTAGCCAGAAAGACTGAGTTTACTTCGTTCTGATAGTTTTCCCCCAAACATTGGCTTGCTGGGACTGATGCATGCTGAGTGCCTCCCAGCATCCCACATGAGGTGCCTTCAGGTGTCCTGCTTATATCCTAGGTATGTCCTGGAGGCCCTGCCAGCAGGATATCTATCCTGCTGGTCCCTGGTGTACTGCTGGTCAGGCCTAGTCTGCTCTCCTTCCCTTGCCAGTGCCTCGTGTGCTACAGGTGAAAGTGGTCTCCCCTAACCTTATACATCTGTCAATTAGATGTCCAACCCTAAGTAGGCTGTCCTAGACTGGACATTTCAGCCAAAACTTCATGTCATGCCCTAGCAGTCCTTGTCAGACAGTGAAGATGAAGCACCCTTCACAGGTACCCTTTGAGTTGACTGACCCTAAAGAAGGCAGGTTGCTTGCTTTGTGAAAAGGTCCATTCTGAGCCGCTTTCTGCTGCTGAGCAGCTGAGCAGCAAATGTCAAGGTGCCACCCTGGCAAGTCCTCCCAACTCTTTTCTCTGTATAGTTTTAAGTGGTTGTGAACTGGCAGTAAGGTATGTATGAAATGGGTCTGCTGGAGTCTTAATTGCTATATTTATGTTTACCAACCACAAGGTAAATTTTTCCCCTCAGAAATACATGTATGGTATTTATCCCTTTCATTTCTAAAGAGAGTGATGTTTCTCCTAGGGAACTACAAAGGGAGAATTAGGTTATTTTAAAACTAAAATATTTTCATCTTCAATCTACTCCTAGGTGCCACTCAAATACAAAAGGCAGAAAGTGTGACATGCAGGCTGTCAAAAAATGCCACCATTAAAACCTCTTGGTCTGTTTAATACCCAAAAGCTCTTCTGTCATTTGGCTGCAGCACGCAGTCCTACTTTAAGACTGAACATTAGAATGATTTTTTTTTTTTTTTTTTTAAATTACAACCACTTCTCCAACAGACCAAGAAAGCTTTTAACCATTGTCACTTAGGCTGGAGGCAAAATCGATAACTACAATTTTCTGGCAAGGTGTACCTTCCTTAACTTTGCTTTCCAGTAAATCAGAAACTTTCACCCATTTTTCTCTGCCAATTCAGGGTCTTGACATTTTCTCTCTTATACAAGAAAATACACTCGAACATACTGTGGATTATTACAAACTAATGAGCTTTATTTGTCTTTACCCAGCCTTGCCACAGGTTTTTGTGCTTGCAGTTGCATTAGACAGGAGTGAAAGGGTTTTCTGCCGGAATGCACTGGGTATTAGAGCAGTCGAAAAGGCCTGGGTAGAGGGGAAGTTGGCTGTCTGGGCACCCACCCCAGCATTTGCTTCCTTTGGTCTTTCTCTGTCAACCCTGTTGTGGTACAATTTTGCAAAAATGCAAAGGGGGAAACTTTGCATCTAACAGACATGGTTGACAGGGATTTCAGTGTAGAAACTTTTGTACATTTCCTGTTACCTAGGACCCAGATCACAATGACTAAAAAGAGGGGGATGAAAGGGATTTTTGAGGCTGGAATGTATGGTTTGTTGGAATTTCTGATGCCGAGTAACAAAGAGAAAGATTAATTGTAACAATAATACAACTATGGTACTATGACTAACAATAACATATGAAAATAATATCTAATGAAATTATAGTATTGATAATGAATGTTGAAGGCAGCTTAGCCTCAATGGGCTGAAGGGCTCCCCACTGCCTTCCTTGGTTCCTCAGGGTGGTGTCCCTTAGCTCTGCAGTCCTCCTTCTGTGAACCCTGTTAAAATGGCCTAGAACAAACAAAATTGCTTTGCTTTAAAAGCAAACACTGCTGAACATCTCTGTATTTCTGTGAAAGATATCTAGCAGGGCTGGCAAGCGTTAATTGGGTCCAATTTAACTTCAGTCCAGTCTGACAGATCATATAGGCCTGAGGGCATGTTGGCACATACGTGTCAGTCTCCTGCATGGTGTCCTCAATGTCTTTTCACCAAAGACATGCCATTGCCATACTCTTTCTGCTGATCTTCTCATGCAACAAAAAGCTTTGAGTGCAAAAAACCTTAAGTGTTGCCCAGGGGGAGCAGTCTGTGTGGCAGAGTGGTAATAAATAATACAGTGCATTCTGTGGTCTTGCATTTCATCACCTTTCAGAAAATCACTAACTTTATTTTTTTTTAGTACATTTAAAATATTTTCATTTAAGAAAAATATTTTCCTGACTTATAATCACACGAGAAGTATTTACTTACTAGATGTGTAAAGTCCTTTCATGGTTTTCCTTTATGGTATCTTCCAAAATATTGGGACTATTTAGAGTTGATATTTTTCACTTACTCACCCTGGTCCTGCTTTGTATCTAGTTGTGGAGGATCAGGGACGGAGTAACATAAATACTTATCTACTGAATAGATATAGTATCCTCTGCTCAGCATAAGCTGACCTTCATATCTAAAATTGTTTTAAAGAGGCATATTTATCTGTTGTTGGTATCAGTGTGTTGAGCACTTGTTTGTAATGGTAGCGCTGGGGAGATGGTACTCTTGGTTTCCATCAGTGAACAGTTCACAACTGTTAGTGCATACATGAAATGGTAAATGTACTCTAAAGAAGCGACTTGCGTCCTTTGGTTCTCTGATTACGCGTTAAACTGTGTGGCTGGAGCAGGCCCTAATGTCCCAGAAGGCAGGAGCACTATGATTTTAGTCAGACAGAACAGACTGCGTGGCATTGTAATAAATGGGTACTCAGGAATGGAAAGGTCAGAAAATGCCTTGCGCTTGTGACTGCTGGCCACTAAAATACCTTTTAAATTTCAACCTCTGCCTTGGTGAAATAGATCTTTTCCCATCAGCAGGACTGAAAACCCTTTGCCAGAATAGAAAGTGCCAGGGCTGTGCCAAAATTCATAACTGCAGTGCCATGTCTCCCTCGGGGCAGGGTTTGGGGATTCTACATCCTTTGGGGAGCCCTATAGCTCCTCACACTTCCTATGTATTGCAGACAGAGACTTCAAATTCCTGGAGCTACATCAAAGTTACATGGCGCAGGAATGCTTCTCTCTCTGTTTCTCTGCCCTGGTTTGTGGTGATTTGGATTTAGACAGTGTTGTGAGGGCTGAATGCTGGCAAAAAACCATGGGTTTGTAAAACTAATGTATCCATTGCACTAAGCAATTCTTTCTTCCCAATCACGCCTGGCATGGAGCAGGTAAGGAGCAGGCTGTGCCTCCGCGGCAACGTGCAGGCAGTCAAACATTTCCTCAGTCCAGGCTCTGATCTTGCACTGATATAAACCAGTTCAGTCCAGAATCTAAATAATTGGGTTGGTGTGGCTCTGTGCCCAAGCAAATGTGTTTTATCTCCCAGCAGCACCGTGATACTGCAGTCACACAGCTCGCCAGCCAGGGCTGCTGCTGCCTACCTGTTTTAGAATTGTCAGCAGAGCAAATGCCCGATCTGTCTGGTCTCCTCAGAGAGCACGTATCTCTTCTGCTAATATGGGTGCATGGTCACAGGCAGGCTTAGAAAAAAAAAAAAAGTAGCAAAGTGCACTTACCTATCTGTCCCTGAGGATGTTGAAACAACGGGGACTACAAGACAGTCTTTCAGAATTGCTTGGCCTTGTTTCCAGTTATCTTTGAAATGCCTTTGCCAATACCTGGGCATCTGTATATGGCTCGAGTGTAAATTCTTCCTTTTTTTTTTCTTTTCTACCAAGCATGTAACTTCCTTTTTTATTGAATGCCATTGATTTAAAAAAAAACCAAAAAACAAAAACAAACAAACAAACAAAAACAACAAAGCCATTTAAAAGCCCCAGAACACACTGACAAACAGTGGGATTTGGGGTGTGCTGCTGTTTTTGACAAGGACATCTGAGCTCCTTAATCATCAAGCGTATACCCAAGTAGGTTCCCACTGAAGGGTGCCCCGAATGTCCTGGCAGAGCTGCACTGAGACACTCTGAACAGCGGACTCTGCCTAATGTGAAACATGCCTAGGTTTTTCATGAAAAATTAAGAACATGAGTAAGCACAGCATTAAAACAGCCACAAAAATCAGGGAGTATTGTACCTCACCCCTTTACCCCAACAGTATGTTGCCTGCTGAGTAAAGCACCAGATGAATTCGCCACTAAGGGAGTCAGTTGTCTGAGAAGAATCTCTATCAGGACTGATTGAAAACTTTTTGTGCCCTGAGCCCTCCCTCCAGCTCTTATTGCTGCACTGGACTTCAGCAGACACTAGTATTTTGAGGCTAGAAGGGACGCGAGTGTTGTAGTGCTGTTAATTTTGCACCCCCATGCAATATATGGGTAGTTGAGTCACGGCCTGCATGGATACACTAACGTGAGAGGATCCTCAGGTCTGCGATGGTACGAAGCTGCAGAGAGGAAGGTTATTTCAGTGTTAAACACTTTTACTCTTCCCCTTACCTCCCCAGTTTTTAATTTTGTTCGTATTGTTTTATGTTTTCTTTCAGCTAAGCTACTTTGGTTCATACAGCCATGCTAAATAAGTGTGCGAGTGATGGGGGAATCTTGCTGGGCAGTGGCAAGGCTTGAGTCACACTAGAGTCATCAAATGAAGTGCACAAATAGTGAGATCTCCTCTTCTGTTGTGTGTGCAGTATTAATTCATGACTTGCAGCCCCAGAAAATCAAACAGGCTGCTGTCAGGAAGTTGTCCAGGATCAAGGGTGTCTTAGACTAGTCTTGTACCTATTAACACTGGAATAAATCCAAGGCCTGAGCCTGGGCCTCCCTTTACAGAGAGGAGTTTCTCTGTGCTTCAGCTGTATATAGAAAGTGCTTATGTGAGGGAGGCAATGACTTCTTATATCATCCTGAGCTGGGGAAGGGAGAAGAGAGGAATATAACTAGTGTTTGCATCCAGAATAGTGGAAAAAGTCTGTTACACTTGCAAATCATGTTTCTCTGACCATCACTGAAAGGTAATAAATCATTCACAGGCTTATTAGAGCAGCTGCCTGCGGCACCCCATCTCTGTGGATGTAGCTGAGCAAATCTTTATAAAATCAGGTTTTGAAAAGTGGCAATTATTCCTAGCTACCATAATACTTGGTTTCAAAACTGTCACTTCATAGCTGCTATCTGGGGTTTTTAGCCAGTCTTTTAAAGAAGTCCTTTCTTTTCCATTTCAAATGGATGTTTTTCATTAAATGCTTTCATCACTTTTTTTTTGTCCACAGATCAAAAGACAGATATCTGTTTCTTTGGAGACCACATATTCTTCAATTTATATTCAACAGAATACTTTCACACATTTCTAATAGAGTAGGCAGAAACGTTTTCCTTGGTTTTATGACGTTTTGAGGTGAAAAGACAGTGCGGGGCATTTTCAAAATATGAAAATTAAAAAAAAAAATCTTACTAGGTCTGAAACACTTTAATTCTGCTCTCTCTCATTTCTAACATTTTCCTTTTAAACAAAAAGATTTGAAAGCAGAAAGGAAGCAGAGTTTGTCAAAAATATGAAGAGAAACTGTTTCTACAGCTTCATAACTAAAAGCTCAAATGAGAAATTTGTCAAAACTTATTTCCGCTGTGATTAATTTTGTTAAAAATAAATCAACATCTTCAAATAAAAACTATTAAAAAGATTAATTCCAGGGAAAGTACCGCAGCTTGTGCCTGTGCATGGTCCCCTGTTTTCCAAGGAGACTCATTCCATACATGTTTCAGATGCAGTTTTCTGAGTAGGAAACTCTGGGGCACACCCTAACTGGTGAAACATGGGATCTGTTCGTTGCCATCTGATTTAAAAGGCTATTCAGCCCTGATATATTGGTGGGATTTTTCAAGGGCTGTGGTGTCTACCCGTGTAGCAGCGTGTGCCTGATGCTGGAAGGGCCAGTGTAGCCCTCAGTGAGTGTGAAGAGGCACATAGCAGCATCAAATTCACTGAAGGGAGAAAAGACCTTATCTTTACCTGGATGTCATTTGAAATTTCTAATGTTTTGCAAAACGTGAATTACTCTTTGCATTTACTGAAAAGATAAAAATTATTGCTATTACAAAGCCGACACGGGCTAAGAGCCGTGATACTATTATTACTACTTCTATCTCCCTGCCAGGTGTAGGACTTATTCCTATTAAGCTGCAGCAATCCCCATTAATGTGAAACTTCATCTTGCATCAGAAAAATGGGATTTCTCAAAAACATTCAGTGTCTGTCTAAACTGCTTCTGTTGAAGTTCTGCCAATGCCATGTGCATCAGAAAATTAACGTGAGTGTTTTATACTTTGGGCATCTTGTCAGGGTATGAAATGAGAAAAGAAAACAAGAAGCAATGAGCTGCCAACCCAAATGACTTCATCAGAAACCTTTAGTATATTTCAGAGCACTGTCTTTTGGAAACCTGTGACAGATACTCATTTTTTATTTAAACAGGACAGAAGAAACTTTAAGCTCCCAAACCTTATGGCTCTGGGGGAAATGTAATTATTGTTTGTATTACAGCTTTGTAAATTGGTCATTCTTAGAGCTTCTGTGAGGAGTTGCCTTCTTGACTTCTCAGGGCTGGTAATTACTGTGTCTGGAGAAAGAGGATGAAAAAGTCAGGTAAGCTCCTCCCTGCAATGAGGTGGAGAGCTGGGGGGTAAGGATGCATCTCAGATGCAAAATTAGGAGAATTGAAAATGGATGAAGCTTAGTTAAGTGGAGACACTTGCATGCTGAAAATCTTAACTATATATAAAAAAACCAAACCTAAACCAACCTACAATAAATGTAACAACTGTATGATGGCTCTTGACCAATGCTGGCTTTTTAATGGTAATCTAGATCTTAAAAGTTTTTGTTATTTTTCTACTTCAAATGAGCGTGAACAGAGATTGCCTCCCTTGCCACACATACAAGGAAATTCAGGCCTTGCTGAATAAGGGAGAGTGCAAGAGTTCTTCACAACTTCACAAGTTGGAAGTGCTGCTCTGTATTATCTATTTAATAAAAAAATCACAGTTATAGAAGATAAGTAAATCTACCTGTGTGGAAACTAAACCAGGTTACAAACATTATTTTGAGGCTGTTTAGGTACAGCTCATGTGGATGGCTGTCCTATTTCAAGTTAGAAAAGTATGAAAGGATCAGCATTTACCTAAACAAGAGCTTAATGTGCAACCCTAATACTGGTTGCATTTCTTGCCTCCGGAAAGTAGTGAACATCTGGGTGGTTTTACTTCTAAAGGTTCTACGTATGGGTTGACATAAAAGTTTGTATTGTGCAAGTGGAGGTTTATTCAAGAATAGGCTATATGGCTCTGCCATATACTCCAGCTATCCGTGGGACCAAGAGGACTGTCTTTCTTTGTGTAACAAGGAGATGAATCTCATTGCTGTTTGAGTGTTAAGTGCTAGACGCTCTGTCACAAGTAGTGGAATGCTCACCTGTGCAGGCAGCTTAGGGACCACTAACCACATGGGCTAAATATTCTTTAGAGCCATCTCTCTGCTGACAGCTTATGTTCCACACTTGAGAGACTAAATCATGGAGCTGTATTTACAGACAAAAAAACTCTGCCTCATCTTCTGAAGCTATTTCATTAGGTAAATCTTTCCTTTTTTCCCTTCAGAATTTTGTTGCAGAAGCTGTATTTCTGGATTTGGGCTTTGATGTTCTGAGAATTAATATGCATCTTGAAGTAACCCTGTCTCTCTCTGTCTTTCTGGTAGTCTCAGATAACAAATGCACAGAGTGTCATTCTGTGCCATATCACCATGCTTCTATTGCTGAGAGCTTGTTTTTTGTTTGATTTCTGGTTTCTGTGGTTACCATCTAGTGGAGAAAACCATGGTAGGAACATGAATAACATACAGTGATGTTAGATAAGCTATTAATAGCAATTATACATTTTATGCTTTTTGTGCATTGGAAGTACCTGAAGCATCAGTTTCCTCAAATATCCAACCCAAATTTAGATATTTTATTCCCCCCCCCCCTTTTTTTTTTTTTGTATCTTAATGTTTGTCATCCTCTTCCTCCTATACTATGGAAGGGGTCCAATGCTGCCTACACCTTTTTTGTTGTCACACTGAGTACTACATCCCACTGCAGTGTCCCCACCTATAAAATGGAGGACCCCACCATATGTCTTTAAAGTCATAGGAAAAACCCCAACATGTATGAGCTGAGAGTTGCGTTATGATGATGGATGATGCTCAGAAATGAATAAAAAGTAACAGCAGAAATGGAAAAAAGGAAATGATTGGAGGGTGCCTTGTGATAGGAGCTTTTTTTTATTGTGCCATGAAATGAGTCGAGGACTTCAGTGTGGTCTGCCTTTATTAATCTTGCGGGCTGGGCGGTGCTGAGGAAAAATGGTTGCATGATAGATATTTGCCATGACATCAGTGGAGAAAGGTTAAGAGCAATTAAGCTGCTCTTAAGAACACAGTTATGAGAAATAAAGAAATTAAAATTGCTAGAATTAGAGCTTTTTTATTCCAAATAAGAGGGAACTGTACAGTGATTAATCTGTTTTGTCTCAGTTAGGCAAACTGATAGAAATGCAAGTTAATAAGCTTGTCACATACATGTTGCAGTTTCATCTGGTGATTTCATTGTGTATAATCTTCTTTCACGCCAGGTAGGAATGAAAGGTGAATCTACATTTAACATCCTTTTAGGTGAACCTGCTGTAATTTACTGAAACTGTATTTTTCAGTGCCTCAGTTACTCATTTGACATGAAGGTCCTTCAGCTTTCTCTGCCTGGCTGTTTATCAGAAGGGGGGATAAGCTTTTTTTTTTTTTTTTTTTTAAATAAGTAGTCTACATTGATTTCCTGTTTGGCTTATTAGCAATAAGTTGTTCTAATAAGTACTTGGGCCTTATGCATAGGAACAAGCATAGAGTAAGCAACAGACTTTGCGTCAGTTAAATATCACAAGACTCAGTAAATAGTAAGTGGTGTGATTCCGCATGTTGTGCATACCCCTTTTTTACATTGCTTTTTCACTTTGTGGAGATGTGTCCACTCAGAGACAAATCAGGGTGGTCATCCAAATTCTGCTGCAAACAATGCAAATGCCCGTTTACTAACTAGATACTTAACTGTCTTTGCTACAGTAAGTCCTGTTCATCTGTGTATTCATGAGGAAGTCCAAGGTGATATCCTGAATCTGTGTAAATCAGTTGGAATTTCACGGCTATCTTAAGAAGCGTTCAGATTTCTAGACAGCAGCAGCGTGGGGAGCTTAAGAAGTCCAACTGCCTTGAAAACACAATTGAAGTTGGCACCTAGACTATATGTTGTTGTAGCTTAGAGCAAATCTCAGTCACAGAAGGCTGTCTTTCCTTGGAGAACACACAGGAAAAAAGGCATAGAAAACAGAACAACAATTTTCTGTTCTTTTTTTCCCTCAGAGCACTTACATAATTTGTGGTCACTGTCTACAGCAGACAGAGCAGATCCACAAAAAAAAATGAAGCTGAGTTGGTTGTTTTAGGAAAGTACTGAATGGGAAATGTTGATTTCATTTGTATTAATTACAGTTTTGCCACTGTCTCCAAGGCGGACAGATCTCTCAAGCTTGGTTTGTAGCAATGTTTAAGCTGTGTTTACTTCCTTTGTATGTATGTTATCCAGGTACCAGCTGACAGTTTCCGTTAGCACCATTGTGGCTGTAAAGTTATGTGAGTTGCAATAAGCAGAGAGGTAGGGAAGACTAGGAAGAACACTTAGGGGAAAGTTCTATGAAACCTGTCTTGGCTGGAGGCCCATGTGAAGATTTTTAGGATCAGATTCACTAGTGCTCCAACTCTTTTTGTGTTGTTCCAGCAAAGCAGCTATAAAACCATCAGAAATAACTTTACAGCTACTTTGTATGAATATAGGAGACAAAATTTCCTGACTCTAACCTTTTATAGTGTGGGGTTTTTTTTTATTTCAATTATAGGAAAATCAGGAGAATGACATTTCCTTATTGCCCAGGGGCTTAGGGAGGCCAAAAGTCATTCTACAAAATGTCATGTATGTGCTTCAGGTATGAGCAAAACATGGCCCCAACTGGGTCCCTCTGTGTCCTCTCTTTGCTGGGAAACAAACAGCTGTGCAAACCTAAAGCCCTGGCAAGTTCGCTGTAGCATGAATAACTAAAATTAAAGAGCTTCTCCTTCTCCCGCTCTGTGCACATGTTGTCCTGGCATCATGTAAGATGAAGCTGTTGATGTTTGGGCCTGTCAAGTCATGAGGCAGGAGGATGTTAGCAGTTTTTTTTGAGTGAGTCCAGTAAGAGGATCTGCAGAGGCATGGCAGCGCAGTGCAGTATCAGCATGGAATGCAGGAGCTGTAGCTAACTGAGCCCAGGGCCTGTGCAAGTTCTATGTGCCTCTTAGCAGGAAATGTTCCCATACCTGAGCAGAACCAATGCTATTTAAGGAAACATCAAAAAATTTGATAGGTTTATCTGTGAATGAAGTCATTTCTTCATCTGTTCAGGGTCCCAAGCTCACTGCTGCAACGAGCTGATCAGTGTCTTGCAAAGTCTGGCCATGTTCTCCTTGTTGCATACCTATGCTAGGATGTTTGCTTCTGCTTGCTCCAACTTCAATTAATAATGCAGCCCTCAGGATGATTACTGAATAAGGCTCTGGTTTTAAATCAAGGACTTACACACTATCGCATGAACTGCAGGAGCCAACAGCATGTGTTTCCTCAACCAAAAGTCCCACTGGTGGAGGCTGGGAGAGTACTTGGGAGGCAGTAATTCATGTTTGCTTGCACATTTGCTTTAACTACTTCCTCCTCCCACATCTGGTTTTGGCTGCAGTCGGAGGCAAGGAAGTGAGGCAGATGGCCAGCCTTTGGTTCTTGAGGAAGCAGATAGAATGGTTGCAAGTAGTGCTTGGCTTTTCATTGCTAGAGGGCTTGACTTGACTCAGATGACATTTGCTGAGCACGCACAAGGATAGACTCCACAGCTTAGGAGAAGTGTGAGAGTGAATAACTCCATTGTGTGTCACCCCCTGGAGGTATTGGCCACAAAGCTTGGATTTTCCAAATGACTTTAGTCTGCACAGCTCTGAGCAGCTGGGGTTACATTTTAGCTGGTGTAATCCCATGTAAATAGATTGATAGATGTGCCTGGCAGTGAGGTCTTAGTCCATATAAAACCACACAGAGCCACTGGTATTATTCACAGCTGTGTGCTTTTATACAAGACCAGGACATGCCCCACAAGCCTCCAGTGTCTTCCATCAGCTTTTGTGTGTTTGCATCACTGCTCACTGGTGACGTGCTGCACTTGGGCTGTCCACCATATCTGAGGTGGCAGGAGGCAGCCAGGAGGTGTATGTAACCCTGGCCAAGTATTCAGTTTGGCAGGGGTTCTCGACTGATGTCAGATGATGCTTGTGCAGCAAGCGTGCGTATGGCTTTCATTGCAGCTTGCCTCAGCTGCATGTGCTCTCTTGGTACTCCACAGTGGTCATTTAACTCTCCACTAATTGTTGAAAAACAGCTGGCCCAAACTGTCTTAGCTAAGGGAAGATTAGGTAGAGGGAAGACTGCATTTAAAAAACAAAACCAAAAAACCAGCCCTCTAAATCTAGAAAAGCAGGTGGGAAATGGTGGAACCTAAACATTTATTTAGCAATCTAAAAATTCATTTAAAAGCCTAGAACCTTGTGAGCCCACAAGATACGATTAGATTTCTTTTTTTTTGGAAACAGTCTATTTACATACTGCTCTGCAGTATTTTGAGAGGTATTCTTGGTGCGTTCTGGCCTTCTAGAAACCAGAACCAGTACAAAATTCCTCCAAAAGAAACACCATGGAATGGCTGACCTCTCATGCAATGAAATACTAAACAAATGCATTTCAGAAAGGTTTGAATGTCAGATTCTTGTTCACCTGTATTTACCTTCAGGAGGGAAGGAAAGGGCAAACATCTCTCATGTTCAGGCAGTCTTGTATTTATGCTTAGCTGAAACTTTGCAGTTCCTCCTGTTAGGAAATCTCAATGGCACAATCAAGAATATGCAAACACAATAATTCAATTTTTTATTTTTTTTTAAAGCAGGGGTATGTAAGCTGAGAATGTAAGGACTAGATGAGCTCATCATATTGCTGCAGAGGAAGCTTGGAGAATAAGAGAAACTGTGTGAAGAAAAGGCGAGAAAATAAGCTGCTGTCCATTTTTTTTAATGTCTTGCAGCACAGCCCTCTGCTTAGTGGGTTGGGCTTCCACTGTCTTTACTCAGTCTTATGCAATGCAAGGAAGTGCGTTGTTTTCACTGTCTTTACCCAGCTCAAGAAGGATTCAGTGTGTATCAATCATTATATTATTTACTTATTAGTGTTTTCAGGTTTACTACATGAGGTCAAGGGAAGCAGGAGTAACAGTGCTAATCACCAAGCTCCCAGTCCTGCTATAACTTTTGTCATTTGCATGTAATTGACATTTATCATGGTATTTTAAAAGATCACATTAATCAGCAAGGAAGATTCGTGGTGTTTTTCAGTATCATTACTATCAACATGTAGAAATAATTATTTTTGATATTTGAGGTAGATTTTTTTTTCTTGGCAGATCAATAAGGCAAAAGGCAACAATTGATTAATAGTTTTTTTTTCCCTCTCTCTGCTTCCTTACTAGATTAGAAACCTACAGAAACACTTTGCTACAGATTGTTGTATTTACTGTGATTTCTTTAGCTTCCTAATTTGATCAGAAAACTAAGCTGAAAAATAACAGTCACTTGATGTAATACTACAGCTGGGTTCCTAACCCAGGTGGATGTCTGCTGCTACTGTTACTTCACCAAATTACTTTCTCTTTCTCTCTGACTGTGCTTTAATTCACAAAGAAGTATTCCCTTTTGTATGTGTAGGTTTCTAAGTTCAGGAAATTACTATCTATCCACATATTTTGATTCTTTGTTGTATAATTCTCTTTCACTTCTGCTAGTTGCTCCCTTCTTAGTTTTCATTATTTAATATCTTCAGATGTTAGAGAGGAGAAGGGAAGCATCTGGCCCCACTAGCATGTCACACATGGAACAGTGTTTTGGGGATTCTTTTCACTGTTGAATCTTTCCATGCTTAAATGACAGTTTTATCTAGGGGATCTCTCCTACAATGTTGTTCAATTGTAGGCTGTTCATTCAGTTGAAACCATCTAACCAATTAACATTGTTGATATGTAAATAATGTGTAAATATAATCACATTTTACAAATGGAGAAATAAAGCACCTGCCCACACAGACAAATGGCAACAGATGCAAACCAAGCTCTACTCAGTAATACTAGAACAGAAGAGCTGTTAAATTCTTTGCGGTATTGAAAACTTCACAGGAGATGAATCTGCTTTTTTGGATGCTCAGCCCTGCCAATACAAATGTTGGATACTTAAGGGAAAATATCTTTACAATGCTGCTAATGAGAAACTGTGAGTGGTTTACTAAGAGGTAAGAGTCTACTATTAAGCAGTAACAAACTTTTTACTCAGAGGCAGTGATTTATTACATTTAAATGGTCCTACAGCTGGTAAGCCTGAAGAGGCATATCCGTATGTAGTTACAGGTATCTGAGCCATTCTCTTCCCCCTCGCACAGGTCTCTGGTACTGTTAGAGATGTGTAATTGTTATCTGTTTTTTCACAAATGTGATATTTCAGTGGTGTAGTTCCTGCCCTTGGGTCTGCTTCTGCAAGGCTTTTTTTTATGACTGAACTTGAAATTTTACTTTTCAGTGCAGAGCGGTCAGATGTTTTTCATACATTTATTAAAAGGAAAATTTCTCCAAATTAGACGTGAAAGTCAAGAGGAAAAAATGCTTTCCAGCATAGCAAATGGCTTCTAAGAAAGAGTTCTCAGGCCTTTCAAGCTTAACAAAACCAGGGCTGAGCGCTATCTGTAAAATTTGCTCTAAAAGCTGTGTTGCTGTGTCGCTCTGCCAAGTTACGTATTACTGAGCCTATACAGCTACTGTGGTGCCATGATAACTTGGGGATGTTTGCTTCCAGAATGGCAGTGTGGACACATCCAATAAGTTTATCGTAGTCGTAACTCTCTCTTTTAGACACTAAATTGATTCAGTTTTCTCTGTTTCATAAAGCATGTTCTCTGGAATCTGGTGACCTTTTCATAACTTATTTCTGAAACTTTTCCAAGGTTGCAGCAGCATTAACACTAGAGCTATTGCCTATGCACAGGTAATAACTCCCTATTGCAATTTGACAGTCATCTACTTATACAAGGGGATTAATGATGAGAAGAGGTTAATGAGAAAAGGTGAAAAGGCTTTTTATAACTGCTTTTTACATTGTTGCAAAAGTTTAAAAAGGGGAAAAACACAATTTTTAATTCTCTTGACTTAAAAGAAAATGCTGTATTTTAAGGAAGATGAGTATTACTGTGAAATTTTTCATTTCTTTGAAAGTTTAATTATTCTTGAATGCCTTGATCGTAAGTCTTCAGTCAGCTCTGACTATTGATCAAATGGCTGAAAGCCAAGAGTTATTTACTATCCAAGTGTTACTTAGGGCATAGCACACAATCAAGGGCATTATCCCAATTATACAGTGATTATTTTGGAAGAAGAATGGGCCATTTGAATCCATAAATAATGCACTTCACCATCTCAACGTTGTGAAGGGGGGCACTGATGCTGAGTAACTGCAGACTTCTGAGAAATTGCTTTGGGGAGATTTTCAAAGATGCCATCAGGGAGGCGGGCATCTGGCTCCTGGAAGTCAGATGACAAATGGATATCATTTGAACTTAAGCATACCTGATGCCTGCTTACTTCTGGATTGCTGCTTGTTGCTGAGGACCACCATTGCTACGTGGTCTTCCATGTACTCTGGAGCAAAATGGGGACTTGGAGTCCCCTGCTGCTTGCATTTTCCCTGTATTCTCAGTGAAGAATACCAACAGCTTGTCTCTTGGCAGATTCGTGTCTGTTTGCACATCCATGCAGGCTAACGGTGTTGCAGGAAAGGAAGTTTAGGCTGCGGGGAGACCTTATCGCCCTCTACAACTACCTGAAAGGAGGTTGTAGTGAGGTGGGGGTCGGCCTCTTCTCCCTGGTAACAAGCGATAGGACCAGGGGGAATGGTCTAAAGTTGTGCCAGGGCAGGTTTAGGTTAGACATTAGGAAAAACTTCTTCACAGAAAGGGTTGTCAGGCTCTGGAATGGGCTGCCCAGGGAGGTGGTTGAGTCCCCATCCCTGGAGGTATTTAAAAGAAGGATAGATGAGGTGCTTAAGGACATGGTTTAGTGGTGGGATGGCAAGGTTAAGGTTAGCGGTTGGACTTGATGATCTTAAAGGTCTTTTCCAACCTAGATGATTCTATGATTCTAAGTTTTCCTGGGGCTGCTGTCCTCCTTGCTCAAAGGTCCAGTGTAATGCTGGAGATGCCAATCCCTATGGATAGTTACTCACACCATGTTCTCACAGACAGACCCAAGAGTTTCATGTTGCACCTTCCACCTCTGAAGGTGGTTATTCCCCCTTCTCATGCCCCTGGCTTTGTCCTCCAACCAATTCCCCTGTATCAGCTCTTGTGTTTGGGTAGGTGTAAAAATGGATGGAATCAGTCCACCAGGCCAGTGGACAATTCACCTGGCAATGGCAAAGGAGAAAAAGCACAGCTTCTTCCAGATGAACTTGTTGATTTGATACACCCTGCAGCTGCAACATCAGTAGACTTAATATAAGCAAAGAGGAGAGAGGTGCAGGATCACTTTGATCCATTACATTGGATCAAATGCAAATCCTGAGTGTGCATAATGAAAGTGTAATACAAGACACCTAGGGTAAAAAATCTGCAGTAGTTCAGAGTAATCTTGTTAGTGGTTGGGGCTAGTACATGGGATGTATAAAATACTGTAAAAATGCCACCTAATATCTAAAAATCAGACTTTGCCTCTCTGATGAAAAGCAATGCTATAGTAATGCATGGAGTGCTCACAGGGAAATTTTTTACTGTTGTATTTAATTTAGGATCTGCAATGATGATAAGCAATTTAGGCTCCGAGTCTATAGATGTTTAGTGAGAAAAGTATCCAGTAACAATGGGGTGCAGGATCTTCAATCAAATAGTGTAAGATCATGTCTTAAAAGGCTCTGCCTTAATGCACAGGAATATGAACTACACTGGCATTTCTTGAATTTTTTGCTGAGCTTTAGTACTTGCTATGTATTACTTTGATTCTATTTGAGTGAGTTCTCTGCTGAAACGTTTAGTTGCCTATATCCTTGGTGCGCTTTCAGCTTTCCTGAATATAAAAGTAGAGGTAGCGTTCAAGTTGAATACTTCACATATGGACTTCAAGATGCAGATTTTTGACTTATTTATATAAGTAAATGTCTCTTCTTGTCGTGGTACTGCACTGCCTTCCCTCCAGTTGGGATTTCCACAAAGAAACAAAAAATACTATCTATTTTACCTCTGTTAAGATGTACAAAGCTGACATTTGACCAGTAGCATTGTTTGGCCATGATATTTTTAGAATAGACAAAAGCCATCCCTGTAAACACCACCTCACTTCTTTGTCTTGGCTTTTTCAACTTAGGAAGTCAATGGCAATGTCAAATAGGAGAAATGAGAGAAAGTTTCCTAGCAGGAATCTCTGAGCAGGATTTCAATTAGAAAGGTCAGAGTCGTGTCTTACCCATCTGTCTTGACTGCTGTGGGTCAAGTGACAGGAACATACTGCCGTAACCTAGGTCCTAACTGGGATCATCCTGTTATCATTAGTGAAGCTACTCTAGTTGTGTATTTGTGTAACTGAGTAAGGGAGACAATGCAAGTTTTCACAAGACAAATGAAAGCCAACAGAAATTGCATGTGGAGTATATAGACTGGAAGATTGTTCCTAAGGCTAAAGTGCCATATAAAAATATTTTCTATAAGACATTGACAACATAAAGAGGTCAGCTGAAATCCACAAAGACAGGGAACGTATAAAAGTCAGACCTTCATCCCAGATAATTTTTTAGAGATTCTTCTGTATTAGGAACATGATTTATTCCTTATGTTCCTAATTTAAGAGGTTCTATTAAATAAAACTTCTTTTGGTCATAAGCTCCTTAGTTGTAGTGTAGTCTTTTCCTGGCATGTCCAAAGTAGCATACACAGTATTTCTTGAATGCAAATATAGGATGCACGTTCTGCTTTGTTTCTCAGACACTACTTTATAGTGAAGCACTGAAAGCTCAGTGAAGCTTTTTTTTTTTCAATAACTGAAGTCACAAAAGACTAGCAAAAACCTCTACCAGTGACACTATATAGGAAATAAATGTTACACCTGTTGTAATTTTTAGAAACAATGTACATTGTTTGCAAATTCTTGTCTGTTTTTGTTTCCTATTTATCAAACAAACTTTGGTTTTGATGCAATCCAAACAAAAACAAGAGAAAGTGTAGTTTGTGTAGATTAAGATAAAGCTTTTCTGTTTGTGGACACAGAGAAAAAAAAATCAAATATAAGAGCCCATGCAAGACCTGATTTTTCAGAAGTCCTGAACACACCCAATCCCGCTGTGAGCGTAAGCAGAGTCAAGACTGTTTTACCAGAGTAAAGACACTTTATTTTCCCATGTATTCAAAAGTTACAAAGAAAGTTTAGGCATTCTTTGGAAAAAGAGAGACAAATGCTATGTTGACTTACCATACCACACCTGTTCATTGCTCATGTAACAGGCAACTCTATATTGCATTTGTAGGCTGAGTTATTACCCATTTCTAAAATATTCAGAGTGTCTCTGAACAGCTTCAGAAGTCATCCATTATAGATTCAGGTCATGGTTTGCAGTCTGTATTCACACTTGGCTTGATGCACAGCAGCAAAACCTCTGCTTTACAGCTCAGGAGAGTGAGTAAACCCAGATGCTGCAAACACAGGAGGAAGGAGAGGCTGAGACTCCATCCCCTGCAGAAAAGCCTGAGTCTTTGCTCTTTTCCTGTGCTCTTCCCTCCAGTCTGCACTGGAGGGAAACAATGAAGTCTTCTGGGGCAGGAAAGTGCAAAAAGAGAAAAGTGGAAAAAAACAAGAAGAAAACCAACTGCTATCAGACAATAACAAATAACAATAATAAAGAGGATGTAGAACAGCCCTACCGCTGTGTTCACAATTAGGCAGAGAACATTGACCTGTGTGGACCTTTGGTTTGAAACATTTTACCTACTTTCAAGTTCTTACCCCTGAGTCTGGAGGTGAGCAGAATGAAACTGTACATTTATGCAAAAATTTGCCCTCTAAGGAAAGTCTTTTACTAACTTCTGGAGACGAGAGTTTGGTTATGCCTCAAAGTGAGAGAAGTTACATTTCTTTCTAGACAAAATGAATGATTTCACTGATCACTTCCTGTTTTGCAGTTATTAACAATTTTTTAAAAAGCATGTTTTTTAAGAGTAAATGGAATAAACAATACAGGAGGTAAATGAGGGCTGTCCCTGTGTTCTCCAGCATGGAAGGACTGGGCAGGAGGAGGGAGTACAGCTACCTTTTACTGCAGATAACCATTGCTGCTTCTCCTTCCTGCAGTGTCACTTGCTCAACCCATCACGGAACTCCTTTTTTTTTTTTTTTTTTTTTTTTTTTTTAAATGAAAAAATCAAAGCCAACTGCTATGTTCTGTGGAGCAATTGTTATTTGTGTGCAGCACTCTGCCTTAGGCCACCTCTCAGAAAATTTGACGTCAATCGGTTTCAATTGCACTTTCAAATAGGTTTACCATCTAGGGGGACAGGAGCTTGTTTTGTGATGAATTATTATTATTGCGAAAATTCACTCCTGGCTGCCAATCTGCAGAGGGATATAGTGCAAAACCATGCCAAGTCTGTTGAGATTCCTGTTTTAAGAGCCGTGAGTGATGCAGCGGCGTAGTAGTACCAGATTTCTACCTGCACTGATCACCCCATGTGTATTCACAGTCTTCTCACCAGCTCGTCTTACTGAAATCAAGATGCATTACCCAAACACAGCCCTCTTCATATGTAACTTTTTCTCCATTACTGTTACTGTCCTCTTCAACTGCTCCAAAGCCAGAATACCTCTGCTCTCTGAGTTATTGTGATGAGGTTTGCGTGTACTGCATCCCTCTGACAGAAAAAACAGGCTTGTGCTCACAAGCCTGTCAGGGAAGGAAAACAGCCTGTGGAAAGAAACTTGAGCCCATGATGTGTTGTTTGTATCCGGTCTCCAGTGACAACACTATTTTTTTCTCATACTAAAGTAGCTCGTAGCAGTATGTTCTCACCCTAAATAGTGCCATAAACAAAACAACAAAACAACACATTCTGCAAAAGAAATGGATTTTCTGCCAACTGCCTATTTGCAAGCTTAATGGGTGTGCAAAACTTCCACCGAAATTTGGGTGATACTGGGAAGTGAGTTTCTAAGTTACATGTATTTAAGTGTTCTTGGTTTTTCTTTAAATTCTTGCAGAATATAACAAAAAGAGTAAGTACGATGAAACACATCGAAACACCATGGTGATAACTCAATATTCATGATGTCAGTGTTTTGCCTTGAGATGAATATCAAAGCTGGTCTCCCATGTTCTGATTTAAGCTAAAACCAAACAGCAATATTTCAAACTCATTCACACAGGAAAACCCCTGTCTCCATGTAGCAGCAGATCTCCAACTGTATCAAAACATTAGAATAAGCTAAATGCTTTCCTTTGCTTGAAATGGCTAATAAGGTTCCAGTAAATGTACAGTGGGCACTGCTTTGAATAAAATCATTAGGGGACTACTGCCAATGCAGCTAGGCAGATTTTGCTGTATGGTTGAGTAGGACTGAAGACTGCCTCCCTAGGGAGCACTTTATGGACCAAGGGATCCTGAGGGTACCTCTGTTTTGGATGAATGCTGATGGGGGGCAGGACCTTCCATCTGGTCCCAGCGCCGCTTCTTCAGATTCTGCTTGCTGGTTACTCAAACTCTGGGGCTTCTCCTTTGCTTGCAGCTTGAGAAATGAAAGGCTGAGTGAGCTTTGAGGTTAATGTTCTCTGAAGGAGATGGGAGGGCTGCTGGAAATAGGTAGTATGAGGTTTTGTCAAATTTCTACTTTTCCAGTATGTGTTTTGTGCATCTCATGCCTCAGGGCTGATAATCCTGTACTGTTTGTGAGCCCTGAATTCACGGAAAGACTTTTTGAAGTGCATTTTTCAACAGGCTTATTGGATAGAAATCATTAAAGAGAAATGAAGGATGCTTTTTCTGACCCTACACCGAATTTATCACCTTTGCTCTTTGTAGCATCAACTACACTGCCTATCTATACCCACAAATGATGGCATCAGGTACCTTTTAATTTGCTCAGAGTATTGATTGAGTCAGTGGGTTAGAGAGAACAAACAAGAAGTGTTTTCTGCCTGACTTTCAGCAGAAGTATTTTGGAGGAATTCTCTATAAACTTTCCCAATTCCCCAGGTTTGCCTGGTACTATATTTAAGTATCTGTTATTTGAAAAAGCAAAAAAAAAAAAAAAAAAAGGATTTTAGATGTCTATTCCTCCAAAGGAAAGCTAATCATTCTCAATTGCTTCTCTTTGGGCACAGGTATTTTCAACTCATAAATAAACAAGAAACAAATAGATTTCAGCTGAGACATCTGAAACACTAATCTTGCACACAAGTGATCATTCCTGAGACCACAAAGCATCTGTATTGTAGTTATCTGTTATCATTTGTCTTACAGTAGCAGCTAAAAGCCTCAACTGAGATTAAAAGCAAAGTTCTGGGCTAACACGCTGTGAGAGGCAGCCGCTGCCCCAAGAGATTTGTTACTTAAACAGAGATGGATAAATAACACAGCAAATGTACAAGGAGCCTGTGGGGAACATGGAAATATCTCCCATGTAGAAATTTGACCCTCTATAGAGCTGAGTGCTCCTTGGGAAGAGCTTTGATTTCCAGCAAGAGTCAAGAGCAACCATTAAGTGTCAAGATGCTGCTTAGGAGTCACATGGCCCTGATATTATTCTGCAGAAAACAGGAGTTTGAATGTTGACTCCATAAATATCTCCCTCCTCTACAAGAGGAAACTGCAGCCCACTGCTACCACTTTATTATTTTTTCACTTTTAGTCCCACTGATCTAAAACCTATATAAAGTGCTTTTCTGCTCAGGGACTCTAATTAGCTTTTAAGTGCTAGCGCTTGAAAGATGACTAATATTTTTCAGATTCACATGGGATATCAGCTGGGTTCTCTGTCACAGCTGCTGGGAACATGTTGCAATTTAGGAGCAGGAGATACTCATTTTGGTTTTTATCATACCAGAAAAATCTAAGATTTAGTTAACTGGAAGTGAGAGAAGCATCAGTGAATAATAGTGACTGAGAAAAGTCCAGCATTTGAATCCTGCCCATAGGCTATAAATGCTCATTTGCTTTTACCCTATGCTTGTAAGCCACTTAATACCTGCAAAAGTTTATAACTCAAGCAAGAAAAAATAGATTCTCCTTGTGCTGGAAATGCACTACAGAAAGCTGTGAGCAAGGGGATGGACTTAAAATGTGTGTGAAGAAACATCTTTGAGTCAAAGGTGACTTATTTCACAATTCAGAGGGTATCAGAGTGTTTTCAACAGAATTTCTAATACTGTGAGTCACCTGTTGTAGATGGGTCTTGAAAGTATCTGTGCTTCGATAACTTCAGAGGTGAGAGTGGCTTCTTGCATTGTAGCTGGAGAGACAGATGTACAAACCATGCAGTTGCTGAACATCCCTCATCCGTCACTATCTTGCAGCTTGCACAATGTAAGTAAGCTTTCGTAGCCCATTTCAATGCATTCTAGAACAGAATACCATCATTTATCACTTCTTAGTCCCAAAGCCCTCATGCTGTCACTTACTGCAGCTCAGTAGCTTCTTAACTGCACAATGATCTAGTTGGGTAGAAAGGCTTCTCCTGCCTGTAAATCGCATGCTAACCTGTCCAGATGTGCCTGTAGCATCACAGATGTGACTTTCAAGAGGATCTTAAAAAAACACATTTGGAAAAGGCAGGAAGTCAAGGCATGTGGTACCCATGTTGGAGGGAGTGCTGGAGTCAGATGTAGCCAGCTAGGAAGTAGCCTGAATGAAGAGAGTCACTGGAGCAACCTTGAGGTCAATGTCAAGAGTCATTTCCAAGATCCAGTGTGACAGGAAGGTCTTGAACATACTTGACCCACACAAGAAAGCAGACCCTAGTAGTAGGAAAGCCCTGTGAGGTCTGTGAACTCTCATGAGGGTAGATTTAGATTAGATGTAAGGAAGAAATTCTTCACTGTGAGGGTGGTGAGGCACTGGAATAGGCTGCCCTGAGAAGCTGTGGATGCCCCATCCCTGAAAGTGTTCAAGGCCAGGTTGGATGGGGCTTTGAGCAATCTGGTCTAGTGGAGGGTGTCCCTGCCGATGGCAGGGGGGGTGGGACTAGATAAGCTTTAAGGTCCCTTCCAACCCAAACTGTTCTGTGATTCTATGGTTGCAATAATCAAAGACTTCATAAAAGATGCTCAGCCTTCTGCAGACCCTACTAGTAATAGGACCAGACTTTACCCCAGCTGTGCAACTTCACTGTGGCTCATACACTGAGTGGGATGGACTCAGTGTCGCCTCCCGTTTCAGATCCCCCTGAGTCAGGTGAGCATCTTGTACTCTGCATATTCTTTCCAGTCCTGGCCTCCAAGCCTGACTTGTGATCCTGTGTTGGGTTGCCGGGTAGGAGAGACCTTACACAAGCTGATGGTTTGAAACCATTGCAACTCCACGGTCAAAGACATCCTCCTGGAAGCTGAAGACCTTGTGAAGGTACATGTGCTTATATGACTTTATTGTTAAATTCCTATTTATACTGGTCTTGGTGTTGGCAGTTTCTTTGAAAGTCAGTGTTGTGGATTTTAGCAAAAGCTGAAGAAGATGTTTTTCTCTTCCAGCATGAATGTTACTTTTCACATTGATCATTACCATTTGAACTGTTTTGTTCACCTATTGCTGGATGGCAAAATAAACATGAAGAAGTAATAAGGCAGCTGGGACCAGATGAGATAATAGTAAAGCTGGAATGAAAGGTATAAATCTAAAAGGTATAGGAGGATTATTTTTTTTTCTCAAAAGAAATATGTGGAAAATGAAGAAGAAAAAACAGAAATGGCTAAAGCTTTCATATTGAGTGAGAATTAATGTGAACCACTGACCAGACTTGAAATGACTGTCTTTTACTAGATTTTATAACTTTTTTTTTCTATTATTGCTTTGCCTTTCATTAGCAAGGACAGTGAACTACAAGTCATTGAACTAAAGTCTGTTCCCATGAGATAACAAGTTTACTTATTCAGTTTCAAGTTTGATATAGTGTGGAAAAATATTTGTGCTCACCTTGTCAGATTTAGTTGATATGCATTGCCAAACTCTCTTTGGCTACATACTTTTCTGGCTAGAGCCCGATCCCTGCTAACCAACACATCCTGTTTTAAAAAGTTCCTGACTATGCATGGCAAACATCTGAACCTTGTGGATCACTCCTTGACTAGCAGGAACAAAAAGTCCATTTCTGTATTTTCAAATTCACATCTACAAAAACATCTACATGCAGAGTGTATAATCCATTATATTAATGACTCTACTTGATGGAGAGAAAAGGTTCACCTTCTTAGCATGATGATAGCATGATAATTTTCTGATATGGCTCTTTGCATAGTTCCAGGAAGTCCTGCTATATCTGCAGGGTTATAAACTGTCACCAGGGTTTAGGTTCACATCTCTGAGTTTGTCTCTCAAACTCACTTTGTTCCTTTTCCTTTAGCAGAATCCAAATAAGTTAATTGATGATCTGGCGTGTTTCTTACACAAAAAACTTCTTGCCCGTGTGAAGTGATCTATCATTTTGTTACCCCATGGTGATCTGACAAGAGGATTAGAGCCAGACGTTTCTCATCCATTTATATTTAATTAGAAATAGCCATTAGCAAGTTTGGGAGTTTCAATAATTGTGTGTTTCCTGCTTGCATTTATTTTTCCTTATCATTGCTTTCCTGTAACTCTTACATTAACCAGTAATGACGTACTAATTGATTGTGAGGCTGTAAATAGGTGGTCAACTGGTGAGTGCTTTTGATTCAATATAGGAACAGTAAGGCTTCTGATAGCGAGAAACACTGCATAATACCAAATTTTTTATGTTTACTCATACTGAATTACACACTTTTGTTTAGGTACTTTGAACAGCCTTGATGGACCTTAATAACTATATTGGAATAAAATATGTCTCCTGAATGCCAGTTAGTGTCAGAATCCCAGGCTAAGCAGCTTACCCAAGACATTTGCACTTTCTGAAAAGTTCATTAAAACATCTAAATCAATTCTCATAAATTTTAGAATAGTGCATTTTTATTTCAATAAATGCTAAGCACCACGAAAGGGTAAGTTGCTGTTAGTAGTTACTCTAAATCAGATTGGCTTGGATACCCTTCAAAAAACAACTTGCACTCATTTTAAAATAGTGTGATAATGAATTGCATTAATTGTTAATGTTCACTTTCAGTGTCATTACAGAACAAACACATCCTAAATCCTTCCCCACAGGACAACCAATTGGCAGTATGTGCTGAGAAGAGAAATGCAAGAAGCCTGAGTATAATTATGTGTTTGTAATGGCTCAAACCCCATTACTTAGGAGAATGATTTTTCTCATGTGCACAAACTCTTGCAGCTCAATGACAGAAGTCCCTGGCAGATTTACATGAGCTGCTTGCTTTGCATCAGCAGGATTGACTTCTGCAGGATTTGTACAGAGTGAGTGGCAGGGCCAAAATGACTTAAGTATCAGCCATCATGTTCTGATACTGTCCAGATAACCCATTTGCCTTTTTAAAAACTGCATAAAGTTTTTATCAAAAGGTTATGATGTGAAGCAAAGCAACAGTGAAAACATATACCCCAAAACTGCATACCATGGGAAGTTTAAATTGTAAGTGGCACTTATTTTCATTCATGGCAGGTTTTATACTGCCTGGGGGTTATTCTATGTATAACGAGTTTATTCTTTCTCCTGTCTCTGTACTGTACTTGGGGGTCCACAGTGTTGGTGGTCTTCATGAGATGAAAATTAACTTCTGGGCTTTAAAGGACCTTTCTTTTCTTGGTGGTTAAGTGTCCGTTGATTGTTAAGTGGTTGGTTGATTTATTAAGCGTTCATTGTTTATTAGCTCCAACCACATCCATGAGGGCTATCCACACACACAGTCTAGGCGCAAACAGTTTAGGAGCAGAAAAGTGTGGTTTGATGATTAAGTCATAGGATCAGGATTCAGGTTCTAGGAGATCTTACTGCATCTTCTTATGCTTTAATTTTTCACTTTAATGAAAGGATCTCAGGAGTCTTTCACTTGGTGGTTTATGCTTACAAATAATGTTGATAACTGTTTCCAGGACTAGATGAAATAGAGCTTTCCATTCTAAATCTGTTTGGAAGTTCTGGAATTTACTTGATCAAAATCAAGAACACTAAAAACATTTTCTATTTTTGCAAATTTTACACTTTCTAAAGGAAAAACTTAAAACAGTTTATACCTATCAAAATCTTTTGCAGTACCTCAGATAAGATCCTTGTACTGTTTGTACTCCATTTGTACCCTGACTGTTTGAATTTATACTGGTCATCAAAATAAAAAGCCTGAGGAAAGCAGTGAAATGTGAATGTGAGAGGTTTCCGAAAGCAACTCTTCCCATGAAACTACCAGATACAACTTGCAGAAGAGTTCTCTGCAAATCAAAGGTCGGTTGTTTGGGAGGGCAGATAGGTAAGGGAAAAGACTGAATGACATTTGGAAAAGACAGGGAAGTTGCAGTAGTGAAACAGAGGATGAAGGAAAACAAAAACATATGAAAAGGTGAAAAGTTTAAGCTTCTGAGAGAAAAATGAACAGTGCTGTACTCTTACAGAAATCTTACATGGCCAACAGGTACCTTTAGGGCAAAGGATTTCAGTCCCTTTGATTAGATGGCAGGGGAGAGCTATACAAAGTAAGTAAATAAGGAGGGAAGCATGCAGAAAGTATTGTAAAGTCTCCTCCTTGTGGAGGAAATATAAGGCAAATTCCCCTGCTGGTGAGTGCCAACTGTCCTGATAGGGGAGGACAGGCAAATTCAGAAAACTACCATAGCACACCAGGACCACAGGCTGCTCTGGAGGGTTGGCCCTCACATTCCCTCATATTGAATCTGGTACATTTTCCAGAATGGAATTAAATATTTGTAAGGCGGGACAATATAATCTTTCTTTCATTTGGTTGTTTCTTATAATTTATTGGCTTCTATTAACACATATAAAACCTCTCTTCCCCTGCCTGCTGAGCAAATACCCTGAAACCATAGCAATCAGTGACACAGCAAGACAGGCATGTCTCTGCTGATTGTTAACAGAGTCATGCTGGTCCCTAATTGCTTGTCGTGGTTCATACGCTCATTTGCAGACTGCCTGAGGAATCACAGCTGAGGACACCAGCTACCAGATCCTTGGGACACCAGCTACCAGATCCTTGGGGTGTTCAAATCTTGCTGCACATTGTAATAGCAGATGCTGGTGTAGGTTGCATCTTATTAAGGGAGTCTCATCAAAGTAGTCATACAGGAGACAGGGTATCTGTCCCAAACAAACGCAGTTTGTGGGTAGGTGCGTATAAAATCCCTTGGGTCTTTTGCAGCTGTGTTACACCACCTGAAGGCCCTGCACATTCTTGATCTGTATAATTATCTGTACTCATTAGGTTAAATTTAGAGTGGGGTATGCATTGGCTGAAAGAAATGAGGCACATTCAATAGACAATGCACTGGAACGCTGCTGAGCTTGTGAGTGCATTGAAGTGGCTCGTACATGTAACTCAAAGGCATTCCTATTTACTTTTGGAAAATTGACACCTGGGAGACTAATGACCAAAGGAGTCAGCGTCAGCAACACACAGTGAACACTCTTGCTCCAGAGTGTACCATGATCAGATTTCAGTTAGGCTGCAACTAACCAGATAGCTTTTAGCAGAGCTGAGTAGCATGGAAGCACTGCAGTGTCAGCAGCACAGTTATATTAGCAAAGGGAAGGTCAGTAAGAGCTGCAGGTGTTCAGCATCTCTCTGGGTCTGGCTCAGGTGCAGTTGTGGAACAAACAGTCCAGATTCACCCAAGGTCTTGCTCTTTTTCCAGCATCAACAGCCATGTTGCATCTTGCCAAAATGCACACACACACACCTAATACACAAGATACTTTGCTATTCAGAATGATCAAAAGCATTACAAGAGACAACTGGCGCTGATCATTATTCAGATAGTGGCCTGGTAGAAAACAGTTTATTTTCCACTTTGACTGAGTGCTGTGGAGCCTCAATATGCCAAGTCCCTACTTCTGTTACAATCTGAACTCAGTGTGATCGTGAACCTACATTTACACTTTAACAGCAAAAATACTAACTCTGAGGTTGTATGACTGTGCCTCCATTTACCCTCCAAACAGAGATTTTACACCTCCTCATAAATTTTAGGACTCTGCTTGTGAGGTGCAAGTGATAGACTTAGGGCATGCCCTGTTCTTAAAGTTTGGAAGTTCAAGTTCAGGCAGGAAATTAGCTGTAAATGATCCCTGACTGCTGTGAAAGCAAAGGAAAAGGAGTCAGCTTTAACCATTTCCTTCGTGACAGGTTTGCAAGGAGCAATATGCCTGCAAAGTGATAGTATTGCTTTTCAGCAATAAGGGATAAAATCTCATTTTCTCCAAGCATTAGTCAGATATTTTACAGGAACATGGACAGCACTGAACTTTTTGGACCAATGAATCCTTGATTCTTTCATGCAGAGAGCAATGAACTTAAGGGTGCTGTCACCTTCCCCCATCGAATGGGTATCCCAAGCATGAGGAAACCATTTCTTTTGAAATTTCACCACAAGGAGCAGGGCTAGATCTGATTAGAGCTTTATGAGTCATTGGTGTGCTCATGCATCTTTACTGTGGAGAAAGGAAAAGAAGTAGCTATTGATAATGCTTCTTACACAAGAAATCTGTGCCTGTGTCAATCTGAAGGGGCTGCCTTACAGAAGTATGTGTTTCGAAGAAATGTTTGGCTGTTCACAAAACAGAGAGTTCAGAGCTTAGTGATAAAAGGAAGTTGCCCATATGGAGGCTGTAGTTTCCCTGCCTCGCTGATGCAACCTTTAACTGCGCCATGTAGTTCCCATGTCCCCTCCATGTAGATCATGCCAGGTCCCATCTCCACAGCTCTCTTACCTAAGCCAAGCCCGTGCACTTTTTGGGGTGATTTCTCCCAATTGTGCAGTCATCCTTCTTATTCTCTAGAGAGAACATGAAGTTTTTTTAACTAAGCCTGTGTCTTGTAACCTCCCAGGAAGGTGATCTCACTGCTATCAAAGCTGGGTTGTTGGCAGGGCAGCTCTCTTTCAGCTCATCTTTGCCTACAAGATTAAGGTTGCAATTTATTTCAAAAGTGAATATCACCAGTGTTTGTGTGTTATCTTGAAATACACAAAATGCTTTTTCTGGGGCAAAGAAACTTGTTCTGAAGCACATTGCAAAAGCAAGTCTGAGTAGAGCTTGGTCATCTTAAGCTCAGCAGCATGCTGATGTGTTAACCTTATTTTCAGGGAAAATTTTCAGCATCTAACAATATTGAGAGCTAGGAGGGCAGACATGCAGCTGAGTAAATTTCTCCAGAAGCCTAAGTTTAAAAAATATGTATGTGTGTGCATGTGTATATATGTACTGAAGATGACTATAAAAACCACTTAAAATCACCATTACGTTCCCAGGAAAACCATATAGGTTACACTGCGGCTCTGGCAAGGGCATCCTGTACTCCTTTCAGCCATACTATATGGAAACAAACAAACCAGGACCAAAAACCTAGCCACAAAACACAAAAGATCCATTGCTCCAAAATTAAATGTCTGAATGGTTAGCGCTATCCTCCAAGGTAGGGGAGAGGCCATATTTCCCTTTCCAGAGAAGTGTGAATATATTGGTTCAAATTGCCCGGAAAAACCTCCAGGCCCTCAAGAAATGCTAATACTTGTCTTAAAGTTTTCAACACCTTTAATTAGTGACATGATACAACTGAGGTGTGACTCAGCAACAAATTTACTGGAGGTTGGGGGAAGTATCAGAAAATACCTGTCCTCATAGTTTTCTACCAGCTCTTGGTCTTTGTGGTAGACAGAATAACAGACCATTGCCCAGTAAGCCTATTTTTGACCTTATTTGCTCTCATGGTCAAACCACTCACAGCCTAGCTCTCTTGAGAACATCGATAATGCTTTTCCTGTTGACAGCAGCTGAGGACAGGAGCAGAACAAAATATGAAGCATGTTCATTAAAGCACAGGACACAGAGTGATGGCTAAATGAGTGTCTTAATTCGGCCTGCAAAATTCGGAGAACAACTCCTGCAGTAAGCTAGTGCCCATGTTAAAGCTTCAGCTTTGGGATGGGTCTGTTTGGGACAGGCACTGCATCTATATCTTATCTGTTCCACTGGATGACCCAGCTGCCCTTTCGTCAGGGCTTTTTCTCCAAAAGGACTTGTGGGAGAGTTCCAGTTGGTCTCCCAGGTCCTAATGGCATTAAGCCTGCAGCCTCACAATTCATACCGACAAATTCACTTGGAAATAAGGAATTGCAAATTCATTTCCATCCTCATTATGAAAAATAGAATTTCAATTGGCTTTCCTCCCTCTCTCTCCTTGGAGCAACTGAAAATGTTCTGCCTTAGAAATAACATCTTCCAGCAGATCAGACGATACTGCCAAGCAATTATCAAAAAAGAGTCCTTGGCATAGTTATGAGAGCTTAACTGCACCACTAGCAAGGCAAACTCCTGTGCCTTCTGGTCTGCATTTGGTACCTCATGCCACATCTTTTGATCATGACTCAGCCAGTGCAGCTATGAATTTCTCTCTGAAATTGTGACATTGTGTCTGGCACCAACAGGTTGATCCTAGTCTGTTTAGTTCACAGAAGGGAAATGAAAGTTTAGAGTTGCTGAGAAAGATATGGCTGATACACTAAAGTAGAGGAATAAACAGGAGCTTCAGTTCAGGGTGGGAGACTAGGGAAATTGAGCTGAGCCAAAGACTCAGGGAGAAACACTGGGAGGGAGTATGCTGAGGGGAAGATGGTGATGAGAACAAGAGAGGGGGTGAGGGGGTGAAGAGATTTTGAAACCTTCAGATTTATCTCTGAAAAGGTAAAGCCTATAATATGGTTGCCTTATTTTCAGCACAGTTTTCTTTTCCTCCAATATTTTGCAGTGCATTTAATACTCTGGAACATGGCAGCCATAAGGTGTTACTTGTGCCAGGGCTGAAACACAAATTAAAATAAAAGGCAACTCACTGTAATGGTCAAGGTTACAGCAGCCATTTCCTTGTGATCACTGCTTTGTATCTAATTAGTCCTCAACAAGTTTTAAGATCATTCTCAGCTATGATGAGCATATATTTGAGGAGGTTCAATAAAACAGTGACTTGCTTACAGAGGACCTGAGGCACCCTGTTTCAGAGTAAGGCTCATTGTGAAACGTGATTCCCTCCGAAACAACTTCAGAGCAGCCGTGCTGGTGCAAACCTATGATTCAAGGTCAGCATTGTCACCAGCAGCAACCATTAAGCAGCTATGTAGAAAAGAGTAAGTAGAAGGCTCATGTAAATGAAACTGTCCCCTTATTCTCTTCCAGCCACGGTGACTTCGGTTTGGCTTTTTTATGCAATTATTTGGTTCCTTAAGATTTCCCAGTACATCTCTGCCTTTCAAGCACCTGTCCAGTCACAATTAAAAGACTTTTGATCATGTAAAGCAATGTGAGAAACAAAAGGACAAGACTCTTAGTGCAAAGCTTCTAATAAGAACAGCCAGAAACAGAAATCCATGACTAAATCTAGGTTATGCTTTGGTGAAGGGCTACTTGGGTCCTTTCAAAAAGGTTTGCTGAGCAGGGAGCAATGCAGCAGTTCCATATTTGCAAAGGCAGTCAGGTGCTTCACATCTGGATGCTGCAACTGCACTGCAGCCAATTGCCAAGAGCTTCAGAGGATGCTAAAAAAGCCCTCAGTCTTCTCACAGGAATATAGGACCTGGTGAGATGCTTTTCCTTTTCCCCCTTTTCGTGCTTAGTTTTAGGAGCAGACACTGCAGGAAACTTAATACTTGCTTTCTCTCCTGTGCTCAGTGACCCTTATATAGGTGCGAGAAGTTTCTTAAAGGAGAGAAAACCAAAAAAGTGATCCTCTGTGTTAAATCCTATCCTCCAAGCTGGTTTCAGCAGGCTCTCGTACCTGAAGAAAGCTGATAAGCCTTATCAAGAGTGGGCTGTGGTTGTACATCAAATGGACTCACGTGTTTCTTCAGCAATTATTAACCACTGATGTTCTACTAATTTCCAAGAATTTTACTGGCTGGAGACGTGAGACTTAAAATGACTCTTGTGTTATTACTGCATTTACTGAATGGTCCCTTGCCTTGTGGTTAAAACTAAGGATATAAAAATGAGACCTATGAGATGGAAAATTGCTGATGGCTGAATTGGAATTTGTGAAGGAGAAGCTGAACTTTTATTTTAAATAATGGTGCATTTTCTTGGCCCTTTCTTTGAGCAGGTTGCTTTGACACACTGAACCAAAACATGTTAATCTTTTGGGCTCAGAAGTAGCAAGTATTTGAAGTCCATTTCTGCAATAAGGTGTTGAGAAGGTTCCTAAATAGCTTATGGGAGATGACATATGCTTGAGGGAGTGAAGACAGTGATTTTTTGTGCGTATTACAAGGGTTATCTTGCTTTATCCTCCTCTGCAGCCTTAGGGATCAACTTTAAAAGCTCAGGGATGTTGCTGTGAATCACGCAAGTTTCTTTGATGTATCTCTAGGCATCTGTCAACTTTGGAAATCTACTTATCACATTAGACCTGTTGATTTAGCACACAAATCCTTCTAAACATGATGAATTCTTTGTTGAAATCAATAAGCCTTTTGTCTTAAAAGGCACTAACAGAGCCTGTCCTGATGGCTTCTCCTAAGTTCCTCTCTGTACTTCTGTACACCCTATAAAAGCAAAACAGAACAGCAAATGACCCCTATGTATTTCTCATTAGCTGGTGCATCAACTAACATCTGATTTTTCCACTGTCTTTTTACAACAACAAATGCAATCTGTTCATGCTGTGCATCTTTACAGAAGCCTTCCCAGCATAAGTTATCATATTTAGCCAAGAGTAGACGTGAAAATACTCCTGCTAACAGCTACCACCTTCTAGAAACAACAGACCACAGTTGCTGATCCTGTTCAGTTGAAGCGGGTGAAAAGTGATCCAGTGTTCACTAAGATTTGGCCAATTCACAGGGAAAGAGAAAGCAAGAGTCTTACGTTATCCTCCGTCTTTCAGACCCACAGGCATAGTTTATATCAAAGAAACATCAGTCTTTATTATTATTTAGCACTTGTATTAGCAAAATGCTTAATATCTGTGTCTACAGAATAGGACTCATGGCACTTGAATACGATGGCAGTCTTCCTCACAAGAGTTCTACTGAGTTTCAAAAAGGCCAGTGGATACAGATCTCTAGGAAGTACTGGGATAATGGAGGGGGAAAAAAGGCATATAACAGACTTGAGACACCCAAAGCCAAGCATGTGGAACTCCTTTTCAACTGCTTTGGAAATGAATTTCCCAAAGCTGTAATTTCAAGCCTTATGACTGCTTCATGCACCCTCTGCAACACACATTTTAATGTATCCCAATAAAATAGGAAGTTCTAATTCTTTCTTTTTGCACCTGCTTATTAAAATATGAATGGCTGGTTCATGTAAGCGTTTTGAAAAACTACCAGTTTACCTCATTATGAGCGACGAAGCTATATCCAGACTATTTGAAGTGTTGCTTTCCAATCGTGTAAAAATTTCCTGTGGGACCCCTTTTGCAAGGGCAGCCGTTTCAAGCATGACAGTCACTTTTGTCTGTTCAGGATGGATCTGTGTGAGGTATGTTATGTGTGCTGAATGGTGACAGTAATTTTGTTGACAATAGTGAAGTGAAAGCTTCAAAGAAAAACATTAGTGACAAATGTGTTAGAAATACAAAATACCAGCTGACTGGTCGTCCCTGGAAGCAAACCTTTCTTTAAAATTAAAAGGTCTTTCTCTTTAGGTGGTCTGTTTATCTGTCGTAATTTGACAGTATATGAAAATGATACCTGAATTTATCTTGCCGACGACAATTGTCCTGGCATTTAATCTCTGCATCATCTTCTCCATCTTTCCAACACTTTATTGTTCTTCTGTTCTCAGGCAGGTTCTACATCTCCCAAATGAAGTGGTATTTTCCCTCACATGGGCAGTCTCCCAGTGGCTGTTACCAAGAGAAAATACCTGCTTGTATGGGGAGGTAAGCACAGGAAGGAATAAATACAGCAGACAAGCAATGGGGCTTGCAAGACATGTTGGAAACTCTCCTTCCAGTACCTGGGGGTTCTCCAGCACACTTCCCACACCAGGTAAAAAAATCATCTTTCTTTGCAGCTTGCTTTGATTCCTGGGGAGATCTTTCTGGGTAATGAGTGTCACAGAAAAAGACACAGAGGTCTCAGAGGGCACTGGGAACACCTGATGCCAACCCTGGCCGCCTCCTGGCCTCCAGCCCATTTGTCTTTGGGTCCTCCCATATTAAACTCACTGTAAGGGAGCGGGGGTTGCAGGCACAACTCTGGGACACCCAACAGCTTTGGGAGGGTGCCCATCACCTCCCAGGGTCTTGATCGTGCCAGATTGTCTCTAGTTCTCGACAATGATGTGTCTGACCAGGCACTGAAGAGGATTAGGTTGCCCCTAACCACTGAAAAATACAAAACTTGCAAAAGATAACGTTTGGCACCAGATGCCAAAAAAGTTAATTATCATGGCTTTAGACTGTAAGCATTAAAAAAACAAATAATAAAAATCTATGCTACTACCCTTAGAGGACAAGGATAATTTGGTGGTGAATAGTGTCAGTAACTGAGGATCTAAGCACACAGGGTAATGTGCTGTCATTGACCTGTGTAGGATTTACCCTATAAAACATTTTCTTATGCTTCATTAGTTTGCCATTCCTAAGTCAAACTGCCCCCCAAAACTTTACAACATGAAAATTTTGCTAAGATTGTTTGAGCCTTTTGCAATCAGTAGGATTCTGGCTTTCATGTTCAATATATATTTTATTCAGACCTCAAATTCTCTCTGCAGAAGCCCTGGGTAGTATATTCAAGGACTTCCATTTCATTTGTCGTCTTACATTCGATTACATTTTGAAAAATGTTTGGTGCTGACAGTTGGGGTTTGACATTGCGAACTGCTCAGCTGTTGTGTAAGCTTTTTAGTAAGGTAGCAAAATTTACAGTAGTGCTCAGTTTTAGCATCTGCAAATGTATTCCCTCCTTTTTTTCATAGGAGCAATCATGCTGCTCTGGGGCTTGACAATCTGGATCCTTTATGAAATGCCTCGGTTGGTGAGGCTGGATGATGAACCCCCAAAAGCTGGCCCAAACCATGCTGTGACTTCAGTTTTGTTTTTTAAAGCAAGCAACATTAGCAGGATTGCTCTGGAAAATGCTGTTCTTTCAAAGATGTAGGTAGGCTATTAATATTTAGGAAAATTTAAAAAAATTATTGATGTCTGTTTATACTGTTAGGTTCATAAATAGTTCTGTAACGTCATAAAACCTGTCTGTTCTCAGATGCTTAAATCATTTTGGAATCTAACAGAAATGCACTTTTGAACCTTTACCCTGAAGTCTAATTAAAAGTTATTGGAATTCCTACTCCTAAATGATTTTAGAAAGATGGAAGTCCTCAAAAATATTCTTCCTGCAATTCTTTTAAATACTTCTACTTGTTACCAGTTGCATATTTCCTTCTGTATTGCCAAAGTCTTTCATTAGATTATTGAGATGCTTAAATTTGTCTCTTTATTTAGAAGAGATCTGGGGATATTGGATTCTGCATTTTGTCAGAGCATGTTAGCAAACAGCTGTACATACTTCTCATCTCTGTCACGACCGGATGGAGAGATCTTCAGGTCTCAGGACTATCTCAGTAGATTTATGTCCCGGAAATTTTTATAGGTAAGAGTGATATGAGCATATTTGATAATGATGGGCTTTTATTTCTCTGCAATTGTATCCTGACTTCTGTTTGCTGCTCTTAAAAATGACTGGTTTTACAGCTTATGTGCACCAGGTTTAGCTTAGGGCAGTTCTCCACAGTGCATAAGATGTGAAGATTTAGATGTGTGAGGTGTTTATGTATATGATGCACAGAAGGGATCCAGGGATCTCCACAGCTTGGGCAGCATCTGCTGACTTTCTCATGCCAGCAAAGACATCAGAATTGGAAAGGAAATGAATACAATGGGGACATGGAGAAGGAAAAGGAGAAAATTAATTGGAAGCCCTGTCTCTCTCTGTCTCTCTCTCTCTCTCTCTCCCCTTTTTCTACTGCAAAGAAATGCTTATGGGGAATACTTTTGTCCCCTATGTGATGGAGGAGATGTACACAGAAACTGCTCATTCTGCTCATAGTTCTTATCCCATTTCTTAGCAATTCTACCAGGAGTAGCCCTGCATGCAAGCAGTGAGATATCAATTTCCTGCTGTAAAACAAAAAGTCTAAGAATAAATTTCGTGTTGAGCAAGCCAGTTACTCATCTGTTGGTGGATTTTCCCTCCTGACTAGCTTCACTGCAGCCTTTGACCTCTCTTGGCTGGTTTTCTCGAGCTTTTACCATAGCAATAGGTAACTGCTCCCTGTCTGCAGTGCTGCAGGGAAGCAAACCCCAGCCCAGGGCAGTGGAACGCTGTCCCTCATTTCAGCCTCACCAGGAAGTTTCAGTCCTGAAATTTAAGTTTTTGTTTACATGAAACTAGAGTCTACTTGGGAAGTTCATCCTTCAGTCAGAGTATGATGGGACCATTGCCCTGGATTGCAGCAGTACTTCAGTAAGGAGCAGCTGGGCTGCAGTGGCTTAAATTTTCAGAAGTGCACACCACTCTCACTGTCTGGAAGGGTACGTGAACTCAGAAGTCAATGGCCAGGCAGGTATGTACGGGAGCTCAGCTTATTCCCACAATTTTTAAAGTGGCTCCACTCCCTATGAAAAGCATCTCAAAAGCCACAAGGTGGAAATGTTAAAGTTGACAGTCCAATTCTATTAAAATCAATGCCAGAATTTCTGCTGACTTCCCCTGCTCCAGCCAGGGTCCACACTGAAGATTCTGACTGCAGTCTGTTGCACACTGATACATTCAATACAGCTTTGTACTGCTTAACTTTGGTGTTCAGGAAATGTGTATCTGCTGATTGCAAAAGATGAGCAGATTAAACTATTTGAGAAACTCCAGAAAGCCTAAGTTGCTATTGGAACCTTACTGTATTTTTATAACATTCAGTTATCTCATCTCACTTCTTTTAAAAATCTGAACTTTGACTAATTTTCCTCAAAAAAATCTAGTTTTCAGAAACAAATGTAGTTGACTGAAAATGTTTAACGTTGCTTTCACTGAGGGTATAGAGAAGGAGAAACTTTTTGAAGGCAGAAGAATTAACAGTCAAGGCAAATTGAGGTGAAAGTAGAGTGGCATGGCCATGTGAGAAGAGAGCCCAGCCCACAATCTCAGCTTTTTTTCCTTCCATTTAAAGGATTTTAGTCTACCAGCAAGATCCAACAGAAGTTCATCACAATATGTTTCCACCCTAAAATGCTCCCCAATATATCATTCCTCCAAAAAGCAAGGGAAGTCAAAACACGGATTGAGGCTTGTGGATCAGCTTCCTAATGAGAAGGATGAGGTGCTCACATTGGCCACTCTTCCTCTGTTGCTCTTTGGAAGTACTGCTATACTTCTGAATGGACCTCTGAGCTCCTGACTGACAAAATATGTTATCTGTCATACTCTGAATTTATTTCTACTGCAAGGAACAGTGATGCTTTGTTATGGCCAGCACACAGTAGCAGCAGTCAGTGTCTGTTAATTGAAAAGGCATATGTGCTGACCAGACACTGATCCTGCACTGGGTTATTAGCACATAGTCTGCAGTGACCATCTTCTGGATCACAACATACCCTTGTGAAAGAGGCTCAGCAGCATCCTATCTCCAAACACACAGCCCAGTTTGCTGGCATAGTGGTACTTCTCCCAGGAGGCGTCTCAGAGAACACAACCCCTAAAGCATGTTATACTGCACATTATGGATCAGTTGGAATAAAAAATGCTCAAGGTAGGGTAACACAAGGGTGGCTCATCTTCCGGAAACACCTGGTTGAACCCAGCAGCTGCAGTGTGATGGCACTTACTGAATGACAGCAGCTTTAATGGGAGGCCAGTTCAATTAATGCCGCTGCAACCAGCAAAACAGCAGACAGCTACTCTGCATGGAAGGGAAGGGGAGGAGTGAATTAGACTCAGATGATGGTAATTAGCAGAAAGGCATTTTGTCTGCCCAGCAGAAAAGCTCTTTATTATAGATAAAGTCCCAGCATGGCCCTGTCAGGGCAACCTGTCTCTCGAATGTTGGAAGTGGGGAAGCAAGCTGCTCTTTTGCATTGATGAATGTGCTGCAGTGTTGGTAGGTAAATAGTATGTTTGTTTTTCATTTTCACGAAATATATCCTCCAGGATGCAGTTATGAGAAATTCACCTTGGAGCTCTAACAGCTCCTAAACATAGGTTTATTGGGATAAAAGGTATCCCGTAGTCCTGGATTATAAGCAAAAGAAATATTCTTATGAAACATGTGTGGGAGATTGTTTTAGCCTTTGGTAAAACAGATAAAACATGGATTTTGAGTACTAGAACTTAGCTTTCTAAACCAACATTTCTTTTGGGATCTTTTAAAATGTTGCTGAAATTACCCAGGTTTAATTTCATGTTATGTTGCATTACAGATAATAAGTTGATGAATAGAATGAAACTTATTGATCCTATCTGTTAAAATTACAGAGTTGCTTTCCCTTCAATTTGTTAGAAGAAGAAAGCCTTATTCCTAATCTCTTAAAATATTTTACAAAACTTCCAGTCATTGACTCCTGCTTATGAATAGGTAAAACATGAATGCTGCTGGGCAAAATGCTGCTGTGCTGAATCCATGGCAAATTTTAGTAATGGAAATGTGGTGTTGTCAGACCATCACTGTAACTGGTGCAGTCACACAGCAAGCCGAAAGTAAAATCCTGATCTCAGACATCCCAGATATCAGCTTTTTCTCAACCAATCTTTTCCATAAAGTCATTTCCCTGGCTCTAAAAATGCCTGTGACTATCAGTTGCCTGGCTTCGAACCAGATGAGGCCATTTTTCATCTGAGTAATTTTAGCCTGTATTCAAAGTGTTTGCTATTAATACTATAAATCAAGATAGCACAGTGTTCAAGAAGTGGCACATTTCTTAGAGTTTGAATATAGTATCACTCTGAGTGTGATTTAATGAGAAGTGCTCTGGGCTGCAGTCTCACTCCTGGGTGGCGCAAGGTCCAGCTCTTGTGGCAGGAGTTGCGCCCCCCAGTCAGACCTCAGCTGCGTGCAGACCTCACCAGCTCACTGTCTTTTTCTGCAAGACAATTTTCTCTTAGTTGGTGTTACCCTACATCAGCTTTACTCCCTGCTTTGTAGAAAGAAGGATCAAAAAAACCCAAAACCAACTAGATGTCTTCTCTTCAAACCTCACCTCACTGCTGCCTTACTTTTATGCTTGGGAAATTCCATTATTTTTGGGATGGGTTTACATCCTTGAAGGGAGAATCAGACTTTGAAGTCTGCCAGTCTTGCATCTCATGGCAGAAAGTGGTTTGGATATAACACTGAGGATGAATTCACCTTCAGTTATCTCCACAGAAGCACCGTTATTTACTCTTTTGTAATTGTAGAGCAACAACATTTAACAGATGTCATTCCTCACTATTAATCAGCAAAATCACTTAGCACCAGCTTCAACATGCTGCTCATTTTTTGTCTTCACCACTGGGAGGAAGTGGCACAGGAATGAAACTCCATAGAACTGGTTCTTGTGTTTAAAGCCGTGGTTGCAATGAATGGCTGGTTGGGGGCAGGATGGTCACCACAGCTGCTTCGTGCTCCTGCACGCTATTTTCCCTGCCAGCAGTTCTGCTCTTTGTCAGCAGGAGGTGTTGCCCCAGAAATATTTATCCACCAAAATGTTCCTACCACCCGCCTGTCTGTGATTTGGTTACAAAAGCATGTGCATCTTTTGAGGACTGCAAAGGCATAGAACACCTGTGTCCAGAAGAGGAGGTGGAGATGAAGTATCCCCTCTCTAACTATCTCCCAAGTGTGATGAGATCTGGTGCACAGAGGGCATAACACTCCCTTCATACTAGATTTCATTACTTTGTTTTTTCTCCATGGAAATTAAAAATCCTCTCTCCATGCCTTCTTGCTCTTCTTTTCCCATCCCTCCTTTCTGAAAAGGTAGGCTAGTTTGGATGTACTCAGAGTTAAACACAGACATAAACTCCACATTCTTTCTGATGTAGCACTGATGAAGGTGAATTGAGTTCAAAGCAGTAACCAGAAACTACTGCATGTTTCTGGGCATTTTTAAGTTTGGGGGTTTTTTTAAATAAAATATTCTCTGTAGGAATGTGCCAGTATACTTGGCTGACTCGTGAGTCAAAGTGACAATATTTCTGTAGTTCTGAGAATATAGCATTGAAAAAAAACCTGTTAATTTGAACATTCATCATGTGATTTGTTATTGTACATTAAACATTCTTATCTTTAAAATAATGGCCCAGCTTTTATCAGCCACAAGACTCCCACTTCTCCATTTAGTTTGAAGATTGGGACATTACTGAGGTTCTCCCAGGGTGACACTGAATGCTTAGAGGACTATTTGCAGCGGACAATATTTCTATTTTGTGTCAGAAAAAACATGCCTTTTCATTTCCAGGCAGTATTTCAGTATTCATTAAGCAGTAAAGACGAATGGTGCAATCCTTAATTACTCAGTCCAGAACTGAAGGGAGAATAGAGAAGTTAAGGATGATGTTTTAATAGTGATTCTCTATTTTAACAATTTTTGTTGTTGATGCTATGCAGAGCTTAAGGCCAGGTACTCCAAATGGGGAGGGAGATATGAGGGAAGGAGTGAGAAGATAAGGAAAGGAAGGGGTAGCTGACATAATGTGAAAACGTTTTTGCATTTCCTCCAAGCTAGTGGCACCAGCCTCAACTCAAACCATAACTAGGCTGTACAGACACCACGCAGTCTGGTATGCTGATAAATCAGGCCTGCTGCAAAGATGGATCATGTTGAAGACAGACCACGCCATCCCAAGGGGGCCTGTGCCTGGGGCTGAGCTGAGGACCACCACAGAGGTACGCAGGGCAGCAGTGGTTAGCCTTGCCTGACTGCTTCTAATTGCAGGTAGGAAGGGAAGGGGATCCTGAGCTGGGTTTCCTGCTGCAGGCAAACACAGCAAAACCATACTGGAGCCAAGGCCAGAGGAGAGGATAGAAGGAAGGCAACAGCTGGGATTTGAGGAATGGGGACTATAGGAGCTGGTTTGGCTTGGCTGCAGGATCAGTGCCTGCTGCATCCACTTGTACAAGGAGGATGTTTGTAGGGGTTCCTTTGTCTCCAAAACCTCCTGCCCACATCTCTCCATTGCCAGCCTTATCACAGCAGTTAGAAAACTGCAAAAGATTATAATTTCAATGTAAAAATCCTGTAATTTGACATGGTCTCATTATAAGTTAACCACGTTTGCTTTTCAGGGTCTCCTGCGGCTTCTCTTGCAAAAAATTATCAGTGGGGGTTTCATTCCTGACTAACTAGTGAGGGAAACACTGGTCACGGTGTAAAGCCACCCACCTGAGAGTGCATGGAGAATTGGATACCTATTTTTTTAACCCATCATGGTATTAAAGTGCTTTTTGTAATATGATAGCATGCATACCAGAAATGAATGCTGCTGGGCACTGCTTCTCCTTGCCAACTCCAGCCAGTTCAGTGATAGAGCAGGAGCTGCTAACCCTGGCAGAAGATGGCTCCTGAAGGCTGTCTATTCCTTCTACATTTGTTCTCTTAAAGCAGTTATGAGAAATTGCCATGCAAAAATGCAGCTTGAGTTACTCTGCCTGCAGGCAAGGGTCAGTCCCTGTCTAAGGCTCATTGTCTATTGTGGTGTGCACAGCATGTGTAACTTCTCAAGTGTTTAAGCACACAGTGCTCCAGAAGAAGTCACAAACACCATCTGTGATCTTCAAGGTGTCAGAAACAGGCTACACAGAGGGGGATCAAACATGGTAGCATTCAGAGCAAGATGTTTAAGTCAGGTAGATAAAAGACAAGGCTTCTTAAATCAAGGGATCTGCCAGACACAAAACACTACTTTTTTTACTGCTGCCATTCTCCTTATTCAGCTAAAGAATATTGGCTGTTTGTCAATTGTTTCTCCTTCACCTATTTATAGAAAACATGACATGAAGCTCAGATGAGTTTTCCCTTCCCACTACTTCTCCCCCCTCACAGTGGGGGACATTTAAAGACAGGTTTATATAAAACACCTGCTGCAAAAAGCAGCATATTGGCATGATGTACCCACCCTGTTGTGGAATAGCAGCCCTGGAAATGCAGCTTCTCCCTTTCAGAAGCAAGATGCTGCAGTTGCTGAGATACGGAAATTAGTTAGGCTTAGGTACCACCTAAGGCTCAGCATTGCATAGTTGGGAAGCTCAATGAGAAATGCAAGAGTTGCAGTCTCTTGTAAGCTAAATAGGAATCCTGTTTTCTTATAAAAATAAAAGCAGTTTTGCTTCCCCAAATCTACAGGACTCTGAGTGTCAACAAGTAGCTGCCGCTTTTAAGCGGAGGCCTGGTTAGAGTCCAGAGATTGCCTGGGTCCAAGCAGTCACTGATGCCACCTGGAGCTCTGGAGAGGTATTTTTCTGAGTTAGCCTGGCCAAGTACAAATAAAGGTCATAGACCTGCCTCCCAGACTCAGCTTTAAGGCAAACCTCAAAAAACCCACTAGCCTGTCACCACTGGAGCACAGCCTGCTTCTCCCTAACACCAGGCTCAGCTCACAGCCCTTTACCACTGAGTCTCTGCCACCAGTCCTTTCCTCTGCCAGCTGCCTCCCAGGCTTCCTGGAGCAGCAGCTGTAGGAGCCTTGAGCTGATTAACAGCTTCGTTACTGTGAGCAGCCTCACTTGCAGGCTCTATTTAAGCTCAGCCCCAGGAATCTAGAACTTTCTCTGAGCTGAGCTGTGCAGTTGCTGTTCCAGCCTTGTCTCCTAGATGGATCTCTGCCAAGCTAATGGTGTAAGTCACTTTTCTTTTTTGTTCTGGGGGCAGAACTTCTTTTTCTTTTCTTGAGGGTTACTGCATTTCAGCACAAAGGTGATCTTCTGCCTGGTAGTAACTCATCTGGGATAGCAGTAAAGCTTTGCAAAGCATTGGGCTTGAGCCTAGCAGATGGGGAAGAGGGGAGCTTGTTTTTGTTGATAAATGTTTAATAAGGTGTATCAAAGCGAATTGCATAAATTAGCTGCTTGTGAATTGTGAGCTGTTATCTTTGTAACATATCTGGAATCCTGTGGTAGTGCACGTGTTGTGTTATCCACATAATTGCCTTGAGATCCAGTGCGTGTTGCAGCAAATAGCTCAGTGTCAACAGTGTGAGATTTTATTACTGGTTCACTGATAAGCCCTGATTAGTCTAATTTCATTGAAGGAATCTGCACTAACTTTTAGGGAAATTGGACAGACTGTGTAGCTTCCAGAGGTCCTTTTGTGTGTATGGTGTGTGAGCAGGGGAGGTGTTGATGTGCTGTGGTTTTTGTGTGGGTGGCAGAGCACATTTCTCTCTATGTTGTCTCCTTGTACCCATCTGCAACACAGAGACCCTGGTCCCAAATCACAGTTAAGGTGAAGCTTAGGTCATTCGCAAATCACTTTTATGGGTAAATGTGCAGCATATAATTATATCTGAACCAAACATACTCTCTTCTTGTTAAATAAATTAATACAATATATGTATGGTCTGCCAGAGCTAAAAGGTTCAGTGTCTGGGGATCTGAAAGTGCTGATCTGCAGTGCTTGGAGAAAGGAATTTATACAAGGCATTTACAAAACTAAAACTCACAGCTTTTTAACAACCTGGAAAAGACAGGGCATGAGGAACAAAGGTAGAACAAGGAGCAAGGCAACATGCTGAGGAAAACTTAAGTTCATTCATTGGACTCTTGTGTGCCAATTATTCCTTAACACAAACCTCCTGTGCTTTTTCTTGATCAGTGCCCATAATTACGGACTAACCTACCTTGTTCAGACCTGTAACTCTGTTCCTCTTCTCCTATGTGTCTGGCAGGGGTCTGATTTCTGAGCATGAGAGGACTATGGTTGACCATACTGGGCTGAGCACATGCAGAGTGGGGTTGAAATACTGTAGTTGTTAACTATGGATTTAATCATACTGCAGCTCTGTTGTTACAAGGTTCTCAGGAATGGCTAAATTCAAGAAAACTAAAAGGAAGCTGGCTTTCTTAGCTGCTTTATTGGTAATGCAGTTCTAATTACCACATACACTCACTGCTCTCCCTTCTCTCACCCCCTCCCAGAGCTGATTTAAAGATGAAGCTAATGATGCAACAATGACTTTCTGGTTTACTTCTTAGTGCTGTAGTTTAAGACTGCTTCAATATTTTCTGAGCTGCATTTTCATGTCAATATGAAGACTCAAATTAAGTAGTCTGCACATGGCAATAAAGAAGAGGTACAGAGCCTAACGTGAAAATTTTTCCAAAAAAAACTTCCAGAAAATTTTCCCCAAAATGTTTCTAGAGAAACTGAAAATTTACCAATGGAGATGTGCTTTTTTCCCTGTGGCAGTGGAGCATGGGCTGTGTGTACCTGCTGCCCTGGCAGGAGCAGCAGGCAGCACCTGGTAGGTGGCACCTGAGCAAGGAAAGGTGGGGAGAAAGGTGGCCTTCCCTCTGAGGCGCTCAATTATGGACCTAGTGCAGAACTTAAAAACAAATACATCTCCAAAAACCCAACCCCTCAAAAAAACCCCACATAGGATTAGTCAAAGGGATTCATTTTTTCTTTCCCTTATCTTTACTTGAAGAAAGAAATGACCTTGCCGCCACACTTTATGTAGCGGGCAGCATTTGAGAGATGTCTGAATGGTTCAAGATGGTGCTGTAGCAACATTAATGAATGATGTGAAAACTGGGTTCAGCTAAAAGCAGAACTAAACATGACTGTGCTTACAAATGCTTCATGCAGACATGAATGCAAACCAAGACAGACCTCTCTGCAGAGGCCACACAAACTGTAACAGGAGCAGTGGTGTCAGGATAAAAAAATCATGATCTCTGACAATCTACTAATATGAAGTGACATCTGCTAAGTGAAGAGCCAAACCCCTTGCTGGTGCCAGCTGGCCATGCAACTAGAGAATTGCCTCTGCTGGCTGCTGTGCTTTGCTGTACCAACGATGGGACTCACATCCAGAAGCATTAAGCCAAAGAACACAAATCCAGTCAGACAGCATCAGTGAAGTCATCATGAAACATGAATAAGGCTGCACAAACCCAGAAATGCCTCATTAAAGAATATTTTTGTTTGCCACTGCCACCGCTGGGGCAAAGCTTTGTTGCATACCATGGAGACGAATATGAAGCATGAGGTGCTTTAGGCTGCATGTAAAACTTTGTCTACCACACAGCATTGGCTTTTGTGCGTCAGCAAGCAATGCACAGTATTAGCTGGGTGAGAGAGCAATGACACATGTTAATGAACTTCACTGGCAGACACAAGACTTAAAGCAGCACCATATCCAACAGTGGAAATGTGTTATTTCAGACCTGCAGGTCTCTTCCAGGAAAACATGATGAGCAGGAGCACAACCCGTTGGACCTAGAGACTGTCTTATGTGGGCATGCCTTTGAGCAGCTGCACTTGAACTTCAGTGTGGGGTCATCACCACACGTTTGCCCAAATATTGCTTCTTACTATGTATGTGCATGTCCACGCAACGGGTGACTTTTGAGTGTTAGTAATTCACTTGCCACCCAACTCTCTCTAAAGAGCAAATTGCTGCAAGGCTTCCTACTGATTTTTTAACAGCAGAAGAAACAGGCTGTTTAAATTAAAGGAATTTAAAATACTGAGCTTTGGAAACCATTAGTATTTGTAGTTCCTGTTGCAAGAGCACTGGCCTGTAGTTCCCACCCCTGTCTTTGAGAAACACCTAACTACAAATAAGCAAATCTACCCCTAACTATTTAGCCAAAAATGAAGGCTCGTGACTGTTAACATTACCATGATAAACATGAAGTGGGCATTCAACAAAGAGAGACTTTACAAAAGGAGATAGGGAGGAGTGAAAGCAAATGCTTCCCACAACTCTTGTCTCCATCAAATAATTGATTAAACAGAAGTGGGAAAAAATGTCAAAGGCACTCTGAATTCGATGCCTAAATAATTTTGGACATCAGGAATGGGCTTAGTAACTGCATGTGGTGAGTGTGATGTTTTAGCTGAGTGCAGGCAGAGATGGGTTCTGTGGAAATACATAAGAGAGCAGGAGCCTGGATGTTCAGCAGTGAATGGACATCTGCTCTTAAGCTTCTGGATTGGTAATTAGCAACTCAGATGTTTGGAAGTGTTGAGCCTGACAGCTCCAGCTGGCTTCTGTTGTAATTATTTGGAGTTCAATGTTCAAGATCAATGTCTTGGAAATATTTTTTCAGTCTAGCCCTGCGTTTAGGAATCTAAGTGTTGGCAGCAGTTTGCTACCTGACTGGTAGAACTTGTGGGCTGATCTTGAAAACACAGTATTGCTTTTAAAAGCTGGAGGTAGGGATGGTGTGCTAAGGCATACAGATGCCCGCATGGAAATAGGCTTTAGTATGATGGATTCCCATGCTGCTCTGCCATGTGTCATTCAAGAAGGCCATTCCAAGGGGTTTTAGCTACTTCTCTTTGTTATCTGCTCCTCACAAGAAGCTTTCAGCTTCAGTGCTCTGACTCTGGCTCCTATAGAGGAGAGAGACGGATAAACCATAAGGTTGGCAGGCAGATGCCATAGTATAAATCTCCAGAGAAAGTATTGAAAGGACTGAACTGTGGACAGTTTTTGATAGACCCTTTTTGAGAGAGACTTTTTTAAAGAAAGGTTGATATCATAGATACCAGCAACACTTTGGCAGAAGAGAAAGAGGAGCCAGTGACTGGTTTGTCATCTTTTGGTCATTTATTGGTCTTTTATGTATTCCAGGCAGAAAACTCAAATATGGTGAATATCTTAATGGAAAAGGGAAGGTGCCGAAAGGTAAATCAGAGATTAGTAATTTGTTACAGAATATACTTACTACATTTTGACTGGTAAGATCCCTGTTGTTAAAGTTGCTAAATATTTCCTTCTGTAATGCTTCAGTTGGATTTACTTAAACTTTCGTTGAAGTTTCTAAGAATTTGGGCTGAAATTTGCAGTGTGGAGCTCTGAGCTAAAAATTTGAGCAAATAATTTCGAAGTTGTTTGAAGCCAATATTTTCACTGAATTTTAAAAATCTCTTTTTTTGCCTTACACAAAATGAAAAGCCTTCAAAGATTATAGGCCTTCTGTTGTTGGAAAGCCTCAACTCTGTGTTGAGATAGCTGAGTTGAAAGCTCATGGAGTCCTTGAGCACTTCAAGATCTATTGATGAAAAAGAACAGGTTATTACTGAGACTGTCTGAGAAGGTATCCGTCCAACTTAGCTTTTCCTCTGTGTATAGAAATAAAGCTATAATGAATTGTAATGCAATTACGAATGGCTCATGGGTACCTGGCTGGTGACGCTGTTAATCAAATTGGAGGTGCAGAAGCGCTCTACTGCAACCCAGGGTAATTTGTTATGCAAGGCAGAGATTGAAATAGTTATTCTTCTGGTGTCTCTGGTGGTTGTCTCCTCTAGTACATGATGAGGAATGGAATTCTTAATATAAACTCACAAAGTTTTGAAGCAAAAGTCATGGCACCTCAACGACATGACATGAAGCTGCACATTTATTTCTAAATGCTTACTGATACCAAGTATCCCCTAATATCTCCTTCGCATTGTTCTCTCAACCTGGACAGCGAAATAAGCTTGTTGCTTGCAGCCCTTCAGAGACTTATATTAAAATACCAAAGGCCAGTTATGTTTTTCAGTATAATGCAGTTACCTGTGCTTCAGATCTTAAAACTGGAATTCAGTTAAAAATTCTGTCATTCTAGTCCAGGCACTGTAGGAGCTCTTTGGTTTTGTAGAGAGACAATTAATTGTCGTGAAAGCAATTAATTATGAAATGGCATTATGGAATACATGCAATTCCAAGTGAATTGCGTATCAGTTATTTGGGCTTCTTAATGAACCACAACTTTAATGATCACTGTCAACAGGTCTTGTAGGTGTAAGAAGAAAACTTACAAACAAAAAGAAGAAATCTAACTAAACTTAGCCTTAACACAAGACGAAGTAACAAGCAGTAACCTCAAAAAGTTTGAACTTTTGGCAAAGTTGTAAGCCAGGTAAAAGCAAGGTCCTTTTATTTGAAATGTCAAACATGTTTGTACCTGAGCTACTTACAACTGAATTTGAGTGAATTATTTTTTGCAGTAGCTGATGAAATATTCACATTGGCTGATACAAGAGCTTTCTCAGATGTATTAGAGAATGGCTGAAAGACTCAGCAAAGGATGGCAAGTGTCAGATCTGAGCTAAAACATCTCTATGGAAAATGTAATAGCTCTTGTCCTTTTTAACACCTTCCCTAGCAAACAGGACGAGAAAGTATGGAGTGTGGTGACACTGCCTGGGGATCCTGTGGTGCACCTACCACTACAAATAGAAAAGTTAATTCAAAAGGAGGTGAAGGGTTGCAGAAGATAAGGTGCCATAGCCTGGAAAGGAGTGGAAAATCTCACCCTGTGGAGAGACAGGTGGAAGCAGAGGAAAGGAGTATGAACTGGGAACTTGCAGAAAACAATAGATGCGCATGTACAGATTTTATTGTTGGGCAAGAAGGAGCTGGGGACATTGAGAGAAACAAATCTGTTTCTCTTTCATAAATATAAAAGCATGTAAATCAAGTACACAAAAATGCCTTGCAGCACACAAAAGAGCAGGAGGGAAGAGAGAACTGTTTCAGCAGTAGCTTTGTGCATGGATCACAGATGGTCATGAGTGTGTCTCTACAAGGCAGTTACTCTGCAACAAACACAACAGTTTCTGGCTATTTAATTACCAGAAAAATACTGACAGGCTGGAGGATATTCTGGGAAGAGGAATAATTACTTTGAGAGGGCTGAGGGGAAAACTGACCTAAGCTGAAGGACTGGAAGGAAGGAGAGGAGGGAGGCGGATACCCAGACCCAGATCAGGCCACTCTAGATTGGAACATTCTCTTTAGATCCAGTTAGTATTTTCTTCACATGTCAAATTACTTACAGCTTTTCAGTACCTTTCTACTTGCTTCTCTGTCATTTCTGTATGTCTTTGAAAGTGTCTTGAAGATGAAGTTATTTCCTAGAGGAATTCCTGTATGTGTTTTCCCCTGGCAGTTCATCATCCTTATCTGCTATATTCATTGTCAGGAGGAAGGTGATTTTTTTTTTTTTTTTTTTTACATATACAGAGCAATTTAAACTACTCTTTCTCATTTTTCTTTTTGCAGGTTTAGTTATTAACTAGCTCCTGCTGACTTATGGTGTTTCACCTTTCTAGAAATTTGACTTTGTCTCTCTTCTTACAATCATCCAGATACTTGGATGTTTTCAGAGAATTTGTTCTGAATTCCTCTCTCAATCTTTACTTGACTGAAAGATTGCAACGGAACTGACTACTGCATTTCAAGTCCCACTTTCTGCATCAAAAGAAAGCAGAATATTCTGCTAATTCCCTCTACTACTTGGGAAACAAAGGAACCAAAGACCAAACATGAGTTGTGTGGAGTATGTCCTAGTGTAATGACACAACCATCCAGATGTTCATTCATCAAAATGCAGACATCCATTACATGAGATGCATATCAAGCCATGCAATAAGCTGCTTGTATTTCCTGGGAATGCTTGAATGTCCTGCCCATGTTACGGGTATCTTCCCTAGAGAGGGCACAGGGATCACTTTATTCCTTTTCCATACAGAAATCCTTTTCACATATGGAAAATGTTATTGGTTTCCTCTCACTGCTCTGAACATCTAACAGTCATGCATCATGTCCCCATCTGATGTTTATCTTTCCTACAAACTGGAGGTTATTGCTGACTCCCTGTTATTATCATCAATCCTTTTCTGCAGAACTGTCAGCCATCTGATTGCTCCTCATCTCACACTTGGGTAGAGGATTATTACAAACTAAATGTAAGATCTTTATTTGCCCATCTTTTTTCAGTCCATTCCTGCAACTTCTCAAGAGTATTCTGAATTTTGTCCTAAATAGGCCTAAAAAGTATATACAAAATGCGCATTCAGAATGAGAACTTTGAGGAGATTCATCACTGCAGAACAATCCAGTGGAGTCATCGTTAAGGGGAAATGGAAGGCCTAACAGTGAAGCTAAGAAATACTCAGCAAACCTAATTAACCAGGGAGCACATTTGATGAAATGACGTTCCTAAGTAAATAGTTACATTAAAAACAAATTTTAAAAGAAGCAGCAATAACAGGATACATCATTACAGGAGAAAATCAAAGCTGCAGTCATCTGCGTTGTTAGATGATACCAACTGGAAGTAAGGAACCAGGAATAAAGGCTCAGTTGATAATGGAACGTGTACTTGGAATGAATCAAGATAGGCGTGAAAATACTGGGGACAAATGATGTTTCTGAGAAACCTCCATATATTTGACTTGTTAATGAAGTTTGGAGTCATGGTAACGCTTTTCTGCTTCATGAGAGTTTGCTTGCAGTGGCTTTTCTAATTGCATAGTGTTCAGCCTTTTCAGCAAACGGACATGGGAGGAAAAATGAAACCTCTCTGATGTCTGTTCATTGACAGCAGTGGGGTCCAGATTATGTTAGTCTAAGAGGACCAAGCTATGTCTTTGCCAAACCTTAAACCAAGTAGTAAAGAACTTTCCTCTAAAAGAATAGAATATATAAGCAAACCCATTGATTTTTACCCCTAAAAATTAATGTTGGTGACTTTACTTGTGTCTACTGAACCACTGATACTGGTGTAACTTTACTACACAAAGTTAGTATGTCTGATGCAATCAGTGCCCTTTAGCTGAAAAAGGAGGGGGAAAAACTTCTGACTTATGAAAGAAATCATCATGTGAGATCCCCACTGATATCTGCAGGAGAAAAGGAAGGATGAAGCGAGGTGTTTATTGGCTTGCAATTCCTAATTTATGGGGCTAAAGACTGCTTATTGTTGGCAGAGTTATTACTTGTTTTCAACCAATTTAGTTTGTTGTGAATTGAGGTTTGTTTGTGCTTGGGAAGGAAAGTGTTAGTAATGGTGAGGAAGAAACAAATGAGTGTTTCGTGGAAAAGCTGTGACACAGTTTCTTCTGTAAAAGAGCTACCTGAGGAGGATTTTGTGTGCCCTGGAAGGCAAGCTCCAGATCTACCCTCCATTGCAGGTGCGGGTTTTCTTTCCTCCTTTTCCAGACTGTGACAGTTGTGAGCAGGCTTGGAAAACATAGCTCCAGAAAGTATCCTCACCTTCATTTCACCTGATGCAGCAAAGCACCAAAATTATATTACCTGGAGAACAGAGAGAGTTCTCTGTTGCCAAATAGAGATGTCAATAGAGGGATACTTGTGAGATCAGAGACATGCTGCCAAAAGAGGGAAGCCTTAAATACAGCTGTAGCTTTCTTTTAACAGAAAGCAACAAGAAGTATTTTCTCAACAGGGGGGCGGGAGGTGGGAACAGAAAAATAAGCTCAAGTAACTTGTGCCTAAAGCCTTGAGGGCAACACAACAGCCTCACAATTGATTAAAAGCAAACAAAATTCCATAGCTTCCAGAGCTATTTACCAGCTAGGGCCAGGTGTACTCGAGTGATTGTTGTCCTGCAATTGATAAGGACTGAAAAGCGGGAAGAGATCTTTTTGGGGTGCATGTTTAGCACCGCAAATCCCTCTGACCTTTGAAGAGCTGCTTTTCCTCCTGGCCACGCTGAGATGCTTTTTTCCCTCCATTTTGCAAGGGTATGTAGAAAGGTGTGAGTGCATGTGCTTCATTTAGGCTGTCTGGTGGAGGACAGTATCCATTTGAAGTGAGTGATAAGTAACAGGGAAAGCAATAAACAAGCACAACAACATAAACCGGGCGGACTAGCGATAAAGGACGCAGTATTGGAGACTAAACTCTTTTGACACTAGTTGATGGGCCAGTAAAACTACTGCTAAGAGGGAAGAAAGATGAATAGGAGCACTATGGGATACTCAAGGGGAAACTGGGATTATGCAGAAATTTATAAGGAAATCTTCCTGATTTATCTATGCTTAAATTATAAATATATCATGAACAACACGCAGCCATAAAAGGGTATGTTTGATCAAAGATGTCTTGTAGGTGCTTGTGCCATCAGTAACACCATATATTTGTAGGAATTACTATGCATTTACACCCAGAATGGCTCTGGGCCACCCATTGATTTGATTGAGCTCCACTTCAGAAGTGGCTAATAAATCAAGAGAAAGGGAATAGGATCTGCTGGTGTGGGTGTGCCACTCATTTCAAGTGAGTCAGGCTATGGCCTCTGCAGTGAGGGAACAGAAAAAGATTGCAATTACCTGAAACACAGCGCTGTTTTGTGCGTGCTTTAAGGTGAAGGAAATAGCGAAACCTGGCAATTGCTGCAGCAGATGGAATGCTGAACAGTTTTGCTTTTCACAGGAACAGGAGAAGGTTGGAGGGACAGGTCACTCCCAAATGACAGCAGGATGTGACTGCCCCAGATGTAGCTCTTCCTGCCTTGTGCAGCCCTCCAATGCTGTATCACAGTGCTTTGGGCCCCAGTGTGCGCAAAACACAGCTTGGTCTTGTGCTGTAAAATATCAGTGGGGTGGCTTTTGATACATTCAGGGCACTTGGGATACTTTGAACTGGAAAAAAATATTAAAAATGGTATCTCATGGGCCGTTTTAGGCTGCAGGCTAACAGGGTACCAACTCTTCCACAGAGTGTATGGAAATAACTGCAACATATGAAAGATTACTCATATTGATATATAAATATTATTTTACATGCACAAGGATAATATTTCCCTTTGTCTTTACAGAAAATCACCAGCTAAACCTTGGCACACCTTGAGATTACCTTGCTCTTTGGTGGAGAACAGGAAACCTCACTCCTGGTAAAGGCAGTGGTAAGTTTTGCATATATACTTTTTTTCTTTCTCCACCCCCTCCCTCCCTCCCCCCTGCCCCTTCTCAATTTTTGGTCTTAAAGACCCTGTGCTGGAATTGCTGCTGGTGTTGGTGAAACTGCTCCATGTTAACACTGCGCTTTGGCTTTGACCTTAGGCAATTCTAACAGAAAACAGCCCCGTGGCTAATAAAGTGAACTGCAGAGTGTATTTATGCGTTATTTAAACAAAAAGCAGAACTGTAAGCTGCCTGTTTTTCCTTCTGAAGAGCCAGCACAAGCAGGGTAAGCTGGGCAGCTGTCACCCATGCTGCAATGACCCGAAGCACCAAGCGGGAACACAGCTTTGTGCAATGTTCACACAGATGATTTCTTCCCGGAACCGGGGGTATCAGCAGCTACACTTTTACTGCCAAAACACAGTCCCTGATCTCTTTCCTTATTTTACTCCTTGCAGGGTAAAATATTACTGCATTCTGCTGAACCCGAGAGAGCAAACTAGGACAGCACGTATGAAATCTCTGTGTACATTCAGGCACACTTTTGCCATTCTGGAGTTATATTTGTTTACATTATCTGACATTACCTTGCAGCAAGCTGGACATAAATTGAGAATTAAGCATAGCTGTGGGCAACTAGCTTTTTGTGCACGATTGCAGTAATAATTTAGAGTAATTTCTTCTGCTGTTTTGTTATGTCAGTTTTGTAACGTTTGTAAGCCATTTCCAATGAAAAGACACATACAGGGGAGTTTGTTATAACCATGCCTCAAGATGCCATTTAGAATAATTGTGATGCTCCAGCCCTGCACAAACCTTTCACAGGGAGGAGATAAATACCCTTTATTAAAACAGGAGATGTCCACAGCGGAGACACTAAATGACTGCAGGAAGCAACACAAACATCACTTCTTTCAAAATTCACTCCTTTTGGTGAGCACACAGCCTCCACCTCAGCATAATTTTGCTTGAAGTGCTGGGTACTGAACTAAAGAAAATCCATTTAAGGGAAACTGTCAATTATATATGAAAACCAGAGTTCATTACTTAATGACTCAGTGCTTTGATACTGTAGGGGATGCTTGAAGATCAGGAAGGGAGTGGGAAGTAAGTGGTCTCTGAGTTTATTGGGACACGTGCTTCTTTCTTTTCAGTGCCCTGTGAGGAAGTAACTGGCTATAGTGGGATTTTGTTTTCTTACAGGCTTTGCTTTGGCCCTTCATTTTATCACTCAAATCTGAAATCCACTCTCAGATGCAAAACCTTTACCTAAGTGAAACATGATAGAGGAACATCTCAGCCACTAGAGCTTAATCTGTGTTATGAGCTCATCTAGATACAAAGCTAAGGGAGAATTTTTATTCCAGATTTTTGGTTTTGCAAAACTTAATAGTGCCAGCAACATGGGAGGTGGGTCACAGAAAATGCCAATGAAACTTCCACTATTACTTGTTCTGTGATTTCTCTGCGTGTTATGGAAAATTGGTCTTCAGTCTTCACATTCTTCTAGCTTCCAGGTAGAGTGGGGAAAAATGCTTTGCAATGGTAGAAGGGGTAAGATCATGTAACGGAGCGGTTCAGTTCAATCTGGTTTCTGTTAGATTTGGAAGTTTCAATGCAATGAAACCATTAAATAAATTACATGAGACACTGAAAGGAAAATGGTATGTCAGCACCTGATTCCTAATGATTTGTGAGATAGTAAAATTACCAATGTTCGTAAATTGCGTCCTTTCTGAATATGGTAGCCATACTTTTATACAAATTATTTTGCAGCAAGGAGTAATTTTTTACATAAAATGGCTTGTACATGCAAAACTAATAGTAATATTGAGAGTAATAAAGGAGTGGAATTCAGAAAATTGGGTTATAGTTTGTGGGTCAGGCTTGGCAAATAGGGATGTTACTGCATTGCAGTGGATGTGGCAATAGCAAGGCTGATCAAAGTAATTGCAGCTAAAATACATGTGGAATGTTGTGAACAAAAGCAGTGAGTCTAGCCCAGAGCTAGAGGAGATTGATTTTCAGGAAGCAAAAGATAGGGTCAAACCAGAAATGGTGTGGTCTTAGAACAAAGAGCACATGGATGAGGTGGAGGGGAATATACTAAAAATAAGTGATGACAAAACGATAAATTGGTCCAGACACCTCAAGACAACTGAGAACATATAACTTGGGCACAGGCTGTTCAGATGAGAAGCAGGCACTGGAAGATAAGGGAAATGCAGATAACAAGTGACATGAAGCGTTCCCCTCCTCAGCTCCCAAGGACAACAGGGTACGACAGTGACAGTTGGGAACAGCAAGAGGAGCAGCACTGGCATCTGCAAACGCAGGCACTGCCGGGCCAGATCCTTCCCTAGGGAAGTGTAACCAGCAGTGTCCACGGCCAAGGAGTACAACAGGGAAAGAGCTGTACCACGTACCTGAGAGCCACCAGAAGATTTAAAGGCTGCTTTTCCCCATTAACTTCCTGAAGTCCGTTTTCTCTCCACAGCAATGAGAATTCATATTTTCCTGGCAGATCCTTGCTAATTCCTTGACTCAACCTGCCAAGCGTCAGAGGGAATTTGTGATGTTGTGGAAAAAATGGGAATTAATCCTCAAATACATCTCATCACAGGGTACGTGGTGTCCTTTCTTCCAACTGGCACTGGGGAATCTCTCTGCCCCTAATACACCTCCTTTAAGTCACACAAGTGATTGTATAGTAACGACCACTTTCTATATTTGTATTAGGGGGTCACAAAATAATACCATGTTTGGAGAATATGGCAGTGACCCTAGAGTAATTCTGCATGACCAGAGTTGGAGAATTTGCCTTGAATGTTTAGGAAATCTCTAAATGCTGACACAGTGAGTTCAGAGTAAATTATAACTGGTTTCCTTTTGACAGGTACTAGACTCTGATTGATCCTAGCATGGTTCAGGGTGCAGTTATTTCATGTGCTTCAAGAAGTCAGACTGTTCAAAGCACTAACCTGAGATCAAAACTTTGCTCCATAAACAATACTTGGCGTTCAGGCAGAATCAGTACAGGAGGCTACTGAGCAATCCTGCAGTGACTACTGAGTGACATTTTTCATGCTTTGGAAAGCAAAGGCCATGGCATTAGGAGCATTACTTCATGCGAGGGGACCTTGAAGTTCATCTTGTCTGCTTTGCTTCAAGGGTTGCTAGTGGTGATTGCAGACAGGACAGTATTGCTCTTCTGAAACAGGGCCTCCCCTTGCCAGAGATCTTGGCATTGCTTCACTGTTCTTCCAGTACAGTCCATATCATATTTAATCTAACCTGTAGGGTCCTGACATTTTGGGGTTTTTTCACCACCATCCCCAAAGGACCAAGGATCACAGTCTTGTTTTTGAAAAAAAAAAACAGTGCTGATGCCTCACATTAATTAAAGAGGTAACTGGTACCTCACCAGCTGCAAACAGCCACAAATTGACCCTAGGATTTATTTGCATAATGATCTGATCCATTTTGTGCTGGAAAGTTGGTACCGGCCTCTTTGGATGATAATGGCCTGTGTGAGCCTTTCTGTGCACCTTATTAGCTTTATAAAGACATGCAGCAGATGATGCTCTGTGTTTGTGTTTGTAGTCCCAAGATGGATGGTTTGTTATGACAGAAGTAGTTTGTGTTTTAACATATTGGGCATTTTTTATGTTTTGGAAGATTTATGATTAGCAAGTAGTCACAGAGCAACTCATGTTTTAGTCTAATCAGGGAAACAAGTAATTATTTTTCTGAACAGTGGAGCAGTGATTTGAGTGTGTTTTCACAGCATGAGAGGCACCTTGATAAGCCCAATTAGAGAAATACTTGTATTCTAATAGTCTACCTTTGTTCACATCTCTGATCTTGTAGGGAAGGCTGCCCTCTTTTTTATTTTATTATTATTTTCTTAAAGAAACAGTCTTTGTCTTTTCATATGTCTTGGGGATCTCAAAAAGGAAAGAACAGTGTAGCGGTTCTCTCTGCTGAGAGGTTTTTTCCTGATTCTCAGTTCATTTCGGAAGCTTGATCCAACTGACAACGGCCCCGGATTGCTACCCTGCTTATTGCTGTTGGTATTTAGATGTAATCAAGACTGGAGGCTTGATGACAGCCAAAGGTACCAGCAAGGAAATCTCCAGTGACTCAGGCCCCAGCAGCACTGGCATGGGGCAGAGTGGAGGAGAAGCAGCAGGTCACTTAAAAGGCTAATTAGGGCCATGCCCTTGAAGAGGCGTTTCTAGCACAGCTCTGAAGCTAGAGGCAGGTGAAGGTATGCACTTCACATTACAAGTGCTACTACTAAGTTTTCCAACAAGCACTTTGTTTGCAAAGTACAGTGGCTTTAAAGTGCATTTTAGTGAGAGAGATGCTGGGGTATTTAAACAGATGGTTCATAACAGGCTGTACTAAGACCCACCAAAAAAAAAAAAAAAAAAATCAAAATGGCCATTTATTTGTGAGATAAGCAGACAGCAATCACCAGACAGGGTAATGAAGCACCTCCTGGCCATGCTGGCTCTTTCCCATCCTGCCTCCAAATACCTGCACAGCTCAGAAGAGTGTGCAGAGATACGCTCGAGGAGTGACCCCTGCTCTGCATTGCAGGAAAGTGACGGGTAGCCTTGCAGACCAGCGCAGAGCAGCTGAGGGGGGGAGATACAAAGGTGAAATCCCACATTCAGGTATGCTTCTGCTGTGCCACCTTTTTGAGGACCTGTGAACTTGCAGGTCTTTCTCATTTTGTGTCTCTGTGTGCATGCTTGGGAGTTCCTAAAAAGCTATATGTCAGTGATTCAGCTGCCAGAAAGATCTTATAACCTGTTGGGAGGAAGGAGTGGCCAGAGAGCCTGAGAAACACTCGATGTCTCTTCAAATACCTAGAGACCAGTCAGGCAAAGGTTGTCATTGTTCCCTCAAAATCTAAAATAGTCACCCAAGCCTTCATGGCTGCTCCCAGCAGGCACTAGTCAGAAACAGGCTGGGAATAAACAGGATTGTCATTCTTAAAGTAAGTACCTGTAAATGTCAGTGATTCATGCGTCACCCATGGCCGATTTCACCCTGATGTAGGCAATTAGACATGAACAAGAGATTTTGTAAATGGCTTTATAACGTGGAAAACCTTGGATTTATGGACATAGCTGATGATTTCCCTAATATACGTCAACTAATTTCTTTCTTTATTTGTAGCTTGCATGTCCTCTAACCAGTTTTACACCATAGCAACAATAACAAGCTGATTGCTGTACCATTGCAACCAATGTGGATGGCAATGAAGATATGTATTGTTCCTTCAACACTAGCAGAGGTTTCATTTCTAAAAAACATTATTTATGTCTTTTACTCCAGTCACAGACATTGTCTCTTTGTTTTCTGAACTTCTAGCGAGGAATAGCTAACAAAGTACTTGATAATGTTTTCTGTTTAATGAGATTCCTGGCAAGAAGGGTGGAAAAGCAATATGAACAGAAAGGGAAATAGTTGTGGTATTTAAGCTCTTGTTTACTCAGAATTCCTTAGTTTATCCTTCTGCATGTATAGCATGCTATAACATTTCCCCTTTCATTTTCAATGAAAAGAAATTGGAGAAAGAGTAGAAGAAAACACTACCCGTGTGCCTGGTGTGGTTTTCTTTAAACTTTACTTGGTTTGATTAGTTTTGTTGCAATTCTTGAATTCTCAGTTTCCTGTCCCCAAGATACAAACATCTGGGTTGTTTACTTCTCCCTCTCTGTTTGTCTGTTGCTACACTGCCTTTGACAGCTCTGAGAGGCTGAGTGATTGTCCAGAAAGACAGCAGGCTTTAAAAATTGCTTTTTTGAATTAGAAGCTGCCTGCTTCGCTCTCATGACGATGCACTGAAGATGTGATCCGGTAGAAATCAGGCCTGCTCAGTACCTTTCATTATATATTTGCTGCTGGAGAGAATTGAAGCATCTTACCTAGTTTTATTCACTTCCAGAAACATAAGGCAGGATTTTAGTAGTTCTCTGCTAAATATTCAAGGAGGGGAGAAGAAAAATCAATGGCGTGTGTTTAAAATTGTCAGTCTTCTCTGTGCTGAGCATGTGTAATGCTTCATTTCATTTTGGGGCCATGTATTCAGATGCAGCCTCATGATGAGGCATTGCTGAGAAGACGCAGCTGACAGTAGCTCCCTAAAGTGAGCAAATGCCCCCCTGTATGGATGCTGTTGGGAAAAACATTGTCATTTGCCAGTTGTTTGGGTTCCCGGGCAGCAAAAAGCAAGAAGAGCCACCAAAAAAAGGGGCAAGGAAGGACTGCTGCATGCACTGCTGCTGGGGAGAGAAGGGGCCAGTGTCTAGCCTCCATCTCACTCCTCTTTTCAGGTGGGAAGGGCTCATCAGCACTGAATGCTAGTTTAACCTGGGTGGCAGGTAGCTGTAAGGACCAGAGACAGCTTTTCAGATTTGTATGTGCTGGAATATGCATGGCTTGTGGTCCCACTCCTCCTCCTCTGTGAAGGTGGCTGAAGGCAATGTCTGTCTGTAACAGGATCCTCACCCTGAGCCACCTCTGGGGCAGGAGAGGAGTGGGGATTCAAGCTGTTGTCCTCCCCTCTCCCCAGTGTGCTGGAGGCTCCTGGTCCTGTTTGCCAAGCCAGACCTCCCACCACCATCACCGCTGAGATGCAACCAGCTCTACATCACCATTAGTAGCACCCCCTAAACAGCCAGATGGGCAAATGCAGATGGCTGTTGTATACCAGCCCCCAATTCAAGTTTATCCTTTGACTCCTTTTCAGGCTCTTTTCCAATTCTGCTACTCAGGGTATTTTTTCCAGCAGAGATATTACATCTCCTCTGGTTCCTGTTTCCCTTGTTCTGTCCTTGTTTCCTTCTTGCCTACAGGGCTCAAATGGAGTCCAGGTTCAGTTCAACTGCATTTTCTTGGTTTTGTTCTTGTTTTGTTGGGTTGTGTTGTTGTTGTTGGTTTGTTTTTTTTTTTTCCTTTTTTTCCCACAGGAAATCAGACTAACACCCTATCAGAAAATAGAACTTCCCACTCTGTTTTTCCTGGGTGGAAAGAAAGGCCATATGGTTTATGAAGCATGCTATGTCTTTTCTTTCCTTGTATTATAAACTCTTCAGGGAGAAAACTATCATTATTTTCTCTGTTCTACACTGTGAAGTATATTATTGGCCTCATCAAAGTTATGTAGCAATTACAATGTTTTTCCTCCCAAAAGGGAAATAGGAAAAAACTTAAGCTCGCATGGGAAAATCTGGGTTGGAATATTTTGTTCCTAAGAGCCATTCTGAAAAACAAGATTTGTTCAGATTGGTTGGTTTTTGTTCTAAAGTACCAAGAAAATAGTCACAGTTTAGTTTTCTGAATCTACATCTTAACAAATAAATGTTATTTCTACAAAGACAAAATTGATATTTCAATTTTCAGCAGTTTCAGGATGAAAACTTGTAGACATATCATAGTATCTAAAAAATGTTCTGTTCTTCCAAATAGGCAATATTATTAAATAATGAGGTATATGGATAGGGGCCATGCTGTGCCCCCAGCCAGGAGATGTTGGGTGCTGGAAGGAGCACTATCTACAATTAGCTCAAACTTTTTCTTGCTTTTTTCAGTTCCAGTTTTTCCCAGGAGTCTGAGGTCTAAACCAACTGTCATCTTCCAGAGATCTCATTTCTTTTTGATATATTGTCCTTTGCTGCATTGTGCATTATTCAGAAAGAGAAACAAAAAACCCAAGTGGTTAGATTAAAAAGAAAGTAGAAAATGAAAAATGAAATCCTGAGAATTTACCTTGTTTTCAGAGTGGTGTTTCTTCTGGTTGATAGCCAAAATTAGGTGGGGGGGAGATGTCTCATCTTAACTTGGTAGAGCTTGTATGCCTACCATTGCAATTGGGAAACTTAGTTGCTTACAGTACAGATTTGTCGGTACAAAACAGACTAAAATTTTGCTGCCATTTCTATTTTGTTTATGATTGCTACAGAAAATTAATGTTGTTGTTTTCTTTAATCCGATTCCTCATCTCACGCCCAGCTCTCTGAAGAGCACAGCCTAATACCAGGTATGTGCAGTAGATCATCTGCTGATGTGATTTCACAGTGGGAGCTTAGCAAAGAATCTGTCCCAGGTCTGCTGTTACTTTGGAGCGTTTATTAGGAAGCAATTCTTTACTGTGAGGGTGGTGAGGCACTGTAAGAGGTTGCCGAGGGAAGCTGTGGATGCCCCCTCCCTGGCAGTGTTCAAGGCCAGGTTGGATGGGGCTTTGGGTAACCTGGTCTAGTGGAGGGTGTCCCTGCCCATGGCCAGGGGGTTGGGACTAGATGAGCTTTAAGATACCTTCCAAGCCAAATCATTCTGTGATTTGAGCTGGTTTTGGAGGGTGTGTGTCCTGAGTAATGCAGCAGATACACTTTTACTAGCACCACATTCATTACCATGAGGGGACTGATCTTGAACCCAGCAGGGTTTGGTCCCCTTGAGTAGAAGCAATGGCTTGTTGCAGCACATCTGTTATTTCAGTAAGGAGAAAACCCAGCTTGTTTCATAATGCAGAGCTAATTCTCTGTAGGAATCATTGGTGTTGCTTATGTCAGGAACTGGTGCATATAGTACTCAATCTCCAACCCACAGCCTACTCCTGCTGTAGGACTACAGCCCTCTGGTGGTACTTAATCACATTTTTTGTGAAGAGCTGCATTACATTATAGCTAAAACTCAACTTTGAGCCTTGACCTTTACGGATTTGCCTGGAGGGGTAGGAGTATCTCTAGGGGAAAAGTCCAAAAGCAGGGTGCAACTCAGTATCTAGCTGTGATGCACTGCATGGAAATGGCGCACCAGAGAGTAATTTCTAAAGCAAATACAAAGACTGCTTGCAGGGGCACTTACAAAGTATGGATCTTACAGGATTGGGAGAGACTTCAGAAGTCATTGCCAGGGCTCTGTGAGCACTAAGAGGCCACTAAGGACCATCCCTGTAGTGTCCTGACAGTCATCAGTAACATTTCTCCTTCCTAAGGTAGGATGAACAAAATATCCCTCAGTCTTGGGCGATGTTTGCTTACCCTGATCTTTAAAGTGCTTCAGTGACTGAGATTTTGCAGTCTTTTACTTCCTGTTCTTCATTAGGGGAACAGTTAGACTAATTTCTTCATAACTCATTCATGTCTTATATTACACAAACTCACTATTTCTTTTTCTATGGACATGGGAAAGAAAAAAATCCCACCATTTTTCAGTGTGCTGGACTTTCATATTTGAATATATTTCCCTTTGAGTCTTCCTTAAAGCTAATCAGCACAAATTAATTTTATCTTCCTCATCGGTCACATTCACAAAGAAGTTCTGCTTTGAATGGCTTCACAGCAGCTCTTTCCAGCCGTGTGGTATGATGTACTCGGATGCGGCTTTTGAGTGTCAGTTCTCAAAATGAAGAATAATCTGAATTTCCATCTAATGAGGCCTTGCCATGAAATGCTCATGACTCATTTCATTAGCATGTCCTGCTCTGAAGTTTTGTTATGGACTACAGGAACAGGAAACTCTGGGCTATAACATCAAGTTCTGAATAAGCAAAATAACTTGAAAAGACAGCAACAGTGAACCAAGTGCCTCAGCTGGACTGTACTGCGAGAGCCCCACCGTTGTCTGTCATCAGTTCATAGCAGCTGAATAGACAGACAAACAAGCTGTTGTATTATTACTGAGCTTGGAAGATTAATTTGAAAAACCTGAGCAGGCTGCTTGTGGGGATCTGTCCCGACCCACCAATGTCAGAAGGGTTTTCCCTGTGAGTGAAGGAGCAGAGCTGGAAGTCCCTCAGCTAAGGAGGGTGCAGGGGCCACGAGGTTGCCCTGCAGCCATGGCCAGCACAAGCTCAGCTACCAACCTGGCAGACCACCACTAAGGCTGGGCCTTAGCAGAAAGGTAAAGTTTCATTTGGACTGGATTTTTTTTTTTTTCTTTACTTTGATTTAGCATGAAAAACTTAATGTTGGCTTAGCTGAGCAGTAAGGAGTACAAGCAGGTTGATGGCACTGCCAAAATATACTCATATCGTGCATAAGAGATGTAGCCAAGGTAGGCTGCAAAGGAGTTTATAGCAATACAATTAGAGAAGGAACAAACTACCCACTGTACCAGTGATTTACTGAGCTATGCAGTGGTAGGTAAACACCCGTCCCGGGGCAATAGTGATGTATCATAGAGCACATTTTTAATCTGCAAAGAGCCAGCCTTCAGATTTTGTTCTTGGAAGCACAAGTCCCTCATATTATGGAGACAAAGAGGGAGATACACAAATTGTTTCTTTATGTTCCTTCTTATTTATACTGCAGGCATTAGATTAAAAGGATTGCATATTTTGTATAGAAGTGTTTTTGTATATATGCCTACTGATTTAAATCTTAAAAGCTTCCAAGCAACAGTTAGTCAGACACTTCATTATTGTGTGTATAGATAACCTTTCAGTCTTTGAGTCATCTCTGAGTAAAACACCTTGGTGGTCCATTAGATGAGCCAAATAATTCAGTGCATAACAGCAGCAGATTGATTTTTCTCTGGTGTTTTTGATGGTCTCTGTTTGAAAAGAATAACAGTTGCAGTCTAGGCCAAACTATTTTTTCTTTCAGGCTGTCTCATTCTGGTTTGCTGCATTTGAGTGTTCACAAGCTGTCTGGAGGCCAAGGTGTCTCCTTAAGCCACTTAATTAAAAGTCAGAGCCTCCATCATAAAAAGTCACTAACACAGAGCACAGAGCCTGAGTCGCGTAAGCTTGCTTTGGCCCGAGGAAAGCAGTTATCTAGAGCAAGTCAACAGAGACAACAGCCCAAGGTGAGATCTCATGGAGTCAGGAATCCCACCTCAGAGCAATGTATGTAATAGCAAAATGTGCTATAGCATATAGAAATACGTGTTACAGCAAACCCAGATTTTCCTAGTAGAAAGAATGGGATAAATTTTAATAATAATTGGCACTGCAAGGGTTCCCTTGCAGACAAACCACCCTGTTTAGGGACATGGTGGGTCACGAAGAGGCCCCTACAGAAATTTTCATTTTATTACCTAAGGAGTTAAGGTGCGTGGTCAGCATGGAGTCAGGGCNTTTGAGTCTTCCTTAAAGCTAATCAGCACAAATTAATTTTATCTTCCTCATCGGTCACATTCACAAAGAAGTTCTGCTTTGAATGGCTTCACAGCAGCTCTTTCCAGCCGTGTGGTATGATGTACTCGGATGCGGCTTTTGAGTGTCAGTTCTCAAAATGAAGAATAATCTGAATTTCCATCTAATGAGGCCTTGCCATGAAATGCTCATGACTCATTTCATTAGCACGTCCTGCTCTGAAGTTTTGTTATGGACTACAGGAACAGGAAACTCTGGGCTATAACATCAAGTTCTGAATAAGCAAAATAACTTGAAAAGACAGCAACAGTGAACCAAGTGCCTCAGCTGGACTGTACTGCGAGAGCCCCACCGTTGTCTGTCATCAGTTCATAGCAGCTGAATAGACAGACAAACAAGCTGTTGTATTATTACTGAGCTTGGAAGATTAATTTGAAAAACCTGAGCAGGCTGCTTGTGGGGATCTGTCCCGACCCACCAATGTCAGAAGGGTTTTCCCTGTGAGTGAAGGAGCAGAGCTGGAAGTCCCTCAGCTAAGGAGGGTGCAGGGGCCACGAGGTTGCCCTGCAGCCATGGCCAGCACAAGCTCAGCTACCAACCTGGCAGACCACCACTAAGGCTGGGCCTTAGCAGAAAGGTAAAGTTTCATTTGGACTGGATTTTTTTTTTTTTTCTTTACTTTGATTTAGCATGAAAAACTTAATGTTGGCTTAGCTGAGCAGTAAGGAGTACAAGCAGGTTGATGGCACTGCCAAAATATACTCATATCGTGCATAAGAGATGTAGCCAAGGTAGGCTGCAAAGGAGTTTATAGCAATACAATTAGAGAAGGAACAAACTACCCACTGTACCAGTGATTTACTGAGCTATGCAGTGGTAGGTAAACACCCGTTCCGGGGCAATAGTGATGTATCATAGAGCACATTTTTAATCTGCAAAGAGCCAGCCTTCAGATTTTGTTCTTGGAAGCACAAGTCCCTCATATTATGGAGACAAAGAGGGAGATACACAAATTGTTTCTTTATGTTCCTTCTTATTTATACTGCAGGCATTAGATTAAAAGGATTGCATATTTTGTATAGAAGTGTTTTTGTATATATGCCTACTGATTTAAATCTTAAAAGCTTCCAAGCAACAGTTAGTCAGACACTTCATTATTGTGTGTATAGATAACCTTTCAGTCTTTGAGTCATCTCTAAGTAGGAAACAGTTCTTTGTAAGAAATTCACCTTGGTGGTCCATTAGATGAGCCAAATAATTCAGTGCATAACAGCAGCAGATTGATTTTTCTCTGGTGTTTTTGATGGTCTCTGTTTGAAAAGAATAACAGTTGCAGTCTAGGCCAAACTATTTTTTCTTTCAGGCTGTCTCATTCTGGTTTGCTGCATTTGAGTGTTCACAAGCTGTCTGGAGGCCAAGGTGTCTCCTTAAGCCACTTAATTAAAAGTTAGAGCCTCCATCATAAAAAGTCACTAACACAGAGCCTGAGTCGCATAAGCTTGCTTTGGCCCCAGGAAAGCAGTTATCTAGAGCAAGTCAACAGAGACAACAGCCCAAGGTGAGATCTCATGGAGTCAGGAATCCCACCTCAGAGCAATGTATGTAATAGCAAAATGTGCTATAGCATATAGAAATACGTGTTACAGCAAACCCAGATTTTCCTAGTAGAAAGAATGGGATAAATTTTAATAATAATTGGCACTGCAAGGGTTCCCTTGCAGACAAACCACCCTGTTTAGGGACATGGTGGGTCACGAAGAGGCCCCTACGGAAATTTTCATTTTATTACCTAAGGAGTTAAGGTGCGTGGTCAGCATGGAGTCAGGGCTGCTTCCAGCCCCAGAGTGAGGGATGGGATAGTACTCACATAGGCTATTATTGTACTGAAAGGCTATCTAAAGCCTAAAAAACACTTGCCATGAAAATACACCGCCCACAATCCAGCAGAATCTACTTTCTGATCTCTTCTGGAAGACTAACTTTGTAAAAAGCTCAGCTACATTGTTTGGCTGGGCAGGCTTGTTCAGCCAAAGAGCTGCAAATGCTGATGTGTTTGTGCAGCATAGAAAGCAGTGGTTTCATGCCCACTGCTATATAAAGATCTTAAACACTTCTAAAAAGTCTACCCCTGTTTTGCTGTTTATGTAGTTCAGAGGCTGTGTGTGGAGCTGCACAATGTGTGTGCAAAGCCTACTTTGATTTTCTGAAAGATCATTTGATCTTTCCTCATTGCACTTCCCAAATAACCTGAAACAGAATAGGGAAGATGCAGAAAACTTCTAATGAACTTTTTTTTCTCCTCTTGATTCAGATTCGATAACACAGAACCCAAACTTTAGAGTTGCTTGAGCACCCAGCTTCTTTGCGTCTGCACTTGCCATCAGTGAGGCCACTCTCCATTAAGATTCCAATACATGTGATTTAAATAGTCATACGTGTGCATTAAAAAATGAGGGTGACTTTTACATAAATGGATGACTAACGGAGATCTCAATATTGGACGGTGTTGGGCTTTTCGGATGGGTGAATAGATGTGGTTCTGTAAGAACAGGCCCAAGAAACAGGATTTTGCAGAGGGAAAGACTGGAAGAAAAGTGCTAGGGGAAATACATCCATCACTTCAGAGAAATTAAAGCCTCTCAGGGAACGGCAGCACACAAGACTCCATTATGGTGGGAGTGAAGAGAAGGAAGGAAAGATGGTGGCTCTCCGTGGGATAATAGGGTGTGTCCACCAAGTCATGAGAGGACGTGGTACTTAGCTGTCCCCAAGGAAATGCCTCCCACCAGGGCCCTGTTAAGTATGGGTCTTTTGGCACCACTGCGGCTTTACTGCCTTTCATGCCAGGTAGAAGTAACTGCAGAAAAGGCTGACATGAAGAAGCATTACGTGAGAACCAAATAACCAAATCTTGTACTTGGAGCAGGAGCCATGCTGAGTTTTATACAGCATCCCATCATCCTAAATGATTGCAAAACTGTCAAATAACAAAAATCAAGTTGTGCCAGCCACTCACACCAAAATCCTGGCTCAGCAGAAGCCCTCTGCACACGGCGCTGGGGACACCACCATGGGACAAAGCTCACCCCCCAGCACAGCCACGAAACGGTATGAGCTCAGCCTGTGAAACTGCAAAGCACTCATTTTGTTGTCTGTGGATAATGCTTTAATCCACCGGGCAAAAGCTGGACGTTGCTCTCTTTTATTCTGGTTGTACGCAATTGCAACGCTCAAAAAGAAAAGCCTTTCACCCCCTCCCCATACCCGCTGCTCTTCTGAACTGCTGACACCTAGATGGGCAGCCCTGAGGCGGGGCCATTGGGATTTATTTAGTTCACTGCTGTAGATGATGCCTTTAGTGCCACAAACTGCCCTGGAGACAAGTCCTAATCATCTGGGGGTTGATTATGTTCAGTTCTTCCTCACCAAACTACCCAGACATAATTCAGATCCAAACTGGAGAGACAGGCAGGCACGCAAGAGGGGACCCCAGCACCGTACAGCCCCCCCGAAGCCATGTACAGGAGCAGCTTCCTCCGCGAGGTGCGCAAGGAGAAGTACGAGCGGTCGGATGCCTACGATGAACTGCGAGGCTCCCCCGAATTCGACAGTTTGGCCCAAGCCCGGGGTCTGGAGAACCTGCAGGAGCTCAACGAGCGCTTCGCCAGCTACATCAACCGGGCGCGCGTGCTGGAGCAGCGCAACACCATCCTACGCAAGCAGCTGGAGACCTTCCAGCGCATGGACGAGCTGGTGGGCTTGGACGAAGCCTTCGCCGGGCAGATCGAATTCAACCGCCAGCGAATGCGGGAGCTGGCGTCTGACCGAGCCAAGCTGGAGCGGGAGGAGAAGGATGCTCAACGCATGCTCGATGAGTACCGCAACAAGTAAGGCTAGTGAACGGAGAAAGATATGTGGTATTGTTTCCATAGTTAATCTTTGTAGCAAGGATGGGTTTGGTGTCACCAGCTGCTTCTTGTGCACAGGTGATACACATGGAGAGTTATCAGACTTGTAGCGAGGGATTGCATGTAAGCCTGTGGTGAAAAGCAAGGTGCCAGGACTTGGGGAGCTCCAGCTCTGCATTTCACGGTCTCACTGCTACTCGATGGGCAATTGCCCTCTCCCTTCCATAGCAGCAGGTCTTTGCTGTGGCACCTGTCGGTTGCTGTTGCTCATTAGCTTTAGGAGGATTGTACTCTGAGCTGCAAAGAGAGAATAACCCAATCAAAAAACAAATAGCTCAAAACAAGTCTTGTGTCTGAGCAGTAGAGAGTTACGTGACCCCAAACATTTCCCAAAATGCATGGGACATCTCTGAGAAACTCTTATTTAGAGGCATTGTGAGGCACCTGGGCCAGCCTGTGCCAGCCACTACAGATGCAGGATGACAAGAAAGTAAATAATTCTTCGCCTGATATGTGAAATTTGCCTAATTACCCTCCTCCTCTTCTTTGCATCCCACTAATTCCATCTTGTGCTACTAAAGCAACTGGTTTCCCTTGACTTCACCTCTCTTTAACCTCATTGGCACCATAAATCAAAGAGCAGGAGCCTTGGGGGCTGAGGCATGTGAGTGCCTCCAGACACGCGTGGTCCCTTCCTTTCAGCAACAGGTAGTGTTGGCCATTTTGCTTAATTAATTACACAGTGAGACAGTGTTCACAGGAGAGATTTGAATCTCTGCCACACTGAGATTTGAATCAAGAAAATGAGCCAGCTAAAAAAAAAAATTAAAAATTTAAAAAATAATATCTCCCAACCCAATGTGGCTGCCACACAGTCAGTCCATGCGGGCTGTGAGCTTTGGCACAGCTACGGAAATGCCAAGCTCTTATCTCTCTTTCTTATCTGACAGCAGATAATAGCCAGGTTCACTGAGACTGCTGGAAATTGTCAGATGTCCGTGATGCCCTGACTCAGTGCCAGCGAGTAATAAGCACATGATTAGGCAGTTTTGTATACCAGTATTTATTAGCAGGAAATTCAGGTATGAGCCAATGCTATAATTTAGCTGTTGACTTTGATACTTGTTCATATGTTTTTATTACGCGGTGTCCACGAGATTTTGACTAAAGACGTAAATGTCTAGCTGTCTATTAATTAAAAATATGTGCAAACTGTATGGAAACATGCAGTGCTATAGTATAGCTGGGCAAAAATGCATTATCTGTCTGGAGTATTTCAGGCAGGTGAAGAGTCAGTGCAGTGAAACACACAACTCCCTCTTTGATTTCAACAACTTGCAAGAAAAACTGGCTAGAAAAAAATTAGTTTGTCCTGGCTACCTTTTAATAGATTCCTGCATTCACCTGAGTGGTTTGTGGATTAACTACATATATATTGTTCCCCACCAGTAGGATTAGTGATCTGACACAAAGATAATTTACTTTTTACTTGAGGTGCTTTACACAAGCTGTAAATAGGTGGGGAAGAATACAGGACATCAAAAATCCTAGGGGGGAAACACCCAGAAAAGGAGCTGTGCTTTTTGAAAGTGAGATTTAGGACCTATTACAGGGGTCGTTAGTGACTTAGAAAAAAATGGATGATGCCTTGTCATACAGTCTTGAGATGTTCATTCAGCAGCCATAAATAAAGTAAAAAGGAAACTTTGACTATATCCAAGCCAACAACAGTTGTAACTTAAGGGCATTGGCTGCTATTTAACCAAATGGCTTTCAGTTTACATCAAGAAATAAATTTGAGGTTTATTTTTTCTCTTGGAAGCTGCTGAATTTGACCTGAAGACAGTCATGAAAGTTTCTTCAGAGTCTGAAGAAAATTGGTTAGTTTTTGAGTTGCACGTGTTAAAACAAGGCCAGTGCTTTGATGCCGTGTATTCTGCCTTCTCACCCTGTTTCTAGCTCAAAGCCATCCTGATAGCTATGCTTTCAGCTACTTAAACTTATAAATAAAGTTCTCTAAACAAACTATGGGAGGGATAGTCTTCTGTGCTGTGTTAGGGCCTTGCCATGCTTCTGAAACCAGAAGCATTCCTGTGCTGAAGACCTGCTCTCCTACCTGGGTCTGCTCTCAGTTGGCAGCAGGCAGTGCAGGTTTCTTGCTTCAATTTGAAACATGAAGCATCTACTTTTGGCACACTAGGATGAACAAAATTTCTTAAAGTGGAGCATTGTGTACCAATTAATTGACAAATGCCTGCGTCCTTCACTAATGCAAAGAATTTTAGCTCTTACAACCCATTCTTTTACTTACTTTCACAATTTGAGAAATAGATCTATATCTATAAGTAAACCTTTTAAAGCTGCATTTATATAAGCAGACCTTTTAAAGCTACGTTTAAACACAGTAGGGCCTGGGAATACTGGCTCCGTACAATTAAATGTGCATGAACCATTGAAAAATAGATCTTACGTTAAAATTTATTTTTAAATCCTCTATAGCCACATTTATAGCTTTTCACATTAACATGAATAATTCAGACTCTGTACCAGTGGAGAATTCTTTCTTGTGAAGCTGCAAAAAAAGCATCACTAAGAATTGTTTGGATGCATCTCATAAAGAGACTAATTATTAGCTAATTTTATTGAGCATCATTATTATAGCAACGTAGCATTTGACTGTGGGAAAGGACTGTATTTCTCTCTCCACGATATTAGGAAAGATGCTGAAACCCAGATTTTTGTGCCCTTTGACTGAACAGCATTAATTAACTTTGGAAATTAAAAGCCTTGCTAATCGATCCTTTCATTTAAAATTCATTCACTGCTAATCTTGTGGGTTTTGCATGCAATATGATTCCCTGGAATTTGCTAGACATGGAAATTGGCAGTGTGTTCTCCAAGCTGTGCCGTGTGATGGTGCTCAGACATGCTGACACCCTTTGGGACGTCAGTGGAGACCCAGTGTCTATGAGAGGAAATGAAAACAAGTAGGAAAACATGATAGGTATGTGGAGCAATAGGGACTCTGTAGCTGGTGGCCAGTGGCAAAGCTGTCTTGAAGCCCCGTTCACAGGGGTTGTGTCTGCTGCTGCTTCTCTGTTTGTAAATTAGCAGAGCTCTCACAGAACTCATCCTAGCTTTCAGGGTATAAAATACAAGCAGAATGGGCCTGTCCGTCATCCTTGTAGGACCAGCATTTTGCAGTTTGTGCTCTCTTTGGCATCCAAATTACTGCTGTCTCTATTGATTCAAGGCTAGCGAAGTACCTCAGGGAATATGAAAGGGAGAAAAGTAGTAGTAAAGTTTAACCTCAGCTTGTGGCAAGCCAAGAGGCTTCATATATTGCTGGAAGAGTTCAGTAGAGTTCAACAGAGAGGCAGCATTTCTCTTTATATTAGAAACACAGGCTTGACACCAAATTGAGTATCTGGCCATTGAGGATAGCAAGGATGTATTGTGACTGTTTCCTCTTTGGAGGGGAGCCAGCCCTTGCGCTGCAGCAGAGGCCGGGTCTGAATAAAAAGGGCCTTGCTCTGGCCCCATCTTTCAAGAGCAAGCACAGCCTGCCTGTCAGCAGGGGATGGGAAAAGAGATTTACAGTGCTGCTGGAGCCATGCTTTCCAGGTGGAGAAGGAAGCCTAGCAGGGGGCTTCCTTCCTGCACACCCGATGCTCTCACCACACCAGTGCCCTGAGCTGTAGGGGGGCTCAAGGGGCTTAACAAATACCTGTAAATCTGTTAGCACCCCAACAGAGAGCTGCTACCTAAGAGAGGTGAGGTAATGGGTACCTTTAAAGCTCTGATCTGCTTTCTTTGAGCCTGTCAATCCCCTCCACTCCATTTCTTTTCTTTCCCCTATGCAAAAGACAATCAATATCCCGTTTTTCTCCCTGAACAGTCCAAAAAGGGTTGTTGCAGCCCTAAAGCTGCTTGACTAGGTGAGAAGGATTTTTTTTAAAGAAAAAAACAAAACAAATGAACCTCATGGCTTTTAAGGCCCGGGAAAGGCAGACCAACAACCATCTAAGAAAAGTTCGACCTTTTTTCAACATGTCCAGCTAATTGGACATTGAAATCAGATTTGAAGCATCACAGGGCTGCAATTTTTCAGCCATTGCACTTACATAGGTACATTTCAGCAGGCACAGAGGCATCATGATGTCTCTGAAGCATTTCTAAGAGGTCCTTAGCCCTTTGGCACTGAGCTTCTGGAGTAGATTGAACATCACTTAAAAGCAATCCTCCTTCAAAGGACAATCACACCATACCACCTCTCTCAAGGCTGCCAGGTGGATTTATGGCTGTGACACACCAGGTATTTGGGTTATTTGAGAGTGAAGGAAAATGTAGCTGAATATGTCAGTCATTGAAAGAATATTTGAGTGAGGACCTAGCAACTAGGCAGATTTGAGCAGGTCTGAATGACCTTAGGGCTGAGGTTTTGACCCTGACTCTATTAGATAGTTGTATATTACTAGGAGTGTAAGTCCAGCCTTTTATTGTAGCTGTATATTTGATTTTCACAAGCTGCCACAATTTGCTTCATTCTTGCTCAGTTGTCAGAAAGTATCTAAGTTAACAACGTGTTTATTGTCAACTGCACACAAAAATTTTATACGATAGAAAACCGGTTGGAGGTAAGCTACTTAATAAACAACAGAAACAAAGGCAGTCTCGCTTTTGAGGCTGAATATTCTTGGTTACACCCTTGGAAGTGAACCCGGTGTCAATACAATTTGGCAAAAAGATATTGTTTTAGTTTTGTCAGAAAATAGCACTTCAGCTGAGGAGGCCTAGCAGTTTGTAGGAGTGATAATGAAATAAAATCTCATCATTTTCACTTGGTTTTTTTGGTGTTCATGGTAAGAATTGAAAACAGACCAGTGACCAACCCTGCTAGTATTATGGGATTTCAAAAGAAGGGAAAGTTGGGAAACCAGAGCAGCAATTTGAGTCTTGTTCTGCCAAGTTATTCTTTTGTGACCCTGGTTAGTTCACAAGTAACCCCATCCCTTCAGCTTTCCAAGACGTGTTGAAAGAGACGAGAATCACCTTGGTTGTTTATCCTTCAGGAGAGAAAAAGAAAGAACCAAGGTTGACACAGCAATTATAACTTCATCCTTGATGTGTTGAGTCCAGGAACTGACATGTTCCCTGTTGACTGGAGCAAGTCCCTTAGATGTCACCAGCATATCTGGGCTGAATTGATGATTTCAAAAGACAGAGAAGGGTTTATGTTCAATTCTGAATTTCAGGCTGGGTTCGTGCTTGTGTTGATGCCCGTTGCTTGTACTGCAAATGAAACACATTCACCACCAGAGTTGACTTGTCACCCACCACAAGGGTTTCTTGTGGAAAGTAAGAAAATGACAGCTTTTTGTATCTCTGTATTATTTTAGGGAAAGCAAAGGGATAAAAAGGAATAGACGGTACTTACGTACTTTGGCACTGGCAGCAGATAGAGTTTGATGAGCCACTTGTTCAGTACTGATGGCAAGTTTCACTGCCTTGTACTATAAGATGCTTCTGGCTGGTTTTTGGTTTTTAGCGGGGTTTTGTTTTGGTTTTTTTTTTAATGGGATCTCATTAAACCATATCTCCAATTCAACATTTTATGTATAGTTTATTTAGGGAAGGGAATAAACAGCAATAATCAACAATTAGGAAGTTTGTACTCTGCAGCTAAAAGGATTTTCTAGAAGATAGTTGTATCTAACATGGAAATACAGAGCCCTAATTCATAAAGAATATGTGCCATTTCTTCAAATCAAAGATAAACACAATATACATCCATTGTTCATTCAGTACAGGAACGTGCACATTATTCACTTGTGGACGTTTTATAAATGCATAAGAATAGTTGGCTAAATGCAGTCCTTACTAAGACTCACATATGATTTTAACCAAACTGAAATATGTATTGCTATTAAGGAGGACAGGAAGCTTGATCCATCAAAGCACCCTAATACAACATTATTCATACACAATCAATATGTTAAATTGCAACCTTTGTGTTTAATGCTAACACTTAAATCCCTTCGACCCTTTTAAGATTTATCTTCACCTTTAGTGTGAAGCATACATCGTGCATGATAGTGCAGATGAAAATGCAGTTTGCAGAAGGATGAACCATTGAACTTATCTCTTCTGTTCTATTTGCAGGTATAGAAATGAACGTGAATATCAGCAGAGGCTAAAAGAAACTCTTGAGCGCCTTAATAAGGTAAGCTTGGAAAAATGGAAAAGGAAAGGTCTTAATAATTTTTTTCCTTTGGTTTCATTACTACAGCAAGCTGCTTTGAAGAAGCAGTAGGAAGATAAATGTCAGAGCAAGACATTTCTTGTCATTATGCATTGATGAAAAGTTCTTCCACTCCATCCCCCTCCCAAAGCCTCGTGCAAGTGGCTGAGCCTTGAGGTGTGCATACACACAGTGCAGTGCCCTGCTCTGGACAGTCCTCCTGATTTTGGTCATGTAGCACATGCCATCTGCAGCACACAACCTCAGTTGTGCTCAGGACTTCATTAATTTTTTAGTAAGACAAAGGACTAGGAGGATCTGCTTGTATAACACTCCTTTTAGAGCATCAGCAAATGGCTCCTGCATTCATTTTGTGACCCAGAGTTGAAATATGTGTTGTTTCTTCCATGTCCAATGTGAACTTTGCAAATTTACCCTTGCTGAAGATCTGGCACGTGTTCGGATGCTTTTAATAACTCTTTTTAACTCCTTTAACACCCTTTCTTTTTTTAACCCATGAGACAATTTCTCTCTGAGTAAATCAGAGTTTACACTCTGAGGTAGGAAGTGGCCGTTTATGAGTTATACTGTGCAGCCAATACAGGTATCTAAGAGCCTGGAATATGACCGGAGAGAACATGTTTGTTGCTAAATACCTTGTTCCCCCCTTTTTTTTTTCAATACAGCTACTGTAGTAAAGTATATTTAGTACTGATATCAAGGCATGAGAAGAATGTTGATTGTGTCCAAGACTTGAAGTCTGGTGGGTCTCAAAGCTCCTCAGTCCCTTGCAGGATATGGTCAGCCCTTCCCAGGACAAACCCTCAGCTTCCCATTAGGTTTCCAAACAAAACCGAAGCCACAAACCCCCCTGAATTGTTTCTTTCACAGTGAAACATGAGGAATGTTTTTATCAAGCTGCACTTTCCTGATATAACAGCAACAATAGCAATAATAATAATAAGGCTTAGATTAAAGATAAAAGTTTACTAACATATTTAGGAAGTTTCCAAACCAGGTCTGTGAAACTGAGAAAGCCTGATTCATCCTCTCTTGCTGATAACTTTCATCTGAGTGAAGAAAGTTGTATTACATCTTTCCCCAGTTGTATTTTTCACAGTGTATCCTTCATCTTCTGTATTGGGAAACAATTACAGGTGGGTTAAATAGAGATTTTATTTATTTTCTGTTTTTATTTCCACACTACGAATGGCAGGAGCTGTTCTGCTTGAGCACTGCCATATCAATGTCATGCATGTTTTATTAAAAAAAAAAAAGTGTGTTTTAGCATTTCTGTTTCCAATTAGCTCTAGATATCCTGCATCAGTGCTATTTTCCAGTATGCTAGCAGTGTTCTTGGACACCCTGCAAGCTCTTAAAAACTATTTGCGGAGGCAGATACTTTGTAAGGGGTAGCTGGAGCTGGCAGGGCCATCTTCACACTTCCTTTCAGCCAATCTGTGGCTAAAGAAAAGTGAATTGATTCGACAACCCTGGGCATAGCTGACAAGATCTTGAGCCACGGTGGGTGTTTTTATCCCAGGTTGCATCTGGGCTGCCCCTGTTGCAGCAGCTCCTTGTATTAGGGCACCAAATGCTGGAGAGAACACAGCTGATTTTCTGTACAGTGCCCAAGATGTAGCCTGAAACCTGCATGTGCAGATGTAAACTTGTGCCTTTTCCAATAGATGGAGAATCAATTTGGAAAATCAGTGAACAGTGGTTCTGGAGAGATCTTAGGGATTTTTCTTCCATGGTAAATGAAAATGCTGCTTCAGCACATGGATCAACGTTCTGGAATCAGCACCTAAAGCAGAATGTTTTTTGGAAGTTGAGTGAACAGCAAATACTGAGAAGTTCAGAAGAAAATGTGTAGGCACTGCACTGTTCCGATATACAGCGTTGTCAATGAAGCTGGTCTACCTGAAAGCAGGGAATAAAAGCAAAAGTGTTTTTCCCCTTTGAAGGAACATTTGGAAAGCCGAACGCTGCTTTTGCTTATTATGTGCAGAAATATTTGCTTATCAGTATTATCTAGGGACCCGGGGGCTTTTTTTGGCTCCCTTCAAACCTCCCAACATGGCCATTGTCCTGCTGATCTTCCTCTCAATAGGAAGGCAGAGGAGTGCAGAAAAGCAGTGGCCATTCCTGATGACTGGCTCTGAATGTGCTGGTCTGGATGTATCTGAATCAGCTGCTGTCTCACAAAGCAGAGAGACCACTGGAGAGGTCTCTGGCTGGGAGGCTCAGCAGTATAATGAGATAGCTAACATCTACACATTTTTGGAATAGCACATGCTGTGCATGTGCAAAAAGAAAAATCCCCTTCTACCAGTCATATGCTGCTTCCATAGATTTCAGTCTTTTATTTGCAACCTGTCATCCACTCACTGAGACATATTTGTAGTTAGTAGTGGCACGTAGGTAATTTTAAAGGGANTTTTTTTTTTTTTTTGAGGTAAATGCAAAAATCAATATTTTCTTGAGGCAAATTGCAAACTGGCAGAAGAACTTAGAAGTTTTGTAGATTTTTAAGGAAGATTGTTGGCAATTTTCAAGGTACTTTCTCAAAAGCAGTATTTTACAGTATTAGTGATAAACCTAACCAAGAAGGCATGCATTATATAGAAGGATAAAGATGTTCCCTTCACACTTACATATTTGTAAAATATATTGCCAAGTTCCATGGAACTTATTGTATATTCAAAGGCTTGTATTAAATAACATAACATAGGAAATACCTAAATTAGACCTTTGAACAGAAATGGAGATTTTACTGGATTTAAATACCAGTGTCACTCATACCTATGTACTTTGAGATCATGATTGCTAGTCATGCACCTTGTCCTTTGAATTAACTGGACTTTATGAACTTTTGTTCTCACAAATCCCAATGTATTAGAAAATTCTGCAGGAAACTGACTTTTTTTCTGGGCTTGCTCATCTGTCATTCTTATTTCCAGAAATTACTCCAAATTGACAAACATTTGTGATATTTGAGAACACACCAAAAGGAGTGAAAATACTTTGGACCATCCTGGATTTTTTTTTATAAGGGATTCTTTACTGGGGATATTAAAAAGGTATCAGGATACCTCAGGTCCTGTCATGAACACTAGAGAAATCAATGCCTTGATGCCTTCTGTTTAACATTCATGCACCACTGCAAGCTATTAACTCAAAGACTGGTATTTCATAGCATTTATGACTTGGCTCCCAGCATTCATAAAGCATATGGTAAACATATTTTGACAGTGCCAGTGCCAAACTGTATCATCAATTATATTTGTGCAGAAAAGCAGCATGTACAATAGGAGAACATGATGAATAAGGTGCCTGTTGTTTGTTGATTTCATATTACTTTTGTTTCTCCCAGTAGGCTTTAATTCTCCACGCAGGTTGCTAGACATGTACGATGACTCATGTTGTGGCTAGTGGCTGCTGCGGTTTTGGCACTCCAGCTATATGTACTGACCATGCTGCGTGTCTCTGCATTGCAGGAAGCTGATGAAGCACTGCTGTGCAACCTGGAGCTGCAAATTGAGTCCCAGTTCCTACAGGATGACATTAATGCCACAAAGGACAGATACAAGAAGGTAACAGGCTAAATTTGCTATCTTCTTCCTTCTATAGACTTAAGTGAAACTTTATCCTTCTCCATCATCTGTTCCAGTGGCAAATTAAAGCAAATCCTGTTTGTGTTTTGGTGGGTAAATATAGCATGGTGTATTTTCAGTGGGCACAACAGCTGCAGTCAAGCCCAACGGCTGGACGGCTGCAAGCATCCAAATTGATTTCCTCAGGGTCCAATGCCTACAGCTGTAGCATTGTCTTGACTTTGTTGACCTGTTGTCATGATTCAGCCCAACGTGCTGGTCAAACTGTCTTGTATTTCATGCTAAGAAGCTGTTGCTTTTCATCCGAGGGGCATACCCAATTTTCTGGGACAGAGAATTCCAGTTAGTTAGCAGACAAGACTGTGGCTGTACGATTTAAGCTGCAGCTGACTTTAACGCATGTAGCCTGCTTCTTCCTGGGAGAGCTGTGAGGCTTGGGATCAGGCACTGACCCTTCCTTGCCGCTTTTGAACGAAGAGGCTCACTTTTTTGGACCTCGTGCAAAGGTATTGGTGGTTCTCATTTTGAAAATCTCCTGTGAATTTGTATATCATGAAATCTTTAAGACTATGAACTATATTGTCGCTTAGCCAAATGCCTGTAATGTACCTTCAGCATGATGAAACTGTTAGCACTCAAAATTTGGTCTAAAACCACATTCCAAACCCAAGTCTGAACATGACCTGGCCTTTTATATGCTGAAAGAAGTAAATATTTAGGCATAACCCCCAGAAGTGGAGTGCATTGAAGGGAGCACCTTGCTATGGCATTTTCTGGGTTGAAGAAAATGCCACGAAAATGTTTTTTCTTCGTCACAGAACCTAATGGAAATCCAGACCTACGTCAGTGTTTTACAGCAGATCATCCAAACAACCCCTCGTGTGTCCCCTATAACCACTGGCATATGTGAAGTAAGTATTGTTGGTAACTACGTGCTGCTCTAAGTAAGAATGAGACAATGTTTACTCTTAAAATATCACAGATCCTCTAACTCCCACTCCAAGGTTAAGTGAAAACTGCAACACATGCAAGTAAGTACTGAATGCTAAATATGAGAGAAAAAACTAACTTTGGAAAATTGAATAGATCGGGAGAGGAGAGGTTACGTTAGTCAGGTGCACTCAGCATATGTGTTAGCTCCAAAACGGACTAGTTCAAAGGTAGTTGAAGTATTTGTGCTTCCTATATGAGGAGGAGCTGGCAGGATATATAAGTATTCACAGAGAGGAAATCTCTTCCTGAAGGGGCAAGATGTGGTGAAAATTTGTACATCAAATAAATTGCTACAGAACAGTCCTGTCATCTTTTATTCTTAAAGCCATGCCACAGGGGTTTACTTGAAGTTTAATACCCATTGTTTTATTTGTCTTTTGGCATTTTCTATTTGCCCTTACAGTATATTTCCAGTAGTAGAATTTCTTGTGGCTCTTTTTAAGAGTGGAACATACTTGCCTGTACACATGTTGTTTTCTTCCAACCAGGAAAAACTGATAGCAGAGAGGAGGATCCCTGTTCTACAGAGCCAGCTGGAGGAATACAAGAGCATCCTCTGCCAGCTACAGACACAGAAATACAAACTGCAGACAGAGGTACTGCCATCACTAGCCATAAACACAACTGTAATGCTGGTGAACTCTGCTCTTTTTATGGTCACATGGTCTTTAACAGGGTATTGTGAACTCAGTTGACTTGGAGACTTGGAGGTGTGTTTTCATTTTAGTTTTCCAACTTTTTATTCAGCTGTTTCATTCCTTTTCTCTTGGTAGCTTAAATCATCATGTTTAGGTGGCCAGGGAAGGCTGCAGGTGTCATAGCCACAATGAAGCTGTCTCTGCTTATCAGAGTAGCTGGTGGGAGAAAGTTTCCACTTTGCAAATGGATTCCTGCAGGACAGAGTCAGCAGGAGGTCGTGGATAGAAAAGTCACACAGGGCTGGTCTTGCTTGCTTTCTTTCTTACTGAGCTCAGACTGGAAATTGGCTCCATGAAAAATGATGGGGGACCTTCAGGGCTCTGCCCAGTCCTTTCCATCAGTGCCACATCCAGTGCTGAGCTTGCTGTGAGAACGACTGGACAGATTTTGTAATCAGAACTGAACATCCTTTGAAACAGGTGTCAAGCTACATTTGGCATCCTGCGTTCACCCCTGTCACTACTAAGCACTAAGTCAAGGCCTCTCCTGTGCTTAGACGCTACCAGCACTAAAACCACATGCTTTTTGCCAATTCCTGATTTTCAGAAAATGACTGGCCAAGACTTTCACTCATTGCTCCTGCTCATCTCCCAGCCAAACCTGCCATCTCCTCCTCCAGCCAGTATCTCTGAGAGAGCGTGCAGTGCAGGGATGAGGGTGGCAAGAGATGGAGGAACAGCTAAAAGCTACAGTGAATAGACCAGACCTGGATAACTGCCAGTGGCAGGTCTACCTCCATGTGGTTGAATGTTTCTTAGTGGATAGAGGTGGAGAATGACCACCGTATGGCCCCCAATCCCAAATACAGCTTGCTTTGTGCTTCGAATTGTCTGTCTGTGGTGGGGGAAGTGATATACTGGTATGAAATACCTTTTGGTGGGATTTTGGATGACTCTGGGCAGCCATAGCAGCAGCTCTTAACTTCCTAAGCGTAACTTCTCCCACTAGGGCACTCAAGGACGGTGCTACTCACAGGTCTTTTCCTTGGTCTCTTTCTCATGTTTGGTGCTCTGCTGGAAAGGACACATGCACTCTGGGAAGGGCAAGGATCAATAGAGTGATAAGTGAGATAGTGAATCAATATAGAAAAAAGAAGAGAAAATCAGCCTTCTGCTGGCAGATGGAGAGAGGCACTCTTGGGGAATTAATCGTGCTGCTTTCAAAATCAAATTTTCATGTCCTGTTCAGAAAGACTTTATTCATTCATTCTTATGCCTTGAGATTAAAAGAGTGAAATAACTTTCAGTGGAGGTCGATGACATGGTTGCTTGTGATGGTGAAGGCTGGATCTGGTGACGGAGGTGTCACTGAGCTCCTTTGCTTTCCTGTTTCTGGACCTGACATCCACGTTGCCGAGAGGGTATTGGCCCCACCTCGTAAGCAGTAAACGATAACAGGGTCTGGGGAATCTGTTGTTTCACTGGTACATTGCGATATAATCAAACTAATGCCAAGGGACTTAGCTCCTAAATTTAGGCTTTTAAAAGGTTTTTGAAAATCTTGTCTGGAACATATAGAAATAAATCAATTATTAAAGAATCCATTAGTCAGTTATTGCTCCATTAGCTTTTTGTGAGTTCATCTCTTTAAAAGCTGTTTGAAAAGGGGAAAAAAATCCCAAGTGATAAAGGAAATAGAATAAATAGTCAAAAATAGCAGAAGAAGGTGAGAGTAGAACTACACTGCAAAATATCCCTAAGTCTTGCGCCTTGTTTTTGCAAGGGACTCATCGCCACCTCCTGGTTGATGTACGCTCCAGTAACTGGTGCTGAGGCCGTATTGCACAGTAATTATTTTTATCGCTCAAGTAAAAAAGCTGAGGAATTAAATTCAAAAGGGAAGCTTTTATTTTAAAAAAGACCCTTCCTTAACCTTCAGTGCTTGGTCTGCAGACCACAGAGAAGGAAGAACCTGTTCTGCCCAGGCACATCTTTCCTGTTAAGCTGCAGGTCACGCAGCGAGACATCAGCCAGCCTTGCATGCATGGGGAAGGAGACATCTCACAGCTCCTCTGGTTCATGCTGATCCTGTCATGGTTATTGTGGAGCAGAAGCCTTGGGACAGATAAGGGGAGGAGAAGGAGTTACTGGTTTTGCGTAACTAAAGAAATGGAGTGGAAATGCTGCTGTGTTTCAGCAGTGTAGCCTCATGCACTGTAATAAAATATGTCTTGCTTTTAACTACCCTTGAAATACAGGGATGCTGAATGCTTCAGAGCTGCTTCTTTCACCCACCAATTTTGTTTACCAGACAACCATGCTGGAGCAAGCGATTAAAAACACCCAGGAGAGTTACGATGATGAAATTCAGCTTTACAATGAGCAGATTGAAAACCTGAGGAAGGGGATAGAGGAGGCCGAGAGGACCTTGGAGAAGTACACAACTGACTGCCGCCAGCTGGTGATCTACCAGCAGTCCCTGGAGAACGAGCTAGAACGGTACAAACGTATCATCGAGAATGAGGAGAGCAGGTAAGGCTGGACTTCTGGACCAAAGGGGCCAGTGATCTCTTTTTATCGCCTTTGAAAAATGTATTTTTAAGGGCATTTGATCCACCCAAAGCTATGGCCATTTCACATCTTTCACTGGGGATATCCAGGGACAGGAATCTAACAGATGCAAAATCTGGTCAAGCCTCTGCCAAGGGAAAAGGTCAGAGCCATTTTGAGCTTCTCCTTTCTATACAGATTCCTTTCCATATACTGTCCTGGCAGCAGTGCGCAGAGGTCAGGAGCATATGAAAGCAATTTGAATGCCCTCTCCACCACCGGGTGTTAGTGAAGCGTGCTGAGGCATTACAGGCAGGTAGGTCTCACAGGGCTCAGACAGAGCATATGTCCTGTAAAGCACAGCACTCTTCACAGCACGGGGTGCGAGGGAAGAGAGCAGACTACAAGAAATTTGCAGGGATTTGGGTTGCATTTAAACCTACGGAGGAGCGCTGGCTCCCTCTAATGTCAACCATCAGCCTCACACGAGAAAAGGAGCTGGGCTTTCGCAGCAGTGCCCCATGCTGCCTCGCAGGCAGATGCAGCAGGGCCAGACTCCTGAGCGCCCAAACTGCGGCTCTGGGTGGTCCAGAAGATGCAGGGGAAGGACACTCACTAATAGTCAATCTCACATGTGGGGAACAGATATTTCATCAATTTTCAGCGTCTTGTTTTGGGTGCTGCATTCTGGTTAGGACTATCCAATCAGGAAAATTTTCAGCACCAAAAATCAAATTGTGTATCTCTTGCATAGCTACACAGCATGTATATCCTTCCTGGAGGCCAAAATATCTCAACTTCTGGCAGAGCAGAGTGGAAAGGCCATAGATACAGTAACTGGTTTGCATGTAGGCTAGCCTCTCGGTTTTAATTTTTAACCCTTAATACCACTGACTCCTCAAATATTTTCCAAGGAAGACTGCTCAGTTTTCTTCTTGCCCTTCTGAAGTCAGGCATGTGCAGTTAACATTGTAATGGCTACCAAATTTTGTATTTTACTGGCCAGCATGTACAGCTCTTGCTGACCTCTGAAAGACATGGATTGACTGCCCGTCCAAAATCTGCCCATCCTTTCAAAGTGCTGTGCTAAATTACAAACTTGTTGCTGTGGGTTTTAATTACTGGTGTACTTTACCTAATGGAGCATCCCACATCTCCTGCTCATGGAAACCAGCCAAACTCCTGCAAAGGTGCTGTGGCAGTATTGATTTTCCCCAGACAAGAAACAGGCTCTTATCATTCTCTTTGACTCCTCACCACAGAGAAATACATTTCTTTAACTTCCATGCTTCATTTTGCACAATTTCACTTGCTCTTGATGGAAATGATGGGGAGAGATCTGACCAATGCGTGTCTTCTCCGGCAGGTTAAACTCTGCTATAGCAGGAACACCAGTCACGCTCTTCACGCAGATCTATAGACCTGTCCAGCCTCAAGCTTCGAGGGGAAGAGGTAAACCTGTGACATGTCTTCCTGTGTCTATCAAGAGCAGCTTCATTGTATTTTAAGGTGTTTCAACTTTTGTCTTCCATACGAACACTAGCCATGACAGCCTGACTCCAGGCTTGCTAAGTAAATGCAACGATTTCAGCTTACCTCAGCTGGCTTTGGGACAAGCTGTCAAAAGCCAAAACCACAAGCAAGAGAGCTTCTTTGCTAATTTCTGCAATTTACTACTTACGCCAATCAATAGGGCAAAGTCAAAAGGCACCTGAAGTTATGGAAAGAGCTGAGGGTTTTGTGCTGACTTGTGAGTCATTGGCCCACACTTCAGTTATGTGCAAAAGGCATGTTGAATGCTGCAGGCAGAGGCTGCTTTTTTGGGGCTGTTTTCGTGCCATGGCCCGGTTTCCTCTGAATGGTGTTTCCTCCATGTTGTATGACTGCTTGTTAGAATTGGGATGCTTGTAAACCTGGTGGCAAGGAAATGGCCAGGACTAAACTAGCAAGGCTTCTCTAGCAAAGAGGGGTGCTGGTTTGTAGAAAGGTGCTGTAGGTTCTAACATCTGGGATAACTTACTATAGCTTAAATCCAGGGCTCACTGGGGCTTTAATAACAACAAACTGCCCCGAGAATGGAGCTAAACAGTCAAGTGAGGGTTTTTTTGGAGTGCAGCTGTAATTTTTCTAACTGCTCTGTGAACTGTAGCAGTTTTATTATGAAATGGGTCCATAATGCCTGAGGCCAAATCCTCAGCAGCTGTAAATAACTACTGTCTTGCAAAGTGTTGTTTTACACCTGCTGAGGAATCGGCCCATGTCTAACCACACCTGCAAGGTGAACAGGGCATTTTGTGGGCATTACTGTACCTGGGATATGGGACAAACCAGCTGCCTGTGGGAAAGCATATTAATATCTGTCTGTCCCCTTGTTTCTGTAATTCCCAGTACCAACCTCTGCCTCCTCTGCTCTAGCTGTTCAGGCCATGGAAATCAGTGGGCTGCCTGCGCTCCTGCTGCTGCTGAGCTGCCGTGGAGTCTGTGGCTATTGACTGCCTGGGAGATCAGAAACACAGCCAGCGGGCAGGGGTTCCCTCTGCACGGGCATAGAGCTCAATGTCAGCGTTTGAGTGATGCAAAATGTTGCTCCTCAGCATTGCACCGCTGGCTGGGCAGCTGCTTAGCTCTGTGCTTGCCAGCCGCTTGCTGCTCCCTCCTGATGCAGCTGCCTGCATCTGCCCATAGCCAAAATTGCCATGCGGGGAGGTGCCTGGCTCACTCTTAGCCCCCCGGGGACAAAGACAAGGCAGCCCCCTGCTGAGCCCCTCTTCTGAAGCACTGGAAGAGCCAGTGGACTGCTCACCCAGCCATGCTTCATTCAGCAGGAAGGTTTTAAATAGGGCTTTGGGGTTTTTTTTCCTCCCTAAACCCTAGCGGGAGTTGTAAAAGCCAGGCAAGTTATTTCTACTTAGTCCTACTGCCAGGCCATGCCTCTAACTTTGGGCACCTGGCTTCACTCTCTGCCTTAGGAGATGAGGTTTCTTGTCTAGTTAACAGGGCCAAACCCCGTCACAGTGCTGGGGAGGAAGGTGCTGAGCCCAGGTGCAGCAGCAGGTGCCGAGCGCTCCTGCTGAGCATTAATGCAGGCCTGATAGGTGAATGTTTTGTGTGGCACAGCTGTTCTGTCCTCACACTGTGTATTGCAGTGGCCACCTCAGACAGAAAATGGCTACTTGGCCGAGGGGGCCCACGCAAAAGAAGAGGCTGTTCGGTGTGCCGGTGGAGGCTGTGCTTGCATTTGCTGCTGCATTCAGCTCTCCACCTGCAGCAGTGAGGGTGTGAGGCAGGTCTAGCATTTGCAGCAACTGTGTTCAGCACTGTTTGTTGTTTGCTTTGTTTTGATTTTTCCCCAGATATCACCCAGGCCATGCAAGATATTACCAGTGTAAAGCCCAGACAAAAAGCTCTGACAAAGAAAATTGCCAGGAAAAAGGAGCTGATGTCTAAAGACATAACTGATGGTCTCTCGCCTGAAAGAATGCACGAAAGAACTCTGGAAGGTTTTGACCAAGATCAGCTGGAGTTTAGGCACAGAGGCTCAGTCACATGTGAACCTGGGCAGGAAGGATTAGAACTTGATGAAAAAGAGACAGGCCCAGAGGATGTACCTGATGGAGCCCAGATAAGTAAAGCCTTCGATAAATTGTGGAACATTGTGAGGGAGAAAATAAGAGTCTACAAGAGACCAGAGCCTAAACCTGATGCCCGTCCCAATGGGCGTTATGTCCTGGTAACAGGGGAGGAAGGCTACGAAGAACCTTGCATCCTGGCCCCCTCCATCCCAGCTGCAGGAGTGATCACTGTTTCCACCAGCAATGGGAAGGTGATGAACGGTGGTGAAGTGGAGCCCATACCAGAGCTGCCAGAACCTGCTGAGCCATCAGAAAAAGAGAAGGTGGATATCTGTGAAAGGAGGGAAGAGTTTGAACTCCAAGAAAAACAGAAAGAGGAAGAGAAAGAAGATATACTTGAATGGGGAAAAAAAACAAGAGGAAAATTTGAGCAAATCACAAAGTATGTGGACATCTCTGAGACTGAGACAGTTCCTTCCCCTGGCCTGATAAGCCCAACCGAGCCAGGAGTCCTTCGAGAGACAGAATATGAGCGAGAAGATAAGCAGGGCCTTTTGTTCAGGGAAGCAGGCTTGCCTGGCTCCATGAGCTATGAGAAGGTGGAGGTGGTGGAGTCCATTGAGAAATTTTCAGATGACAGAATTCAGACGTACGAAGAGACAGCAATGATTGTAGAGACAATGATAGAGAAGACAAGCAAGAAGAAACCAGGTGACAAAGGCTCTTAAGTGACACCCCCCTCCCCTTGATAGTCAACTTGTCTGGCATAGTTATTAAATGACTGGCTTTTTTCCTGACCGAATGATACAATAGTGAGATTTTTGCTGTTTGGTATGGAACAGATTGATACCTTGATGGCCATTCTGTCTGATGTAGGCTCACCTCTGGTGCAATGACCATTAGAGCACTCCAGGGCAACAAGTAGTAGGCACATCCTATGCAGCTGATATTTCATGATTAGGACAAGTTGAAAGTAATTACTATTACAGAGCTGTCTGCCTTTCCACGGTATCCAGGACAAATTTGCGTATTCTTCTACTGCTCCTGTAGCTGCCGTACGATTCCCAAACTCTCAGCTGCAAATGTTAACTTGTGACATCTGATTCATTTAATAAAAGTTTTGCCTTCTACCGAAGATACCCCCTGTGGGTTTGTGTTGCCTTTACCGTTGACTAACAGCCCCTACTAGTAAACGTCAAGTGACTGGGTGTGCAGGAGTTTTCCAGGGGACGGGCTGGATGCCTGTTAAATAACCTATTCCAAATGTCTCTCATTTACAGTCTTTAAATAGAGATGAGCTTGGCAGACCTTTCTGTTTGGACCTAAAGACAAACTCTCTGTATTTGAAATGAGGTCGTACTGCAAGTGTTGGAATAAAACTTGAAATTCCACCAAAGTGGGGGATAACCCTTATAAAAGATAATAAAGGCATTATTTGTCCTTCAACAACACAACTAAGGTATTTACGAACGCCAACAAGCTTTTGAGCAGAGTGCAGTCAACTCAAAAGACTCTGTGTTTTGGTATTTTCTTGTTAAGTATTTCCTTGGACTGTAGCGATTTGCAGAGATTAATACTGCCACAGGATCCGATCGCAGCCTGCAGGGCTCCACAGGGTTGCTGGAACAAGCGGTGCCTTCCTACATCCCTGTGCCTGGGGAAGCAAAAAGCAACACTTCTGCAACAACCTCTTGCACCTTCCAGATACTTTCTCCTCAGAAAAAACAAAGAAAATAAAGAAATCCTTCACTTGTGTACGTGCAAACACTAAGCACTACTTAAAGTGCTGATGCATCATCTAGGCCTCAGCTTGACTTCAGGCATACAAATAATCCCACTAAAGTGAGGTACATACTGATGTGCTTTGCTAGGTTGGGTTCTGCCTGGTCCTTCTCCTGTCCTATCCCAGTTCTCAAAGTTTCCATTCGATCTCTCAGCACTGTTACGCCTTTTCCTTCTGGCTGATTATTCCCATCAGCTGCAAAGGAGGGGACTAAATGCTATTTGAGCTGATGAGCCTGAGCTTCAGGACTACCTTCTCCCATCACCTGAGACTTTCCTTCACTATTGTGTTGGGGTTTTTTTCATTAGTGAGGTCCAGTGCAGGTGTAGTATCTAATCTGACTATTATGTCTGGTAAAGCGGCACCTTCTTTTTTGAAACAGGGACAGGTGACCCATATAGTCACATTTTTATTCAGGACTTTTTTGTTGATGTTGTTTTATTGAAATGGTGTGGGAGTATGCACCAGACATGGCTTACCAGAAAGTGTGCTGCTTTTCATTTTAATTTATTAACAGTGTAAATAACCACAGAGAAGGAATTTATCAATGCATATGCAGGCTGCACTCTGGGGGTGCTGGGTGCATGGCTCAGAATAACTGCTAGTGAAAGCAGGTTTTGACTACTGCAAGTGGGAAAAAAAACTCCAAACCCTGCAGCAACAGGCAGTCTGTTCAGTAATTCTGGCACAAAACAGGGTGTAAACAGAGTCAAGCAGGACGTAGACAGAACTGGGTATCCTCCCTGCCCCCCCGATTTCACTGCAGTACAGAGAACATAATGTTCAGATCTCAAAGAACTGTAGTCAATGGCAAGGAGGCAACACTTGAGGAGAACCTGGGTAAGGTGTCCAATGTGTGAATGTACCCCCACCACCTTCAGCTGTTTGGTGCTGTGGTGTCACCACTCTGCTGCTGACATAGAAATACTTTTCTGCTGCTTGTACACCTTGTTCAGCAGCTGGGCAGTATAAATATCACTCCTAACGCAGGTTGAGTGGTATGTATTACAAAGTCACGTGCTGCATTGCATAGGCAACAATGCCGAGGCGCAAGACTTGACCCAAGCATCGCGGACACCAGCATTGACAGACGTCAAGGACCACAAGGAGCTAAGGCCTAAATTTGGCTATGATTGCTGACCTGCCTTCCACAAACATGGAGGTTGCCCAGCAAGGCTGCAGATGGTGGCATCTTTCTGTAAATTTCTATGAAAATTATATAGGAAAAACCACTAGTATTTTATTGCTCATAATGCTAATACTGAAGGGTATAGTAAATTGCATGATTTATGAACTTTAAATGCAGAGTCTCAAATGTAAATTCTCAAGAAAGTGTTTACATACTAATGCTAGTGTCTTAGCAAAATACTTGTGAGCAGCTACTCAGCAACACCTGGGATGAGACCCAAGTTACTACAGCTGTGTTCCCACCTCTGTGGCACTGAGACCCAGACCAGGAGGTTCCCTGATATCTTTCACTGCTGCAGACATGGTAAGAAATTACAAAATGCTGTTACCCTGTGCCATGGGCGCACATGAGCTAAAAATACCCAGACATGTGCGTGGGAAGTAGAGAGGAAGAGGAAATAGGTTGGTTGGTTTTTTGGGAGGTGGGTTTTGGGGGGAATTTTGTGGNGGGCAGTATAAATATCACTCCTAAAGCAGGTTGAGTGGTACATATTACGAAGGCACTTGCTGCATTGCATAGGCAACAATGCCGAGGCGCAAGACTTGACCCAAGCATCGCGGACACCAGCATTGACAGACGTCAAGGACCACAAGGAGCTAAGGCCTAAATTTGGCTATGATTGCTGACCTGCCTTCCACAAACATGGAGGTTGCCCAGCAAGGCTGCAGATGGTGGCATCTTTCTGTAAATTTCTATGAAAATTATATAGGAAAAACCACTAGTATTTTATTGCTCATAATGCTAATACTGAAGGGTATAGTAAATTGCATGATTTATGACCTTTAAATGCAGAGTCTCAAATGTAAATTCTCAAGAAAGTGTTTACATGCTAATGCTAGTGGCTTAGCAAAATACTTGTGAGCAGCTACTCAGCAACACCTGGGATGAGACCCAAGTTACTACAGCTGTGTTCCCACCTCTGTGGCACTGAGACCCAGACCAGGAGGTTCCCTGATATCTTTCACTGCTGCAGACATGGTAAGAAATTACAAAATGCTGTTACCCTGTGCCATGGGCGCACATGAGCTAAAAATACCCAGACATGTGCGTGGGAAGTAGAGAGGAAGAGGAAATAGGTTGGTTGGTTTTTTGGGAGGTGGGTTTTGGGGGGAATTTTGTGGTTTGTGGGGGTTTTTTTTTGGTTTTTTGGTGGCTCAGAGTGCTCCACCCAGCAGAGAAAAACACCTACTGTAGTATTTCCTCAGGCCAGAACTGCTTAGGACCTGCAGTGCAGAAATGTCACCATCTGCCTCCCTGAGCATCCCCTTGCCCACTGTGGGCAGCAGTTTGGCACCCATATAGCTGTGTGCCTCTGCAGAGCTGCCCTTCGAGTCAGCGGGCTTGAACCACGTAAGTAATGCCCCAGGCTCCTCCTGGCCTGTGTCCTTCATCTTCTATGTCCCACTGTTAATGTAAAGCCTGTTGCTCTTCATCTGTGGCTATCAACTCTTTTGGCGGATCGTGTTTATTTTCTCAGTACCCAGCAGACATGGGTTACAAATTTCTTTATCAGTGTAAAAACCAGAGGAGTAGGAAGTCATCCCACTGGGAGCAGCGAATTACCTCCCGGGTGCCTTCAGATAGGCAAGGATGATAGGACCTGCCAGTTCACAACACCTCTTTATTTTACTCATCTTATCTTATAAAACATCATCACAGAGCTTTATTTAGACAGTGGTCACCTGTTTCAAATCATGAGCTTCATTTTCTCCTTTATTATAAATACTGACAAATTAACTTTATTTTCCATCAGCAATACCATAAAAAGTTAGTCTAACTGGACATATTTTTCAGCGATCCCCTGATGCAAAAATTCTGAAGACTTTGAAGTAATCTCTATATTGTATATACACTTAGTTTTATATATATACTTATATCAAAACTCACCGTTTCTGTATAGCAGTCATTATAGTGATCTTTCACTTAATAAATTATGTCAGCATTATGAAAATATGAACAACCATCTAGTTATTTTGCTGCTTTATAAGATATTTAATGATTGAACAGAGAACTGCAAAATTACATGAATGCAATGGGGAAGTCATGTACATGTTCATTTACGGTTTCTACATGGACTTTCCTTATTCCAAAACTTTTTTGACATGTTTAGAAGTCCTTCAAAAGCTTCCAGTTTCCTCTTTGAGCACACACCCACAAAAAGTAATGATATGCGTATATGTATTATACATTACATACCATATGTAATTCTAGATATAAGCAAAGATATGTAACAGACTCTGAATATACATATTGTACGTAATATATATACACAGAGAGTGAGATATCACAGGTATGCCGCATACATTTAGACATACAGGTGTATGCATAAATATATATATATAGTAAATTCTTTCCCCTGATATGTATACGTTGCTCTGAGAACTGGGTGCTTTCCAAGGAAATCTACTGCCATCAGTGCAATCCGTTCACTTCTGATCGAAGACACAAACTTGTCCCCAACCCATTTAACCCAGCAAGTTTTGGCTCGTGCCTCACAGGATGGGCCCCTCTCATCCGCAGGTTAAGTTTTAAATTGCTAAATTAAACACAGTTGGCACTATAATGTATTTGAACAATTGACCAAGAGCATGTCAAAAATAAAAACCAGGTGGAGCCTGATTCTTCTCCTGCCGATGCCTGGTCTATCCCAGTGTGACTCGATTGAAGGGACTGCTGCACATGAGGAACCTGTGAGTAGTGCAAGGCTGCTTGTCTTGGCTTCAGAGTGTAATGCACCTAGACTTTGAGTAGGTTGAGCTGTTTCTTTTGCATTTGGCTTTGTAAAGGAAAGAATAGGCCTCTTACAGAAAGCTAAAGATGGCTATTCACTAGAAATAACAGTACAGATTATATGTTCTTAAGAGAAATGTGTGCATCATATAACCTTTCTTAATTTGTTAGATAAATATTTACTTACTGAATGTGTTTCTACTATTATGCACCTGATCAACTCTTATTAAAATGTTTTAGATGACTACTCTGCATATTAAAAAAATACATGATAAAATTCTGAAACTAGTCACTGCTAAAAGGTCCATCTCAGATCCTGCAAAGATCCAAAGCACCTGCTTAAAATTAGCATCTGATGGCCTTTACTGTAAGTAAGTGCCTAAATATTTGCAGAATAGAGACCCTTTGTCATTCACCAGTTAAATTTGGGCTTGCACGCCTGAGAACATGTAGTAGTTGCTACCATGAGCAATCTCCACCAAGGAGAATGTTATATCTTGCAGCACTAGCCAGAGCAGACTCCAAGGGCAAGAGAGACTTTACTCATGGATGAAAAGTGAAGGTGGGACTGACTCTTTAACAGCAAAGAGTAATAATTACCAACAAATCTTCCCAAACGCACTACATTTTTATTTCCCAAGAAGGCCAACTTTGCATTATACATTAATAACTTAGGCATATTTTTCTCCTTAAATATATTTGTATAACATAAAAATAACAAATCTCTACTTTCAAAAATGGAATTTGAATAAAAAATTGCTTTGGGACTGAAACTGCGTACCTCAAATTTCTCCCACAGCAATTTACTGACAGCCGGGTTGTAAACCCCAGAAAACAGGGGTCTGTGGGCAGAAATGCTGACGCAGCCTCATCCTACGCTGCTGTAGTACATCTCTGTTAGAGACAAGCAGATGCATGTTTGCACACAGGTTGCCAGAAATCCTACAGCTTGTTCCCTATGTGCTCGTTCTGCTACTCTAAGATGGTGAATTGATTTCAATTGCCAAAACTAAACCAAAACCACAAACCAAAATGGAAACTTGTGCTTCTAGAATGCCCTGACCCTGTTTGCAAAGCACTTTCCCTTGTCACCCAGCTTTGGCGTTGCTTTGCCTTCCTTATTGCACGCCTGTGGAACCGTTCTGTGGCTGAAGCGTTAGCATGTGTTTTGTAAGTGTGTATAATAAAACTCTGCACCGAATTGGATTTCTGCAAATTGGTAAATTTTCTTCATCTCTGGATTATTTCTTTTCGTAGGGTCCAGTGCTACTTCGGTTGAACCCAACAGGAAGAGTCCTGCTGAAGTCAATGATGCAGAAAGAGCTGTTTAGACGTTCAAAGACCTCTCCAGCCAAACTCTTTCTGATTCCCTCTCTCACAATGATTTTTAAAAATGTGCCCATTATCACCAACTGCCAATGTTAAAATTCACTCTTTTTTTTTTAATACAAACAACATTTACCACAAAAATATGAAGGGAAAAAGCCATTGGCTTCTTTGGAGGTTATTACCTATTCATATGACACAAAAGAAAAATCATTTACAGTCACAAACTGTACATAGTAGTTGGTGGGGGATATTATATTTGTGGTTTAGAGTAAAAAAAGGATCGCTTCAGTGGTAATTAAAATAATTATTGATGAGATACCAAGACTTTAAAATCAAGAAAGTGTGATAATTTGGCTACAGAAATGATCATTGGAATATGTCTAACACAGAGGTTTGGATAGTAGAAAGGTGAGTAGAGGGACCTGGGGAAGGACAGACACCATCATGCAGAACGGCACTAGTTCTTGCCCAGTATACTCTTCAGGCTTCTCTCCACTGCTTCATCCAATTCTTCTTCCAGCTCCTCCTTCTTGGACATGGCCAGTTTGGACTGATAATCTTTTACTATTTGGTCTATATATGGTGCGCTCTGAGTCCCATGCAGCATCAGTGTCCACTCCTTCAGCACGCCCCGCTGGGGCAGACTGCCAACAAACCCAATCTCTAGAGCCCAGGTGCCGCGGGGGTCTTCTCCCCAAGTGTGTGTGGTCATGAAAGGCCACTTGTCAAAACCCACCTTGGAGTCGTCATCCCTGGGACGCCGGCTCAGTAAAATGGACTTCGTTCCCATCGGCGAGGTCATGTTGATGTTGAGGTCGCCTCGCCTAGTTGAATTCACAGTTATAACTGCTTGGACGTGTTCAAGGTATCGGACAAAGTTTTCCTTCCCCTCACAAGCATCAGTTGTAAGCGTGAGGACCAGCTTGCCACTTGGTGGTATCTTTCTGCAGGTCAAAAGATAATGAAGCAAATTAAAAGGATACAGACAGCGTGACATAGCGTATTCTGAAACTACTGGGTTTTGGTGCCTGAGAGAAAAAAAACTGTACTATATTTGTTACTAATACATGGAAAAGTAAGAAAATAATAGTTGAAAACTTAGCCAGAAAAAGAACATTCTCTTTTTAGAAAATGATATCAAAACCTTAATTTGAAAATACGTGATGAAATGTATGTACACCTACACAAAGAGAGAAGGAGTACCATTAAGTAGTACATACTGCTGTTTAAGAACTATTAACATATATTTGATATGCCTTTACTTATCACTACTATATTGAGTAATTGCACCATAACATGTCTATTCAGTAGAACCATGAGCAGTCAGTCGTGTCAGTCACCTTAAAAGACGGCAGCAAGTGGCTGTCTGGAGTCAGAGGAGCCCCTTGCCCAGAATTTCAGTGCGGTCACAATCAAGCTTACATCCTTGTTCCAAATTGGAGGCCAGCACGGACACAGGATCCCGGTTTCAGCTCATTTGAAAAGTATTTTTCCATTAAAACTGCTATCTTTGAACTGTTCCTATCAGGCGCATGCACATGGAGGAAAGAAATTGCATTTGTTTACTGAGTTGCTGAAGCACTGCACCTTGAAGTCACACAAGTTTGGTGATGACAGGTCAGCCCTTATGAAGGCAAACTCACAATTAGCTGAAGGCCGTCTGTCCCGGGTGTTAGCAGAAAGCTACACCCAGAGATGGAATGCAGGCTCAGTCCTGCGCAAGGGACATCAACGCCTTCCCAGCTCTCGCAGAGGAACGGACGTGCGCTGTGCAGTGTGCGGTCCTGCTCGGGACCCCAGCACAGAGCCAGGGCACTGGTGCCCGGCTGGCAGCCAAGGTGCTACGTGCCTGCTAAACCCCTCGGGGTCAGGATGCGCCTGGCAATTACCAGCTGCCTCAGAAACTGCCTGGCAAACTACACCGAAGTGGAAACAAAATTCTCGGCATCTCCACCATCAGCGTGCTGCGAGCAGTGCAATGCTTTCCTCTAAAAGAAATATACTTGAAAGACAAGAATTACTGCCATCATTAAAAAAGGGAATAAGTCACAAAAGACTTCCATCAGCTTGTCATTACGTCTTCCAGTAGCTTCTCCCTGACCTAGGTTTTGCAGTGAAATAAGAGAGCGTCCCTTTGAAAGGGCATTGCCCACACTGTGGTAACAAATACCTTCTGTTCAACAGAAGTGAGTACCAGCCTTTCCTCTTTGCTAATGAAATAGTGCATTTTTCAGAGACCAGCAAAAGCGGTTCATTCAAACCTAGCTTCCAGGAATTCTCCTCTTCTTGAGACGAACTCCAGATATTACAGCTTAGTACATCACTAATGGGCTCAGGCCAGTCTCTGCCCCCCCCCCTTTTCCTGGCGTATTGCCTTCTTGGGAGTACTTACAGAGTAAAAAGACATTCAGGTCCAGGTCCTCCAGGCATTTAAACACTTACCTTACACTGAAAAACCTGTGGTGTCATGAATCTTAGGGATGCCCTGGAGCAGAAGCTGGTATAACAAATATTGTATAGCATTCAAGATAACATTTGAATGCATAATACCCTCAAGATTTATTTTGTGTGCCAAAGGACAAGGAAAATGCACTATACGCAGCCAAAGGTGAAGGATCATCATCTCACAGCTGTCACACGCAGTTTCTCTGCATGGGAAGCATTGTCCTCAAAGCAATCTGACTTCACCTTGTCTCGCAGCACTCTCACCCAGCTTTGTCAAACAGTGCTTCATGCCGAGAGTTGTGATAAATGCTTTATATCGCCTCTAGTGCATGAGGGAGGCCACACAGCGTGAGGCTTTTCCATCTCCCAACACCAAAACCCAAAGAACAAAGAGCGACATTACCACTCCATGGGCTTTGCAGACAGCCTGACAGCTGCAGACAGCTTTTCTCTCCACCTTCTTAAGTAAGTGCTGCAGTGCAGAAGTTATCGCAGCTCTCTCAAAAACACATGAGCAAAGGCTTGCTCTGTTTACCCCTTTCCTATTAATTCAGATCCACTACTCTCTGCTTCACTAGACCAATTTCTATAGTCCAGGTGAATTTCCCCAAAGAAATAAAAGAACCAGGGTGGTGGAAAAAGCCTGACAGGAAAGGAGCAGGAGAGGAGATGGGTTTTCCACACCCTCCACAGTATGCTACTGCCCAACTGCGATAGATATATATATCAAAATATATTCACTTTTGCACAAAGTGTAGTACCCAGCTAGAGATGAACGGGGGAGGTAACCAACCGCTCTCTAGAAGCACACTGCTGTGCTCCTGTTCCTCAGCTAACAGACTGTGGTGTTCTAAATCATCTTGGTGTCTCCCTGAACCAGCCAGATTCCGACTTGTCCATTTTTCTTCTTTTTGCTGACTCAACAAGTAGCCCTTTTCAGGAGAAGTTCCTCTTGCTATCAAGAAACGCTGCACTTTTAGTACTGATTGCTTTCAGCACACTGTATATTCTGGGCTATCAAGTATTTCCAGGCTCATTTCTGCTAATTGACAGTACTGCTCTGGTTCACACCTTTGTATTGACTATGCACCTATCCAAATCTATACTGAATATGTATTGTATATATACAAATATCTGTACTTATATAAACATATCTAGAATATGTATAGAAAATGTACCCGATTATCCGTGGCAGAAGTGCAGTGTAGTTTTCATTTCCAAGGACTCTCTGGCAATGCTGTGCCTCAACTAGTTTTATTTACAGTGTAATTCAAAAAAATGTAGATGTTGTTAAGTCATGATGCTTATTATTTCCCGCCAGTGACATTTGCATCAGGGGATACAAATATTACAGCAGTCCTATTAACATAGAGATGGGTCGGGTAATTAAAGGGAGGCACCCATAGAGACCACAGACTGAGATAACCCTGCAGTAGTTCGGAGGCCTGGGTGGTGACTGACTTGGTTGAACTTTGCATGCTGTAAGCACAAAGCCCGTTCTGGGAGCTGCTCTCAAAAGACACCAGCGCACGGCAGCGTATTTCTCAACACTGGAGCTTGGGCAACGACAGCTATAGGGAAGCTTTACTGCAGTTCCGGATCCCTGGGCTGGAGGAAATGCACCATCACCTCTGCTCTTCTGTCCGTTCAACAGCAGAAACGGGACAGAAAGACAAAGGCAGGAGGAGACAATACTAGTTTAGCACTCACCTGACTCCGGCTCAGCCTGTTGCCACAATACCTCTACCACATTGTCTCTTGCACGGAGCCAAGCCTACAGAAGGGAATTTTCTCTCTTCCTCTAGGACAATCCCCATTTCAATAAATGGGGCTGCACTAAGATAAATGAGATTGTTTGTCTGCATTTAATTTATGAATAAACTAGAGATAGTTCAAAATTAGCTTCAGCACTCTCTCACTTGTTTCCTACCTGTGAGTATGCGTAGGCCAGATAAATTAGAACTTAGATCTTGGCTGTAGAACCTTGGATCCTGGAAATACAAACCCACCTGGGAGGTTGGGAACAAACTTACTCTTTGCCTGGCTGAGCTACGCGGCAGGGTGGCACACTGGTTTGCTTTCTTTTTCCAACAGAATAATGATGCCTTCAAAAATGGCACTGAAAAGCCAAATTTCAAATGGTGTAGACATAAACTGGCCATTATTAGGTTAGTATTTCAAATAATTAAATTGAACTATAGCTGTTGCAGTCAATTAGTATTAATTCATTCACTTGTTGACTCATTCACTTTAGCACATGAAGGTAAATCAGAAAATAATTTGACTACCTAGCCTGCAATTAGAGATTTGAAGAACATAAACCAAACACAATTAAATGCTGTAGTGTTCAAACGGAATCACTGGTACCTCTAGATGATTGTTTCAGTCTTCTGGAGATAAAATTGTCTGCTGGAATATGTCACAAGGAGATATGACCAGGCTGACGGATATTTCATGTGGCAGCAGTTTATATAATTTACAGTGCCAGCCTCCTAGATTTTCACTTGTGCACAGGCTCTTTATTCACAGCAACTCTGGCACAAACGTACCTGTACCTGTAAGTGCCCAGGAGAAATGGATGTTGCTATTAATGCTACTGGCTCTAGCAAAGCTGAGCTGTGGAATGCACTCCTCCAGCCAACCACAACTGAAAGATCATGCCATTTATTTTACCAACTTACTGAAATATCTAGAATGCTACATTGGTAATGTTGGGCTTTCTTAGGGAAAAAAAAAAAAGTTCATTATGTTTCTTTTGCTATCTATGTCTTTTTCAATGTATTTGCGTGCTTGTGGTCTCCTAAATGCCTGGAAGAAGCCAAACACATACACTAGACCATTCACTTACTCAGGTTCCTGTATTGACCCTCCAACACAATGGAATCTCTCAGGAACGGTCTTCCAGTCTTTTGCCATCTTAACCATTGCTCCTGCGTCAAGGACACCGTAGCCGAACAAATGGTTGAATTCCAGCCCAACGCCATTTCTACGCCATTGATGAACCTCATCGTGAAGCTGGTTCCTCTTGGAGGTGAGCACTGTCAGATGCTGCATGTCTCTCCATGTCAGATCCAAGCTGTGGAAGAGCAACACAGAAAACCAACAGTACAGTATTTCCAAGCAGATAGTGGAGAAAGAGTGTTTGAGTAAGCCTTTTGGTAAAATTCGCTTCTATGAATCACACAGAAATTGTATCTATACACATATCAATAACAAAGCTTCTGTTGATTTCAGTGGGAACAAGAATAGGTTTTAATTGTAGAGTACTTCCCCAAAATATATTCCTCAAAATTGCAAAATCATTTCTGATTGTTTCCCTGTTCTTGAAAACAACTGCTTTTAACTACACATTACAGATCCACCACGCAATTTTTAAGCTAATAAAATGAGTAGGATATTATACCAGATCCTGAAAAGAATACAAAAAGAAAAGGATGATGACAGAGTTTCGCCTAGCCTTCCTCTGAAATCTTGCCCTCTTCTTCTTGCCTCCTCCTTCTGCTTTTCCCATGGACCTTCCAAGATTCATGGGGAGAAGCCCGAAGCTGATGAGCTGTAACAATCAAGGTGTCAGTAATTTCAGTATCCTGTGAATCTGGGTATACGGGATGTGGGGGGCTGTAAGTTTACATCGTAACCATGGCAGAGGTTTGTCACCCATGATACACTCTCATGGATGGATGCAGTCAAGTAACGTTTGTCTAGACTCCATGATAATTTTTCATCATCAGCTCTTGTCTTCTTAGACTTGCAGTGATTACGATGACAGGAAGGGCACTTATAAGTTGTTATTCTGGAAGCTTTAGAACTGACATTCTAATTCTACATAACTAAAGCTATTCCAGTTGTTTTATGATGAACTCTTTCAACATTACAATATGTCTGATTCAAACCATCAACCTAAAAGGATCTGCTTTTCAGCTCTCTGTGCCCCAAGTAATAAGCATGTGTGCACGCTGAATGTACACCAGAATAGCCAATTACTGTCGTTTTTCCAAGGTGACACAGGATAACTGAAACCCAGATATCACTTGCATCATTCATTCTGAAACCTTTTAAGAGCTGCTACCTATCTTGAAACTGTACTTTCCATTTCACAGATTGGTCTGGTCTGAGAGATACGTCAGACGTATATTGTATACGGGCCGAGAGGCATACTGCAGGCAGCAGTGGTGTGCATGGGAATTGTTAGCCGTGCCTGTGAAGGCCGGGGTAACGCATCCAGGGTAGTTCTGCACACTAAAATGGAGGTTTTAGAGCCAGCCTGCAAGGAGATAGGAGACACTGACTATTTCCTCCCCAGCCTCCTCCTCAGCAAAGGCTAGAAACCCAATTGCAAACCAGGGAGTTTAGTCCAATTTCTACTTGGGATGATTTGGCAAGAGTAATTTTAATCTTCATGAATAGCCCATATGAAAAGGAATGCTAATTATTACTGCGATACTAAGGTTGCATTCCAGGTTAAACATGCAGTGCTCAGAAAATTCATTAAACCTTTATATTTTTATGGCCATAACTATGTATTACATCATGGCTGTCCCACTGAATGAATTTGAAGGGAGCAGAACTGATCATCCAAAATTAAACACTTGGCCTGTGTGTTTTACATGTGTAAAACCTGAAAAATGAGATCTGGCCCAAGTCGTGCTCTGAGTGCAACAGTCATTGCTCTGCTAATGATAGAAACTTTGCCTCCACTGCCAAATCTTCATTCTTCTGCATACTGCTGAAGAAAACTACGTACATAGTGCTCGCTTCATACCGTGGTTACAGCAACTGAAGCTGTATGTTACAGCAACTGAGCAAATGTTGTCTCACTTCATAAAATAATCTGACACAGAGTAAAAAGATGGTATGGGTTATTGTAAGGAAAACTTTTCCTAATCATTAGAGAACAAGATAATGAAGCAAGATATATGAGAGGTCTCCAGTGTCATGAATAGTATGGAGATGGTAAATAGACAATGGTTATTTATTCTTTCACGTAACAGACCAATGATGCAGCAAATTACCAACAACAGGTTAAGAAAAAACAAAGGAAACTTTCCCCACCACCATTGCCAAACACCATCATTACTGTGGAACTGATTACTGCTGGATGACAGAGGTGTCAAACACTGACAAGTTGAAAAAGCATTAGACAAATTCAAGGAGGAGAAATCTGCGTGTGGCTATTAAGCAGGATAGGCTGACTGCTCTCTCTCCAAACCACTGACTGCCAAAGCTGTTGCTGAAAGATAGCTCATAATCCCAGCTTGTTGTACTCTGCTCTGAGCATCTGTCACTGCAGACAGGACGCGGCACGAGATGAACTCCTTGTCTGATACTATAGGTTTGTTCTTATGTTTTTGTAGGCTGGGCATTCCACACTGGATGCGTGGAAAAATGAAATAGTCTCTCCCTCCAAACAGCACTGGAGAAGACAAACCCTTGGAAGCCGTGGACGGAGAGGACACAGAGAGAGCGAGTCAGCCAAAACGGATCTGCTATACGGCTTTGGCAAGACTGTCGCTCCATCTGTAAGTTACCGTGCATGTCACTACTGCAGCAGGCGGCTTGGTAGCTGCTCGCCTGAGCCCCGTGCCGCAGACAGCCAACTCGTGTGATGAGCAACATTAAACAAACCGCAGGCCCTCTCCACCCTAAAGCTCACAAGGAATTTCTCAACAGCATACTTAGCCTCCAGGGCCAAGGCGAACACTCCGGCTGCTTCAGGGGCAGCTGCAGATGTTCCCGAGTGACGCAGGGTGCAGTTGCCGTACAAATCCGTTGTAGCCTGCAATGATATTAGATGTAATTAATGAGACAAGCCAGTCCAATTTCCTTGCAGCTACAGACTCAGAAAAATACAGAAAGTGGAGTTTGTGTCCTTGGTCTCCAGAGTAATTGTGCATTTGTTCCTAGGATCTGTTTTCTTTAGAATAGTGTATTAATTTAAAAACAGAGTGAGACATAGCTACAGGAGGTTTTAATGCAAGAATAAATCACGCTGTAGTAAAACAATGTTCATTACCACCTAGAACTTGTAAATTCATATAGATGTCATTTATTTCCTATAAACACAGTTTAATCAAAGGCCTTAAATTCCCTTGTGGTTATCACAAGAATTTGAAACTGGAAATGTTGACAGTATTGAGCTTTCTAACATTTCTGCAACTCCAGAACCAACAGTACTACCAGGCTGCTATCTTCTATGCAGATTAATCACTAGGAGAGACCAGAAACCAAAAGAGACCAGAAGGAAACCTTAGAAGTACATTTTATGGTGACAACAGCAAAGGTGCTACAGATCATCTTGGCTGACATCAGCACGGAGCTGATATCAAGACAGAAGCCAGTATTTTTCCATGGGCTACTGCACAGGGTCATTTAGGATGCTACAATGTGCCTTTGGGGTTTGAGACAGCGCCAAGGAGAATGTATAGAGGCTTGTCCTGGCTCTGGCTAGGATAGAATTAATTTCCCAAGGAGCCAGGCCAGGGGAGCCAGGCTGGCCGGGGGCTATTCCATGCTATGTGACGCCATGCTCACCATAAAAGGGGGCTAGTCGGGGAGGGGCGGGTTTGGTGCGGGCTCGGCATGGCTCCGGGAGGGGCTGAGTGTCCAGTCAGTCGTGGGATGGGTAAATTACTTTCTGTTATCACCCACTGTGAATATCTGTTATCAGCGCTGTTGCTGATTGTTTCCCTCTCCCTTGCCGTCCCAGTAAACTGTCCTTACCCCAGCCCACCAGGCTTTGCCTTTGTTTGTCCGTTCTCAGCTGCCAGCTGCGGCTAAACCACATCACGGCTTTTGGCAAAGACTGGCCTTGAGTTATTACGCCTGAATTTTCCACTCTGTGAATTAGACTGTGTCCTGGCTAGTCTGAAGGTGCTGAAGAGCACCAATCAATACAGTGGAAGAGAATCCCAGTTACACTTGAACAGAAACTGCCTGTTTTCTAGTAGTAGGTACGGCCCTGTAGAGGACTTGCATACAATGCTCCGTGCTGCTCAATATGAGACCGTACATCTGAGGGTAAATCTGAACCCCCACATTTTCTCTGTAGGTGACTGAATGTCTTTCTGCTCCGTGCAGCTTCTAGTACAGCAGAAGTCTAGTTCATGACTGCTCTGCCTGTACAAGTAAGAATGATCTTAGATGTCAACACTTCTTACTTAGGTTTTTAGAGAGACCTTTTGTCACATTGCCCTCTGGAAAGAGTGCGACTGAACTTCTAAATCTGGTTTCTGATAAAGGAAAGCACCAACCACATGAAGCTCTAAAGGATGGAAGATCATTGCTGTTATCAGTATTAGTCCCACATCTCCTCAGCTGACAGTTTTGGCACGATCATGTACTGCAGATGAGAAAATATCCATCCCAACAAAGGACCATCTGCTGCTCCAAAGCAGACAGAGTTGTAATAGGTCGTGGGAGTGTACAAAGACAGCAGCAATAGCACAATAATATCTGGACTCACCACGCCAGCCTCTGGATTTCTCTTCCTTCCATTACTAAAGGTGGAAGCTAAGGTTGAAGAGCAGCTTTCATCATACAGCGCCGTCCGTCCATCATTTATAGCAGAATTGATGGAGATTGTCCACATGCTTGATGCATAACCATCACAGTTACAGTCATCATAGCTGCCCCCATCTCCAGAGGCCCAGACATAGATGCTTCCTTTGCCGCCCCGGCCCTGTGAAAGGTGAAAATCAACCCTCTTGGGTTAAATTGCAAATAAGAGATAGCAGCTACTTTAAACTGCACATCTAATTGTGAAGATAGGTATCTATAAAGGAGAAAACTGGTCCAAACAAAATATACATCAACCTTAAGCTGAAATAACATAGACTTCTGGAGGTTATAAAATCCGGTTAACTGGCAGCCGCAGCCAGTTCTGCAACCTTGTGTACACAGAGCAGTTCCATTTGTCTCCTGTTTTGCTTGACGCCCTGAAGGCTCCTGTGCCAGATGCTAAGACACTTTATGGATTCGTTAGCGTTTGTGTCAAGGTCTAAGTGCTATGAGGAAAGCGTTCTTTTAAAAGGGATATAGGTCATCTCACATGCTGGGTTTGTAAGATCCAATTAGGTTCAGGCAATGGCTAAAAACCTCTGTAAAACTGGCACCTTTTTCTCTCAATAGATTTTTCTCCAAAGGTCTCACTGACTCAGAGTTCTTTTCTGACAAACCAGCTTCTACTGCTAAGTAGAAAATAAAGTTATGAGACCATATAAATCATCTATAGAAAGATGGTCTACCAATTACGCTGGGAAGGCAAGAGATGGACAGGAGAGACTGAAGCTGAAGGGCAGCTATAAAGGTTTCCCATTAGTTAAGGAAAGAAACCCGTATCCTCACCTCCACTTCCAGATAGGCAAAGAATGGGGAGGGATCAACTCAGCTTCTCATCCCGTACGAAGAAAGAGGTAGAGGCTGCCGGGAAGGAGGTTAGACCTGAGAATATGACACTCAGGGCAAGATCAGTGCTACTGACCCCAAAGCTCAGGTCCCCCGCTGATTCCAGCACAGCCACCATTTCTCTCCGCGTTTAGTCTAGTGTAATCCAACGTTTATTTCCAGCACCACCAGAAGGGTGCAAAGCCTCAATTTTACGTACTTACAGCAGGTAAGAAAAACATCTCTTCTAGCCTTCTCGTTGTCCAGCATGAAATGGAAGTTAAGGAACATACAAACATAGCAACCTGCAATGGTATTTTAATAGGGAACCTTTTCTGCCAGGAATTTAAATCAAATCTGAGCTCCCAGCAGTAGCTTCTATTTTTCATCATACCCCACTGAACAGAGCAACCTCATTATTTCAAGCACGTTAGTGAGTTGCATTATAATCCACTGAATTGCACAGCAGGTTTGCTGCCACTGGGGTACATAACATCTCAAGACATAGATTTTCATAATAAAGATGATGACTATGAAAAAGCTTATTGAAATCAGTCTAAGAACTCCCACAAAGATCTGAGATCAATCATTTGAATTCTAAGGGAAGAGGATACTGTTAAAAAAACATACTCTAAGAACAAAATAATTCCAGGAAATTATAAAAAAAAAAAAAATCAGCATAACAATAACAGTTATATCTTTTTTTCCCTTTGACCTTTTCTATATCCCACCTTGTCCTCTGGCTGCCATTAGCCTGCAGGGCCCAACCCTGGGCTTTGGAGTCGCTTCAGAGGCTCCATCCCAGCTTGCCACCATGCCCACGTACACCATCCACCACCTTGTCACCATCTGTCTCCTTTGGACAGCCTCAGTGGCAGCTCGAGCACATCTCTGCCTGTCCCAAAAAGACAGGCTGCTCCCAGCGCAGAGAGTGGGTGGCTGCTGGTACCACGAAGATGATGTTTGGCATGTACGGACCCGTTCTTAAACAACCCTTTCCTTTCAGCCATTTCAAAGGGAGAGGAAACACTATTTTCAGGTGATAAATTCACAAAAATAGCTCGGTGCCTGGAAGTTAGCCTCCACAGCGTTCAGGAGGGGGAAGCAGACTTAGCCCTGCCCGGCAAATTGTTCCACGCTGCCAAAACTGGGTATTGCTGCAAAACATTTCACCTCACGGGCTGGATTTGTGGCAGAATGGCAGAAAATGGGTGCAACAGGCTGCTGGTGGGGAGCAGGGGGAATCCCCAGAGGAACTGGAATTTGGGCTCAAATTCGTGGGTGGTGTCAGCCTGCTGAGTCCTGCCAGGGACCAGTTTTCTGTGTGTAATTACTGTAATGTGAGAATGGCCTCAGGATATCACTTCTATGACAGCCACATACACAAGCATGGCTTAGCTTTTAAAACCATAATTCACCTCTTAATACTCTAATTTCAATTGTCTTTCCCTTTTAGGCAGGACTGGAAAGAGGAGGAAACACTACTGCAATAAACTGATAGCAGCCCAAGCGCATTATTTGCAATGATGCTTAGGATTTGCTGCTTACAATTCCCACAGCCAGACCTACCGTAGTTGGATAGCTGGCACAGGCAAACTGTTTGGTGGCTGTCCTCAGGCATCGTTTCATTTACTGGGCAGAAATATATGGCTTCTGGGGAAGGGAATTCTCAATTCCCTGGATAGTAGTAGACTAAAGCAGAAAAATCCCAGTTCAGTTAACTGTCATATTTAAAGCGAACTGAAAGCTCCTATTTGCATTTCAACCTCACACGAACCTAAAAAATGTCAGTGGTGTCACGCAATTTGGGCTGCTGTAAATTTAGGCCAAGGATGAGAGCAGAGAAGGTGGTAATAATACACACTGCAAACACCAGAGGGAGCCTGAAGGAAGAGCCAGGAAGAAGAGAGACCAGCAAGGTAGGATACCTTTTAAAGATCATTTTTCCTCCAGCATCCTGTTGAAACCTGCTCATTTCCCCCAAAAGCAATGCACAGCGTGGCACCCACACTTCTGAGCCATGTGAAGCTGTATCTCAGAGCTGAAAATGGATCTTGGTGCATTTATTACTAGCCCAAGAGAGGTCCACCTCTCAATTTGGGCTAAACCAGAACTGAATCTTGGGCAAAACTATACGCTTAGAAAGTCAGAGACACCTACTGAGAAGCTCTCTTTGTGGAAACAGCAGGTTTTCTATTTCCAGTGTCCTTCGTGGGATGTTGTGCTACCAGCAAAAAATATCCCTGAGAAGTTTTCTTACCCCTTTTCTCATCTTCTAAAGAGCATAATCCCAGAAAAAACTTCTTCACTGAGCTATCTTGCAAAAGTGAGTTGGCAGGAGACCGTAGCCTAATTCGCTTTATGTAACTTCAGGCACATCGTGAACTTTTTTCTCTCTTGTTATTGCGTTCATTCATCATGCTTGCTGGGCTAGTGCCTAAGCCAGTGTTTCTCCAAGTTTTGATTGCTGGATCACACTATCCAGATAAAAATGGGTGGCATTTGACAAATAAATCTCCTCCAGCTTCCCTGACCTTTCCCACCCAGGCTGGCAAGCGTCCGTGTGAATAACAGCTGGGCTTCTAACACGGCACGGCCTCTGCCTTGGCGCCTCTAGTTCCCCCTCCAGCCTGGCCATCGGGGTTGCAAAAGCCCGAACATAAGGAAGGAACATAACAGGCTTTACAGCGTGTTTCTGATGTCCTTTGGCTTTGGCCTAATCCTTCGGTCATAGATCAGGACTAACAGTTTCCAAACAGTAGAAGCCAAAACCAAAGAATGGACTCCTGCCCAGAAAAGCCAAGTACCAGGGAAGGACAGCATCGGGACAGCAGCAGGCAGATGGGCTCAAGATAAGAAGGGGAAAAAAAAAAATAAAAAATAAGCAGCTATCAGCTGGTCAATGATCTCAGCACATCAACCCCACTGTGAGGAGGTATTGTTTTTAGGCGCAGTAAAAAGGTATTTCAGGATAAGGACAGGCAAATGGTTCGCTGATGTTTATGGACTGTCCCACATCTAGGGAAGAAAATGCAGATGGAGCACATTGGAAAAAAAACAGGAAAAATTACAGAAAGCAATTTCCAGTTCTGTAACAACTTCAAAGCACATTATTTTATAAGCACCTTTCTTTTTGCGTGACATACGATAGCTATTTCGTATTTCTTCCCCTGAAGAAAACAGAAGTGTTTCAGCACCTTCTCTATAATTTAATAGCAATTTATGTGCCTTCTATGGTAAGAGATGGGCTTATTTTCCAGGAAAAGTCAAAAATTCTATAGCTTTTTCAAGTCTGCCATGGGTCCTACTGACTTTTGGATAGGACTCAGTTTCCAGCCCTGATTAATTTCAACTATATTTTCCTCTGAAAGGAGTGTTTCTTTCTCTTCAGAACTGAATTATTTGAAAACCCTCACACATTTTGGAATTAAAAGCTGCATCCTTCAGTAATGACTATTAATTATCTCCAAAGGCGTAGCCTGCAGCCCAGGGTGTGCTGTGCCCAGAATACACTGCTCTGCCTGGAGGTGCTTTGCAGCGCTGGCTCTGCAGGCAACACAAAATCGCCATCGTGCCCCCAGGCTGGGGCACGCCAAGGCAGGGACGGACTGCGGAAGAGCTGCAGGACAGTCTTCTCGCTCTCATGACTTGGCAGGGAGCATCGGGCTGGGCTCTGCAGACGTCTAGGAGCCCACACAAGAGACCTTGCTTGGCCTTGGTCTCCCCACCGCTCCTGTGCGTGAGCAGCCCAGCTACGTGGAGTAAGCCAGCTGGAGGCACCAAGTCCTTGGCATCGCTGAACTGCTGCTCATCCTTTGCGCTGCCAGGGTTTTCCGGATCCTGCCTGCGTGTTCCTGCATCCCTGACACGGTGCCAGCTGGACGGCCCATTGAGCCCTCGCTCTCCTGGCTCCTCCAGCTAGCTCTGCAACTGCCAGGCTGATTTGCCCAGAGCAAGCTGGCAGCCTGGGACTTCCTGGATCCCTTTGCTCATTTCCTATACTGATTTCTCAGAGAGTGCTAAAAATCTAAAGCAAAATCTAGGCAGAAACACATTCCCGACAGCCAGCCAAGTCATCTCGATTTAACCACGCAGACACCAAAGTTTTAAGCAGGAAACATATTTGGATTTCCAAAGTTTGCCACTGCACACATTCAAGGGGACAGCTGTCTTGTTTGAGCTGAATGCCTTAGCATTTCTCCCACGTCCAGCCCGTTCCAAAACCTTGGAGCTGCTGTATTGTGTCCCTGGAAAAGCCCAGGATATCTGTCCTGCCTGGCACACCCACAAGTCGTGGAGCTTCGTGCAGAAGAAACAGCAGCTGGGTTATCCTACTCAAATTCACCGCTGCTGAAGGTGCTCTCCCTTCCCTGTTGGCCTGTCTATCCCTCAGGCACTCAATGGGGAAGGAGGAAAGGTTGTTTTGGCAGGAGCAAGAACTCAGTTAAACGCTTGGCTGCCAGGCAGAGGACCTCAGTCACTTGAAACCATGTTTCAGTCATGCGTCTCCTGTTTTTGTACTTCTCACGTTTTGCTGCTTCAATAACTGGCTGTCTGGTTCCTCCTAGCAGATTTCTGCAACTATTTGGGTCAAGAAATAATCACCCAAGTACAAGAGACTGCTGCATACAAGATTCTCAAAGAACTAAGCCCTGTAATTGTTAAACCCTAACAAAAGGCTTTATGTAACTTACTCTAGACTTGGTCACAGATGAGTAGTGAGCTCCCATCCACCAACTCCCAATTAATTGCATATTTGTTAATATCTCCTTTGGCTAAAAATAATGCTTCAGCCATTTCCTACATCTAAATTACTGTTGAAACTGGATGGACTTCTGTTAGCCAAGAGAAATGAATGGAAAATTACACTTTTGGTGAAGAGAGGAGACAGCATTAGGTCTCAATTAGGGTTCAGTCCAGCAGGGAAATGGGGAGGGAACTTTCAAAATGCTGAGACAAAACCTTTTAATTATCCATTCCCTTTTTGTTGGATCCTGGGCTGCGTACCCACCAGTGTTAATGCATTACTCTAGTCCAGCAATTCTGCAGGCGTAATTCTAGCTTTGATAATATTTGCCTGGGCTGCGTACATCCTCTTTTCAGTATTTCTGAGGTAGATTATCACCAAGAAAAAGATTCTAAATGCCCAATTTACTTTCCACCAGTGACGACGGTGGTTTCCCTGCCCAGGGCTCCCAACTGGTGTGTGTGAAGCCTCACAGCTTCAACCGTGGCTCTTGCAACACTGTGCAAAGGTTCCCAGCTTGTAGCATCACCCTTGCCGGAAAGCTAAAGCACACAACTGCCGAGTTGCGGCACAGAGATTCGGCAAAAAACACTCCTGGGGTCAGAGTGAGACAGCAAAATCTACATTTTGAGGCTACATTATTGTCTTGCCTCCTTAGAAAACATCAATTTACATGTCAATAAAGAAAATATTTACATTTGGAGCTTACAAATATGCCATGTTGGCCCAACCTATTGATACAGCAGCTTTCTGCTCTTTACGTGACAGTTATTTCAGTCTTGGTGAAGGGCAATATTTAACTCTGTCACAGGCCCATGCAAAGCACAAAGCTACAACAGCCAAGGTCCTCAGTTGACCAAGGCATCCCTGAGGAGCCCAGTATCACAACAGAAATCAGCGGCACTTGAGATTTGCCCCCCATCCTGAACTCAGAGACACACGTCCATTCCCTGAGCTGCGGCAGGAAAGCAAACGGTCACAGACTGGTCTCCAAACCGGGGTCACGTACTCAGTCAAAGGTTGTGTATCCCATTACCAGGTCAGAAAAAATGGTCATACTTTTTTACAAAAGCCTGGAAATATCCCATCAGATGAACGGGGTGACTTCAAAATTTCAAGCAGATATAACATACTCATGTGGGGTTTTAATAAGGTTTGATTTTATCTTACATAAATAGACAAGGCATGGCATTATAATGCATATTCCAGATACAACAGCAATACGATAGTAAAGGGCTTCCAAGTTATAAAGAAGCTAGTAATGCTTCCTCAGAAATGGAGTAATCAGATGGTTGCCAGATCATAAACTCATTTCCCTATCCTCACTTGGCTGTTGAGCAAATAAAATGATGTTGGAGGTATCTAACTGCATATACTTTATTAATGTGCTATCTTCAGCATATTTCAAAGAACAATAACACAATGTCTGTGGCCTTGGAGAGAGGCAAATGAGAAATATTTCCTTTCATTTTTAACACTGTCCTTTCTTCTTCCATTGGTGAGCCCAATTACAGAGTCATGATGAGACTATAAATTTTTAGTACTGCTCCCCTGGCAATTTCTGCTGTACTTGTGCAGCATTTTCTTAGGTAGAACGATATTATGGAAGCAATAACGTTTACACCAGAACATGCACAAATGGATCATGCCTTATATATTCTGGCTGAGCCGGTGAAGTCTCAAGAAATTAATTCAGTCCATGAGCAACTCTTCACAACCTACTAATATAAAAGCCTACGTCATAAAAATGCGATAGAGACCAGCTTAGCTTGATTATTTCTTTTTACTAGCTTAAATTCCAATAGCTGAAGCTGGAAAGAACTGGACTCATGAAACAGCAAATAAGAAATGTTTCCTGGATATTGTATTAAAGACAGGATGTACAGTAAAACATGGGTGGAATTAGTTCTTGAGCTAGTTAAGCTTTTCCTGTTAAAGTTGATTGCTGATACAGTTCTGGATGCAAGGTACCAGCGAACAAAGTCTGTATTTAAGAGAGTTGTGCTGTCATGGGCATCTCATCTACCGTCCCTGCCTCCCCCTCCAAGTTCTCTAGCTCCCAAAGCACCCACAAAGTAAAGCCCAGATCAGACAAGGGATATGTAAATCACACAGCATTGCTTTGTCCAGCCATACTACATATAAATTGCTACTACCATCTCACTCCCCCTTTCTCTCAAATGAAAGTACCTCTCAACCAGCTGCTGTGCTCAACATTGCTGGGCTGTTTGTTCCTAAGTCCATCATCCTGGTTTCTTGCTCTGCTCTGAATTTTAGTTTGTATTTCTGCACCTGCAGTAAAATCCCTCCATAGCTCATCAAAGAAGCGTATCTGCAAATACGTGTCACAGAGTGATTAGGAGCTTTGAAACCGAGCGTATCTTGGTGCAGGACTAAGGTATCTCAGGGCAGCCTGGAACGTTGTTAGGTTGGTGATTTACTGAGGCTGTAAAGTAACATATACCTTTTCTCCCTAGACCCCATAACCTGCTGCTATCATAGACATGGCTCAGACAGAGCCTAGAGGCCAGGTAATAAAATCTCATCAAGGATATCAATTTTTTTGCTCCTGGCAAGTGTGTTTAAAGAAAGAGAGAGAGAGTGCAACAGAGCACATTCTCTGAATGTCTCTTCCACCAGACAGAACAGCATTTGTCTCTTAGCCTGTTGCGGACTACCCTAATGGATATCTGACTCAGGCGCACCTAACACAGTCTCCTGTTACAGCTGGAGTCCAGCATCAGGTGCCGCACAGCCAAGGGCGAGTGCAAGACCTCCTCATTAGGCGGGTACTGGATACTCACAAGTTTCAACTTAGTCTTTAAAAACTAGAAGTTGTATTAAGTCCTTTCCAATTACATCCCAAATATGCGTTTCCTAGCCGCTGGAATTTGCATTAGGTAAGATTGTTCATCTGTGTCAAACAGACGCAGTGCTGGTAATTGCCAAGCTGCTTGTGGATGTTCGTGCATATGAAACTCTTTCAACCCCTATCCTCAAGCAAGCGCCTGCTATTTCAGCTGTGAGCTCATTTATCTTTGCAGTGCCACTACCACTGTTCAGTGACCCAGTCACACTGCTGTCTATTGCCCTGAACAAAAGTCGTGAGATAACACAGCCAAGAGCAGATTGCACTAACAAGGAGTGAAATCGTGACTTACTAATAAAAAGCAGCTTGAGTCCCCTTCCCAATACGATCTGATTACATGTATTACACTGACACCAACTTCACCCACACGCTATCCCCTTTGTGCTCAGCCTTAGAAAACCAGTTAGTAAAAGAGCCCATAAAGGAGTTGCCAACGTGATGGACAGATTATGCCTTCCTTAATTGCCCTATTTTAGTGCTGCCTTTGTTTATGGTCTTTACCTCACAAACGAAAAGCCCACCGAAGTGAAGGCAGGATTAAGACAAAAGGTAAGAATTAGCTTAACAAATACCAGGAGTGGGAAATGGAAGAGGAAAGGTAAGAAGATGGGCTTAGCCCACCTGGTTATGGCTGCACAGTTTCAAGCCATAAAAACAGCCATACAAACAAGAAGTCTCACAGCTTCTGCAGTTAGCATCATCTCATTGTTATCAGGTGACTAGTTATCCCCGGCACCCCAGCATCTCTGGAAGGAGGACTTCAAAAGCAGAACGGAGTTTGAGGGAAGGATGAAACCCTTGTCAGTGAGTTTCTCCTTCCGCAGGGTTCCCAAGTACGCTGGCAACACCATGTCTGTCAACTCAGTTAACTGCATATTCCCCATAAGAATTTCGTATCACTCCCACTTATTTATTTTTAGTTTATTGCTTTAGAAGCAAGGATATTAATCTTGTTTTGTGCAAGAGATCTTACATTTCCTTCTGGGACATTTGGAAGTATTGTTTTTAGTTTAATAACACATTTTTATTCTCAGCATGTTGCCTCCTCCCTGCCAATATTTCAGCTTCATCACTAATTCATGAACCATCACTCTGGTGAGAATCAGCCTTAGACTGAGAAAAGAATTCCTACATTGATTTGTCTCTCGGTTTATAAAAGATACTTTTCTCTTTAAGAAAATATGGTTTTATTCTGAAAAATTATCATAAATTAGATTTACATTTGTACAGTCAATAGAGAATTTGGTGCCTATATTCTAGAACTAAACTAGGTAAAAGGGTATTATATGAAAGGTTGGTTAGTCTTCCTTTACATGCAGGAAAGTCTGTAGTGGGATGTTCAAAGCACCGTGGAGAGCCCCCAGCATCCACTGACATCTTGAATTATCTTTAAAAAATCTGGCTTTCCACAAAAGGAGATCAGAACAAACTATACCCAAAAGCCCCTTCTATGACAGGAAATGTAATGAGGAAAATAAGGGTAGATAAAGCTACAATCAAAACACACAGGGAGTTATTTGGGGTGGAGCTGTCTCTTCTTTTGTGCACGTATCGCCAGGAGGTAGCTGGGATACCGCCACTATAAAATTAAGTGTAATTGTCCCTGGACAACAATAGCTTTCTTAGGTAGAATCCAATATCATCCCTTCTGCTCTCTAATTCTGCAATGGCTGTTTGACAGAACTGGTTTCCTAACGCAGGCTCTCCTGTTAATTTTATGCTTTCTGATAAGGTCCAAGAGCAATCCCTCCCAGAGCGCAGCTCACCATCACCGTTCTCTCTCCTTCGCAAGCATTCAACCCGAGAGATCTCAGAGCCCCTTCTGATCTTAATATTGCAAATTATTTCTTAAAGAGAATTACAAACACTTCTGAGGAGAAGGTATTAAAAAAGTAACATGCCCAACACTCCAAAGGATGAGACTACGACCAGACAATAAAACAGAAGAGCAAAATCCTTTCTCCTGTACTTAACATTCAAAGAGAAGGTTAATTCCAGCGTAACTCCACAAATGAAAGCATACGGCGATACGACAGCAAGTTAAGGGAAAGATCTTTTAAATACCAAACTGCAAAAAAAACATGACTACAGTTTAAAATTTGCTTTTCTTGAGAGGGTAAAATACCTCTTTTTAGTTTAGTTTGCATTCCCCTTCCAGGGCTATTACTGCCTTTTCTTTTCACTTTTAGACAAGTTCTGCATGGAAGAAGAATAACACAAAAATTATATGGGAATTCTTCTATATTCAGAGCTTATGTCTGCTTCAATCAACATTAGTGGAAGGAAGATGAAGTATCTACTAACTATAAGACATCAAGGTGGTGCTAAAAATAAATCAACTGTGTCACATACCTAAGATTTTCCCCAAGAATTTAATCGCTCCAAGTGTTTAAGGGGATCTTTATGGAAACACTAGAGCAATGAAAGGAAGGCATGAGAAGAAACAAGGCTTGTGTAAGATGACTTCTGAGGGACTTTGAGCTCATCAGAGGTTTGTAAAGTTTATACTACAAAATTGAGCAGACTGAGGAGAAATTTTTGACACGTCTTCCTGCGTTATTGCAGTACGTTGCCAATTTTATGGGCGAGAGCATGAAGATGACTATAATTCATCTGTTACAGGCAAAAACATTTGAGGCTCAGGATTTGCGAAAGCTTTAGACGCTTCCCTACCTACCACAGCAGTAGATTTAATTATCATGTCACAAAACATGGTAAACTGAATGTGCTGCTCACAGTGAGGTGGTGATGAAGAGTGGGAGAAACTGGCACAAGTAAGAGGAAGAAATAATTTGGATGGAAAAATGAGTAATTGCGGAGCTCCCACACAAAACCACCCCAGATGTTCTGGGGAATTTTAGATCTTTTCATTATGGAAAGCCATCTATGATCAACCAAGGGGAGGAGGCTCATTCCCTACAGCACCAGGAGCAGCTGTGGTTGTCCTGGCTGGATGACACTAAAGAGATGGAGATAGAGTCATGCAAGGTTTGTTTGGTTTGGACTGATTGGACTCATTTGTTTTCTTTTTTGAGTTGTGGCACACGTTTTACCCAACCTTCTGACACAGTACAGGTTTAACAGATTCCAGAATGATATTGACTCTCTTTACAAAGACCATAGGCTGCTCCTAGAAGGAGAGGAAAAGGTGGGCATAAACAAGGATGCTCCTGCTACTGGGAAATAATATTACTCCATGGACATCTGAGCAGGTGTGGTTCACAGCTGTGTAATCATGACCATATATGAGTGACCAGAAGACTCTACAAATCCAAACAATAATTAAATTGGTAGCACACCAAACCAGACAATGTGATGTCAGTAGTACGGCTGGCACGTTTCTACCTAGGCAATATTGACAGGATCAGCCTCTTCCATTTTGACTGCAATGGCATGTGAAAAGCATATGTACGCTGACTAGAGATAAATACAGTTCCATGCAGGAGAGCACAACATCCCGAGACTATGCAATAAAAGCAATGCCACAATATTGCAGAGGGAACATCAAGGGACCTTGGAATGCACTGAAAGCTGGGATAGTTTACACAATTGCATTGTGATCTGCAGCATCTAAGGGAGGACCACATATTCCCAAATCATTGGTTTCAGCACGAGTGTGGTACATATCATCTGTTCCAGTAACCTAGGTTATTTAATAAGACTGTTACCTTATTCACACCATCTGCCATCGCTTGCAGTGTTAGCTCTCTAGGTCCATCCACTGTCTTCCCATTATCAGTTGGTCCCCAGCTGGCGCTATATATATCTATGACTTGAGGCATATGACTGATAGAGGAAGCCTCAATAATGTCTGTCATAAATGGCTGGTCGAGCATTCGAATACCTGTAGATTTAATCAACATAAACATGCATTATGCATTACCCAGCACAAGATGAAATCTCAGCACCTGGAGAAGCCCCCCTAGTTACAGATATTTTAATTCACTGGCAGTTTCACTCGCTCAGTCATTCCGTACTCGCCATTCACATGTCACCAGGGTATGCTTACCCAGCAGGATGGCGGCACTTAAACACCCAGCCGCAGCAATGCAGCATGGCCCAGAAAGTGAAAGCACTTTATTGTTAGCTTTCTAATTACATAGTACTTTCCATTTACTATTTGAAAACACTTTCAAAACAGTAATATTCAACAATCTCAGCATTTTCTAGCATTTAAATAATATTAATAGTATTAAAATAGTATTTTCTAACAACTAGGGAAAAGGATTAAGGCCTCTCCATCTCTAATTTTTAACTCAGTGATGTGTTGACACTTCATTAGTTTTTCAAGTAATTTTTCTATTTATTTTGGTTCTTTTCCAGAATTTAATCAGAGAGGGGAACAACGATTTCCTGGAAAATATCATTGTGTAAATATGCAGACACAATAGCAAAATATGGCCAGTATTTGGAGAAAAAAGCAAACTAAAATCTGCTTCTTTTTACCCATACTGATGTAGAAATTGAGCTAGAGTTTAAATGATACCATCCTAGGGCATGCCAACTGCAGAAAACCCCCAAGTGTTGGCCCTAGGCAAGCCAGAGAGTGTGACAAGACAGCAGCAGACGCCCTCACATCCGTCACACCCCACACATAGCACAGTTTCACTGACAGCCAACCTGTCAGTGGCCTTTGGATGAGACCTGAGGATTCAGGGACACATTCCAAACCTCATTCATAGCCTTGAGTTGAAGTTCAGCTTTTCCCAACAGTTTTAGGATACAGATGGGACAGAAATCAATATCACAAAGCCAAACAGCATGAATAGCAGTGAGGACCCTGATTTAGAAGCCAGTGCTTTTACTATATTCAGTACAAAATCCATGTGCCAAATGTGAGGCTGGAAAATGTGGTATAAACTTCAAATAGAAACCAGACCAAAGCTGGATATTCCTGGTCTACTAATTCAAGCTACAAATTATGAATTCACACTCAACGAGTGAGAAATCCTTTCATGTGCTTGTAAAATGCAGATCTGCACTGAAACCACAGAATTAATTATTGACCCCAGGGAGGTGGGGGAACAACAGTAGAAACCAAGCCATCTGGTTTGATTTTAGGGCAAAAGACAGAGGTACAGGAAGCAAAACACACAATGCCCCAGAACCTTGGCTACAAATTTCCAGTTCCACCTGCAATCATGGACTTTGAGTCACGTCAGCAGCAGACTCTCAGCTCGAATGAGCTTCCAAGTTCCCACTGACCACATGGTGGTGCTACAGGCGCACGCTGTCCTCAGGCAGGAAAGGCTGGCTTTTCCAAAAATCCGTGGGGATTTTGCTACAAAGTGGACAAGTATGGAAGGCTATTTGTACGCCGCTGGTAATCAGAAAAGGCCTTCACCTCTTGATTTTTAAGCAACTAGCTTGAAGTTGTAGAGTTATACTAATATTACAGATGAGGTCCAGCCAAAATCTCATGTCTCAATTCACATTCCTCTAAAAGTAGCTATTGCCAGAATGTAAATTTTGTGACATGTCCCATCCCTGAAGGAAAGAAAGCGGACAAGCAGTAGTCCTGCCAGGCCACTTAGTAACTCTCAGTGATATTTCGTGGGGTAACAACTTAGCAAACATTGCTTAGTGTCCTTCTACTCTGGAGATCCAGCTTTTGGCCATATAGGTGACAAGTGCAATGTAGCCTTCCCCAGATTGTTCTGACACCACAGTGAAGCAGGGACTGGCCAAGCAGAGCAGAGCTGCCCACGCACACACACTGTGAACCATTCCCAGGAAGCCATGGCTGTACCCACACTGGTGTTTTGGTGTGGATTAGGGAATGAAAGTGAAATTTGTAAGCATCTATGCTTGCTGTGCCTTGGTTCTCATCATGGAACAGTTTTAAGAGTGGGAAAACTGGATTTCTTCAGATTAAACTAAACCGACACATGCTGTCCAAGAGCCTAACTCACTCTAACCATTGTATTCAGTCTATCAGTGCAGACCAGAGCTAGTCAGAAGTAAAAACACCCAGTACACCTGAGGTGTGAATGCTGGGTACCACCAATTTCATTCTGTGTATCTGCTCCTATCACTGGATCACTTGTTAAAATAGAGGAAACTAACAACTGCAGAGATTTACAGCATTGCAGGTCCAGCCCTTTGAGAACCTAAAGCGTAAGAGCAGCTATGGGAGTTGCCTTTTCAAACACTTTCTAAGTGCACAGGAATTTATATTTTACCTCCTGCAAAATGAGATTTGTCACAAATGATTCTGCAACTACACAGGGAAGAAGCACTGAAAATCAGTATACAAACAGGAGTTGGCATAGGAAGGAGCAGAGCTGTTCCTTTGCAGCGTTATTAAAGAGGCTATATAAGGCTCTCAATTGAAAAGGCAAAGCCATGGAGAAATTCCTCTCCCCAGCTACTGTCAAAAGTAATAAACACATGGCCCAGTGCCAGCCTGCAGTCCCGTCCTGGGCAATGCTCCCTGTCTCTGCAGGAGAAGTTCTGCCTGAGGCACGGCAGGGTAACAACCATTTACACCTTGAATTGCTACCATACCTGCCACCTTAGAGTTGTACGCAACTCCCACGCCGCAGATGTTGTTGTTGGCAGCAGCAGACACCTCTCCTGCACACCTTGTCCCGTGGCTGCAAAAGGGAAGACAGAGACACCACATGAACCCCGGCTAACGCATGTGCCGAATGGAGTTGGATCACCACGATCTAGTTTTTGCCTCACAGTCAGCTTCCAGCACTTCAGAGGAAAACCATTCCATGGCAAACTGTTGAGTGCTGTACTTGGATACTCAGATGAGCTCATTCCTTCCCGAAGCAGGACATAATCAATCTCCTCTCTGCAGTATGAGCGATGCTTGCTCTGAGCTTACCATGCATACTTACGCTTCATTTAGTTGTAAAGTTATTCAGACTTTTTCTTTTAAACTCTGTCAAAGAGGTTCTGCCTTGTTACCACCTACTAGTCAGCAGAAACCGTCCCTTGACAGAACAGTGTAAAAATACAATCAATACGATTTCCTTTACGTTTGTGACTTTGCAGTGTGATACCCGTTATTTTGAACCCCAGAGAACAAAGTCTGATTGCCTTTTTGCTATTCAAACACGTATCCCTGACTACAAAAAAATGCTATGGAAAGAAGTGGGTGCAGTATCAAGCTGGAGTAGCAGAAGGGAGCCATAAGGGTCACTGCACTCCTCAGCAGCAGAGCTGTGGCTTGGCGGGCCAGGCCCAAAGCTGGCCAGACCCAAGGCACGTGCACACCTCGCGTCCAGCACCCAATTCCCAGGAGAGCTGACAAGGTGCTCCAGCTGTCAGCTCATGGAGCTACTGCTTTCCGCTCAAATGGGAAATGTCTCTGCTCTAACACAGAGGTCCAGGTCCGGGCTGACATGTGGCATTTCAAGAACACTTGGCATCTCTGAAGTGCTTTACAGCTCTTAACAGGGACCCTTTAACCGGCAGCGGCTCCCAGGCAGGCTTGCAGGAAGGCAGATTGCATTTTCCTTTCTCCTAATTCATCACAGAAATTAAACCACAGAGAAGACAGTTACAGACAATATAATCTAGTTTTAAAAAAACAGCACAGCAGCAGAGAAACTAGTGAAACCTGTGCCGTTGTCATGTTTTTAAGTTTAAGATGTTGCATCAGTATGAATCAATCCTATTGTTCACATCAATCCACTCTGTGCATTAAAACTGGCATCACTCTTAGAGCATGCTAAGGATTCATGCAATTAGCAGTGCTGTGTTATAAAGGCTATCTGGAACCCCAGATGCACCATCCCAGGAGGCAGTAGAATTGTTTTGTTTTAATCATCTTTTTGTTTTTCCCCTCTCTCTCCCTTTAAGCACCTCTGGCAAAGGTGAGTGTAACATTAATAAAGGGGTGAGAAGCAACGCATTCTTTTTCCCTGCTGTACTTGGAAGAATATATTTTTAAAGGCAGCTCCACAAAAGAAAATGACTGGCCTCAAACATACACAATGTCTCAATCATGAAAGGGTGAAGATCTCATGCAAGTTCCTTTTAGAAAGGGGGCAGAGAGGAGAGCAATACAGCTTTCTTATTCAGCTGCTGCAAAAAAAACCTTTCAAAAACCAAGCAGGTTTTCCCTCATGCCCTTGTTCAAGGAACTGAAAAAAATATACTGTTGCTACGCATTCATTATCTAGTCATCTGTGGACTAGCTACAAGCCACAAAGCAGAAAAAAATGGCTTTGTTAAAAAATTGTCTTGACTGATGCTGGGGCACAAAAAAATCGGTGACACCGCCAGATGAGCTCTTTCTCTCACAGAGGGAAAAACTGTATTAGGATCTTCCTGGTGAAAAGATTTTATCAGAAGGTCCTCTTGCCCACCTCACCTCCCCAGTGTGCCAGCCCACACGATGGAGACTGTAAGCAGACCTGTGCCAGCGGCTCGGTGTTTAGATACTGTGCTGCTGACTGGATAAAAATCACATGTGAGTTAGTGCAAATGCATTTGGTTGAATTATTAATGGAAAATAGAAGATTTTTCCAATTTAGCCCTATTTGCTGTTCATGTATCATTGATAAATCCATTGCAGTTCCTATGAAGTGACCCGTGTCATGGACACAAATCACAGCTTTCTTCAACATTCACCTCTTCACCACTATTTACCTTGTTTAAAACAAGGAGATAGAAAACAATACTATTTTCACCTATGAAAAAGTTACTTCAAGTGTAAACTATGTATTAGCAGGCAGGGCAAGTTTTCCATAAACATCATATAAATGCAAACATCTTATGTGCACATTCACGAAAACCTAAGGTGGGAGAGAGTGATTCAATTGAAAGCCAGTTTTGCCTTCAGCTGGTTTAAACAATTTATCTGTACTAGTTACAAAAATTTCATTCTGCTTTGTCTGTGAGAACCATTTGTATTTCTAAAACCCACTGCCAATGCTATTGCACTTGCCCTTCTGGCGACATATTTTATGAGAGGTGGCACAGATTTTCATTGAGGTTTCTTTTCATCTGCTTTGAAATGCTTCTGCAGACAGCAAAGGACAGGATCCATCCTTCCTAACTTCAGCTCTCCGCAGGGGAGGGCAATGCAGAGCCACTGTCCCCATAACTGGGACTATCTTGCTGCCTCTCTTGACCACTTTAGTCGCTTGTGCTGGGCAGCAACTAAATATGCAAAGCTCAGAGGGACACATTGGTGGGGCAAATGCCATCCCCTTTTTACTCACATGACATTGCCAGCTTCTGAGTGTTTGCACAACGGAAAGCATTCCCTTACTCTGGGGAACGTGCCACTTTGCCTGCATCCAAACACGCCAAGAACCAGCAGCAGTGCCATGGCTGCTCCTTGACACTTGTGTCATAACACCGCAGGAAAAAAGAGCTGCTAAATCTGTTTATAGAAATTCTCAATTATTATGTTGTTTCCTTTGTATTCATTGAAAAATGAGGAGGAGGGAGCAAGTGTTTTTACCCTGTTAATGAGCACTGTCTGGAAGCCATAGGGAGTTCTTTCCTTGACTCAATGGTATGTTGTTTGGATCCATAGTTAAGTAAAGAACATTTTTACCTCTGAAGAATATGGGTTTCCAAGAGAGTGAATAATTTTTGCCCAGCTAACTCTTATCTGGGTGAGAGAAGATACAGAATACAAAGGTGACAGGAATGAAATAATTATTGGTTATGTATATCATGGCAGAAATTTGTAATCTCAGTGCTCTGAGATGGGGAGCCCCAAGTCGTGCCTTCTGCATGCTCACAACAAGAAATGAGAGGGCTGTACTGAAAGGACAAGTTATCTCTGACTCCTATGGATACCTCTGCACTGCACGACATGGTACATGCCAAGGTACTGAATGTGGTTTAGTTGGAGCAGGTATTAAAAATCACAGGCAGTTCCCAAAGTGGTTCCTAAAACCCACTCAGTGCTATGGGGCTGCCTCCGCTTTTGGGAACAGGGCTTGGTTCAGGCTTCTTTGTTTATCAAGGACTATAGTCACAGGACAAGGGGTAATGAGTTTAAACTGAAGGAAGGTAGATTTAGATTAGATGTTAGAAAGAAATTCTTCACTGTTAGGCACTGGAACAGGTTTCCCAGAGAGGCTGTGGAGGCTCCATCCCTGGAAGTGTTCAAGGCCAGGTTGGATGGGGCTTTGGGCAACCTGGTCTAGTGCAGGGTGTCCCTGCCCCTGGCAGGGGGGGTGGAACTAGTTGAGCAGCCTGGTCTAGTGGAGGGTGTCCCTGCCCATGGCAGGGGGGTTGGGACTAGATGATCTTTGAGGTCCTTTCCAACCCAAACCATTCTGTGATTCTATGATTCTTCATTGCTCCTCAGGCTCAAACACAGCCCTGCCCCATGCTGCACCCAATGTCTTCTGTCCTGGCTTGGTCCCCAAGCTGTGGGTCTTAACACAGTCAAGCAGTCAGAACGGTAAGCACGAGAATAAATCCCTTGGCTACCCAGTCATCTACGTTCGTCTCCCTGCAACGGTAGTTGAACTGCCCGACTGCCATTTCCAGCCCAAGGCACCACACCATCCTCTTCCAAAATCCACCCTGCTTCATTTCATAGGCCAGTGGCTGTTACATGGAAAGGCCAAAGTGCTTCCAGCAGCCTTAAAAAGCACAAAGTGGAAGGGGAATCAGTGCTTACAAGCAGAGCAGCTGTGATTAATGAAATACTCCATGCAAAAACCTCCCTTTTTTTCTTAAAGTCTAATGACACTTTGCACATGCAGCTGGCAGCTCACAAAAGCCCCTTGGTTCATCTCTTTAAAAAACAGTCCTCTGCTTCTTGTTCCACAAATCACTTGAATTGCTCGCATAGAAATGTATTCTTTATGGAAAAAGGGATATTACGCTGTCCTATTTTGAGTCTGATCCTCCTGCATGCATAAAATTCAATGGGAGATACATCACTGACTGCAAACTGAGCAAAATGGAGCCTTTATTGCAGGTTTCTCTGAATGGCTTTTCTGTGTAACTACTCTCCATCCAGACGCACCTGTGTGGCTACACATATGGATAGACAGACTGTCAAAGGCAGACAGTTGTAACCTGCCAGTAATCATAATTCCAGAGTCAGAAGTTATGACAATAGCTTATATATGAGCACGTGAGCTTGATTAATAGTAGAGCCAAGAAATACGCAGAGAAAAACATAGTCAAAACTGCTCCTGAACATCTGGATATGGTGTGCTGGTTTGCATCTTAGCCCGGGGAAAACATGAAATCTTGCATCTTAAAGCCTTCTTGAACTGTGCAGGCAGGAAAGGGACGCTTTACTGAATGTGTTGCTCCTGTGATTTACCTTGCAAGGCAGAAAATTCCCTGACTCACCAAAGAAACCTTTAGGTTCATGACAAAAAATGCTATGCTTTCTAGGTATCAATTTTTTTCTGGAAAGACTAATGAAGGAAATCAGGAAGGCAATATCTGCATTGCTTTTCTCCTCCTGACTTGCTGACTTGAGCTCCCCATCCCCTCAAGAAAAGAAGAAAGTGTTGCGGTTCTTTGAAAACCTGCATCATGTTGTCCTCCATAATTCCAGATCAGGTCACAGATGACCATGCTGCTCACCCTTGATTCTTCACTTGGGCGCCTCAAGTTAGCCAGAGGCACCTGGGGCCAGAGACCATAACCCTTGCCACATCCAGGATGACTGAGGCCTGTTTTAAGAGACTTTAGGAGATAACTCTGCCTCCAGGGCCACCTTGCAGGACATGTGAGGACTGCAAACTGTGCCCCACTATAAAAGATATGAGAGCAGCACAATCAGTATTATTGGGGCTTGGCAGCATACACTTAGTTTTATGAAGTTCTACACTGAAAATAGCACAAGCTACCATTACCCACTAAAACTAAATTTAATTTTCATCTGTGCTACTCCAGAGCTAAGTGATATCTTTCTCCTACAAAGATCCTTTGCATAAATAAAGTGAGAAAGGCAGCAGACCTTCACAAATTAGAGCCCTAGTCCTCCTCCGACTTTCCATTCACTAATTGGATACGTACTAGTTGAGAAGTGTCAGATGTCCTTTCCTGAAATGAAGGTAGAATCTCATTGGCATCTTGCTTTGGCTGAAAAATGGCAGGACTACAAAGGAAGACATCACAGGTCCGAAATCTGTTTGATCCATTCCAGGAAGCCTGCATCTGAGGTGGAAGCACAGCTGCTCCCCATCTTTGTTGTGCCGTTCTGACAGAACTAAAATTGATTTCTTTAGAAATCAAAACAAAAAACCCATACAAACCTCAGAGGCCATCCATACACCCATACTAAGTTAGAGATAAAAATCACATCAAATAGGCCTGAAGCATTTTTTGATAAGCACTACGACTGAGCCCTGAAACCTTTACAAGTTTTCAAATTCTCAGTGCTGCTGCTACGTAAATGCTGGCAACATCAATTATATTTACATCTAGAAGACTTCTGGAAATTTCATTGAAAATATCCTGAAACAATTTTTACAAATTTACAGACCCTGGGGAGTAAGCCGCAGAGCCAGAGATGCTGGATGCTGAGATCACCAGGTAATAAACACACCTTACGGGTGTGTCTTGGACTCTGTACCCTTGACTACATTACATCTTGCAGTTGGCCTGACTGAAAGGGCTTTTTCATGGGACAGATGCAGAATCCAGGACACAGAGGTTTTTTTTAAAAACTGTCGACACACATTTCTGTTCCATTCTAACCAAAAATGAGTTTTGGGAAACAAAAAAAGGTCACATTTCCTAAAATCCGAAGCCTTTCCTTTTGGGTCATTCTTATTTATGCCATACCTTGAGGACCAGGCCTTCACCTGCTGGAAACTGGCCAAGTTCAGAACATACTGAAGGAGGAACGGGTCTTGGGCAATCATGATGTGTTAGAAATATCACAAGCAGCACAGCTACACTCTTGATTCCAGGTTTACAAACACAATAGAACAGGTTCCCAGTCACTGTACATGGACTTTAATTCTTCTAGCAGCCTAGAAATATCTCAGCATCAGTCTTGAAATGCTACCCATGTACACTGGCCTTAAGTCAAGGTGAAGAGACAGATGATTCAGAACTTATGTAAGATTTAATTGTTTTTAAACCAGTCATTCTACACAGTGCTGCTTTTCTGCCTTCTTTGTCAACAATTGGATGAAAAGACTTTTTTCCTCCCGAAGCCTTTTCTTGTCTCCAGCTTACTCCCTTTAAAATTAGCTAACAGTGATACTGCCTCCAACACAGTAAAAGGGAAACCAGTCAAAATTGTATCGAGCATATACGGATTTGGGTTACCGTAATGTCCTAGGATAGCTGACAGAAAACAGTACACGACTATCTCCATTCAAGCAATTTACTTATATATTCTTCTGAAGCAACAACTTCACTTATAAGCCATAAAATGGTTGTTTAGCATTATCAAGAGGCTACCTAAAAATATGAAGGCAGAAGTAACCTCTAATTTTCAAGCCCTAGTGAGACTGCAGGTTCTGTTTCAGCAACCGCAGAATTTAGCAGGAAACAGACATTCCAGAAGTATCAGCCAATCCTTAGAATTTCTTAAGCAAACCAAAGTGAAGAGCAGGCTGATCAAAACCCAGTTACCTGTTAAACCAGTCATCTGTATAGCGGGGGTAGGGGTAGGGATCGTTACTGCTGAAGTCGTAGCTGGCTTTGGCATTCTGCAAAACACAAAGAAGTTCAGTAAGTCAGCAGAAAAACAGATATGCAGGGCAAAGTGGAACACAAACTGAGGGGGAGCTGAGAATCGTTAGTAAACTTTGCCCTCTTTGTTCTGCAAGATGCATCTGGACACAGATGGGTCTCTCTTGTGCTATACATTTCCCACACCAGCAAGCCTGGAGGAAAGATGCTTTCTGGGGTGCAAAGCCTCCTGTGGACCGTTGGCATCTCCAAATAACGTGGCTAATTGTAAGGTGGTGTGAGAGCTCAGGCTACTACTGAGGCACTGCTTACCAACACGTACAAGAGTATTTAGGTGTTGCGCTACTTGATGTGGCAGGACAAAGGTTAAACCCTGTTTTCCAAACAGTGGTAGAAGTGACCAGACACTTGGGTCTTCCATCATAGAATTATTTTTTACACTCTCATTTGCGGTACTACAACAGTCAGATTTCTAAAATAATTTTAATACCTAAGAATGTAAATTTCTCAAAATCCAAATGTGAAAACTGCATTGATGGTCAGCACATATGCCTGAAAATCCTTTTGGATATTTTATTGGTCCTTTAGTTGTCTGAACAGCTTCACAAATGCGGCTTTCAGGCGCTTTTGAAAATGTCATCCCATGTCTCTGCTTTTCATAGAAATCCAAATCATTCTCGATTTTGCCCTGTCAGCAGAGTTAAGGACACTCAGCAACTTTTTGATGCTATATCTGAGAAGCAAATGGAAAGTTTCAGAAAGTCAAGTGCCACCTTCTTTCTTCTCCCTTAATGAAAAAATAAATAAAGGGTGACTGAAAATTAAGCTTTTAAAAATATTTAGAAGCTTCCTCTCAAGTGTATGTTCACAGAGTTTATATTTTAATAAACACCATACTCAAGGAACAGAATTATGTTAATTCTTAATTAATGTGTACTTGTATTCTTTTTAAGATCTGGCTGAGCATGCTATTGAAGATAATTTGAGACTCGTGTATGAATAGCTTTGCTCCTAAAAACATTCCCCTTCAGCAGATTCTCAGTTCCTGGGGTACAGGAATAGACAGTCCATTGGGAGCACCAAAGTCTTTGGGTTTTGGATTCAAAATCCCTAGCTCCCAAAAACTTGTGGCAGAATGAAACAGGGACAACACTGCCCTTGATCCTCAGAGGGTAAAACTAAGTATCTTTCAAGTTACTGTACAGTGATATTTTTGGGTGATCATTTCAGAAAGCCTGGTTGCTTATATTCAGCACAGACAATAAATATCTTGCAGTATTAGAACGGAGCAGAGATTGGCAGAATGCCTACCACACGGCTTGACGCTGTTCTGCAGCTCAAGCATAGCTGAATCCCTCTGTGAGTATCCTTATCGATCTCGCCATATCCCTAAGCTAAGGCCCTGATTTTCAGCCTGAAGATGCCTTCCAATAATTTCAGCTACAGCCACAAATTCTCAGTGCTTCTAAGTCTCTGTGCCCAGGTGGATGTTTAATTTACCTCTCTTAATTACCACAACTGCTCATACAGCACTTTGAATGGCATTAGATTTGTATGAGCTAAGAGTAAACAGAATATGACTTTTCAGCCAGGGAAAGAAGAAGAATTTGACAGTGGTCTATAAATCATGAATAGCACAGAGAAGGTAGACAGGGAGTTATTATTTACAACCTCTCATAATAGAGGAACTAGTGGGAATCCACAGAAATTTACCAGAGGGGCAATTTAGAAGCAGCAGAAAACAAGAAGTAGTACTTTTCCACAGAACGTGTAATGAGTTACAAAATTCATTGCCCTTCAGCAATATAGAGGTTAAAAGCCTAATGAAATCAAAAAGTAGTTAGACAAATTACTGGAAGATAAATCTGGAAGAGGTATTAGATCCTGTGCTTCCTCCTTCTCCAACAGTCCATAGAAGAGTAATGCTAGCAGCTGGGGGGCCATAATCAGCTAGATACCACACAGTCTCTGACCCGTGACCGTACTGCTCCCCAGGCATCCACTACAGGCTGCTGTTGGAGGCAGGATCCTGAGCTAGAAGACTTTGGGCCTCACCCAGACTGTCTGGAAAAAGCCACCCGGCACAAACACCCCATCTTAACGTAAGAGAGGAAGTTTGTATTCTGCAGCGTCCAGAGGAGCTGCGACAAGGATTTGTGCAAGGGACCAGGTTTTATCCAATACGTGGCAGTAAAAAGAAATGAGCTTGCCACAGAAGATCCAGCCCCGTTCTTCACTAACGAGTGCACTATCTATTCCTAGCGGGAGAAGCTGGAGAACCACATCCTGTGGTAAAGGCAAAATAGAAATGATGGCTCTGAGTAATTTAATTAACAGATAAAACCTACTCTGTCACAGAGTCTAGCTTGGCAACCTTTGGAGAGAAATGCATTTCAATCACCAATTAAAGAAACTTTCTTACATTACTACCTTGGACTAGACATGGGCTGGGAACTACGCAGACTGCAAATAACTAAGCTTAGTTCCAGTGATTTCAGATGGTTTCTTTCAGGTAGGTATGGTCTAACTCAGTAGTAAACATAATTAGTTCAGTATATTGCCAGCTTCTTATTCAGTCAAAATTTCTGTTTTCACTCTAAAAATATTGTACAGATGAGAATTTAAACTCAGTCATGGGTCAGCTGTGGTTTTTTCCCCATCTGGAAGAAACACAGTCCTACTTACATGGACCCTAAGCTCTAAGGGGGTCTGGTGAGCCTGATTTTTCAGGACACCAGACATGCAAGCACCTCGTGATAGTTATCCACTGCTCTTGACTCTAGAATTCCGCTATGCAAAGAACTACGGATGGAAAAGCCCTTCTAGGCGTGCAGACGTACCACTCCTGTCCAGAGTAGTGATAGGCAAAGAGATTCCAACTTGAATCACTCAGCCACCCTACAGCAGACTGCAGCTCTGCTGTATGTCCCATGTAACCAAATGCCAGCTTATGGAAAGGCTGCTGCAGGCAGGCTATAAACCAAGTTGTGCAGCACTCTTCCACATCCTGTAGCTCTTGTTCGCTTGATTTTGGATCACTGCACTCACAGGAAAAAGATTATTTAATGTAGCAGGAACCATCCACAAAGTGCAAAATTAAGAATTCTTGGAAAGAAAACAACTGCTGACTGCACAATTTATCTTCATTAGAGTCTTTGAGAAAAGACAGCAAGTTTCAGCTTCATGAAGAAATATTCCGCCCACACTATGGAAGCAGTGGAACTGGTAATGAAACAGCAGCGACAAGTACAAATGGACTGCTTTAAGCTCCTAATTTAAAGAACAAATGCCCAAGTGTCTATGCCTCAACCTTTTTTTTTTTTTAAAGCATAAACCAGTGACAAATCAGTCTCAACACTGGACCAAAAAGGGAACTGCTTCAGTGGATAGCTAAAGTATTTCATCTTGTATTTTGGGAAGTAAATATCAAAATCTGTGGTCTGTCATTCTCCTCCACAGGCTGGACTCCCCCACAGGCAGCAAGAGGGAATGCATTGCTAACATGGAGATTTAATCAGGGTAGGAACCCAGGAGGTGGCAACCAAAACCAGCACAGATGAGGATCTGCAACAGCACGCCAAAATGAAAACATTCTGCTTTTCAATTCAGGTGATTCGGTTTCCAGTTTTAATGCCAACCTAGTCAGTTTTCTGACTGGCAGTTACTTCTCTTAGACTTGAAGTATCTAATATTTGCTTTTCAATATCAAAGGTAGTTTCCTGGTTTTTTCCTCCAGGGAGCAACTCAAGCCACCAGCCTTAGGCACTGATCATGGATTGTGGTCTAGCCTTAGACTTGTCATCAGGCATACAGTGTTAGAATGAGATAAATCCTATCCCTCCTATTCAATCAAAAACCAGTTCATTGTGGCAAAACAATCTGAACCTGAGGTTTATCAGTCACTGTCTATGCACAATTACTTATAATGTCCATTACATAATAAAAATGCTGTTACAGAGAGGAATGGTATTATATTTTAAGGCATATCTCTCTTTTTACTTTCTAGCCTCTACTCCAAGTAAGATGCTAACAGAAGAGTACCAGGTCAGATGATGAGATTCTTTCAATCATTCATTAACTAATGGCTTGTATACCATGACACACATAGATTACTTTTGCCTGTGTATGAAATTCTGCTTTCCTTAAAAATAAGCTTAGACTGGCATTTTCCAAAGAATTGCCCTGCACTTTTTAAAATACATGCAGTAAAATCTTCTGTGTATAACATTCATTATGTAAAATATGGCAAGAACAATAAATCAGTTGTCCCATGTGTTGCTCTGATCTGTAATAAAATTATGTACCTTGAATAATGCAGCAAGCCCATAAATTTCTGTATGGCTTTACAAGCCTCTGAAGAGTAATTCACATATCCTTCTCTTTCTCACTGTAACTCAAGAAATGTGCCTATGCTTACATGCTAGTCCAGGAGACAAACAATTAAAGACACATGTCCTGCTGGTCACAGCCTGATTCTATCCATGATGTTAAAGCACTGGTGAATTTAGCCCAGAGATTTGTATCTTTTAAAAAAAGGGAAACATCTTTAACACAGGTGGCGTCTGGTCTTACCCTCTTCAGGCAACTGCAAATCCTTAGAGATCTGAGCCAGAAAGATACCTTTTGCTTGTTTGATTTCTTTACTGATCCAAAGAGCGAGCAAACCCCTGGGCTCAAATTACAACATGCAACATCGCAGAGAAACTGTACTAAAATAACACCGAACGTCACGGGGTGGAAAAATGAAATTCAGTTTTGTACACACAAGGCTAAGAACATGGAATATATTCTCCAGGAGGTGAAAAAGGAGGCAACATGATATTTTGTCTAGGAGGAGTGCTTAAAGGTCATTAATGAAAGAGAGGCACTGTTGCTAAGTCAGTAGTCGTATAGCAAGCCCTCTCCTCTCTGCCGTGGGAAGCACGCTCTTCTATTTTGGTTTTGTTTCTGGGGTTTTTTAAAATAGAAATGAAAAAACCTCAGCAACTTCTTAAATATCTCTGCCTCTACGTGAACTAACTTACATGTCCTGTATTACTATCCAGCAAATTCAGAGCTGCATTCAAGACCGTGTCAACACTGGGAATATATCCACAAACTAATGGGCTATGTTCAAAAATACTAACCTTAAAGAATGAAGTTCCTGCTGGTGAATACCATCATCTTCCTCCAGAAACACAAGCCTTTTACCCAGTTCTTACTGGTACATCATAAAAGTAAAAACACTCAGCCAGACAACGCCAGCCAGATCTTGAATAATGAATAAGACAGCAGCACACTCTTCTACCATCGTCCTTTTCAAAACAGTCACAGAATAATACATCAGAGCATCACTTGAAACACATGAAGTAGAGAAGTGTGCTGGCTCCTGAAAAATACTCAAGGTGCCCATAACCCCTCCTGGTAGTCCAGTTTCAGGTGTTCATTAAAGGCCCTGCCTGGCCACAGAATGAGCAAGTACAGAGCATACTGCAGTGGTGATTTCATTTTCTAGTTATCACTGAAAAAGCTTTTATTTCAGTTTCCTGAACGCTCATCAAGCACCTGGGATTATGTAAAACTAGTGAAATTATAGCCAAAAGAGGATAAACTGACTACAAACAAAAGGTGACTACTGCTTAATTTCTAACAGTACAAATACTAGAGGTAACAAGTGGTAACAATTCTAATAATCTAGTTAGGAGAATTTCTAAGAAGACATGTTTGCTGTCTCACCTCTGATGCAGCTTCTTATTTTGCAAAGCTGAAACTTTTTCACTGCTTAGGTTTAAAAACAAACAAAAAAATGCAGCTGAAAAAGACATGGGGTCTCCTGTTAACATTTATATTTATCTTCATTAAGGTAGAATTATTTGTAATGTAACAGTGGTGCAAAAAAAAAAAAAAAATTGCTTCACTGAGATGGTCTTACATTGTGTAGTTTTCCTAGATTAGGCAGATTTCCTTTGTCAAGTAACTGATGATCTTCTCTATGTATCAGTTGGCACTACAGGGTCACACAACCTCTTGTTTTACTTTTTCCCCACTAATTTCTTTCCCATCTCCCCTGCAGACAACATCAGAAAACCAACACGAGTTACACTGCTGGCTGGTGCTCTTCAGCACACAAGCATCTTCAAAAAGAAAGGCTGCGGCTAAACAAATTATTTCACACGGGGATAAGGCACCTGGGCAGTACAGCAGCGTCGTGTATCACACAGGCAGATCTAAGCACAAACTTTTGCAAGCTTTAAAGAGATGAAATCATTAATTCCATTCTTAATGACTAAGATTGTTGAATGTTTTCCCATTATAGTAAACCAAATGAAAGTCCAAATGCATCCAGCTAAATGCCATTTAACTCTGCAGCTGTTTGCTTGGCTCAGAGGTATGCAGCCAAACAGGACCAAAAAAACCAAAACCACCATCACAGAGACTCAGACAAAATTTAGATTGGGCAGATTTTTTAAGAAATGGAGAATTAAATTTTTTTTCCCTAACAAAGTTTTATAAATAAAACTAGCTTATTGAAATACCTTCCATTGCCTCTCCCCTGCATCTTCACCTGACATAGGAAAAAGCAAAAGAAATTGAGGTAGTCATGAGAATTTATTAAAAAGTAAGCAGCCAAATGAATTTGTACTTATAATAAAGAGGCTGCTTCACAATTCACCTCTTGGCATTCTTAGCCGGCTCCACAATTTTCAGGTTGATGTGGAGGAAACGTAAAGCACATCACCAGTTGCTAATTACTTAGAGCCAGAGCTCTGAAGGGAAAAGCAAGTTAACCTACAAAAAAATGAAACCTATTTCTGCTCAGCCAAACATTCCTTAATTTTCAGAGGGAGGGCACAAGAATCTTTAAGCTGTACCTGCAACATACTGAAGGGGTACTGAATGTTCACATGGAGGCACATTGCTGGGACAATTAAATTAATAAAATAAAAATAAATTAAGCAACTCGTTACTGTTAAAGATTCTCAGGGCAAGTATCAAATTTAAAGCTTTAAATCTTCAGACTATGGAATGAACTCCTTGATTTCTTTAATTTGGGGAGGGAGAAGAGGGAAGTGAGAAAAAACCTGCCATCTGAGTGGCTAGAGATATATGAGCCATTGAATTTTTTTATCATAATAGCAAATATAAAGAATGCAATGACTTTTACTGAAAAATACTGTGAACACACACTTCATCTAGCTTTAGTATTCCATTTTATTAAAAACCTGGCCCACATTCCCTTTCTGATACATGGATTTTTTCCCCCCTTCAGATACTTTGGTTATATATTAGTGTGACCTACTGAAGTTGAGAGAGTAATAGAGGTATGAAGCTGGCAGCAGAGAAATGAGGTTCAGGTCCATTATTCTTAGTTATACTCCTGTAAGAAATGACTGACAAGTTTGTCAGTACATTAAATATGTGTTGGGTGCTGAGCTGCAGTAAAGGTTGTATTTGCAGAGTTTTGGTGGCAGCCAGCATTTACAGCCTCAGGGAGGGATGAGCTGGAAGTGAAGGGGAGCTAAGCCCTCTTGCTCCTCTCAGTGAGCCTGATCCAAAGCCTACCAAAACCTGGCACGGGCTCTCCCACCAGAGTAGGCAGGATTCAGATCACATCCAGCATAAAGATCTCTTAAGTGGCACGTGGTGGACAAGGGACAATTTTTTCCACCAGTGGAAGAAAATCTATAGCTCAGAGGCATCGCAGTCAGAGTTGTTAAAAACTAACCAATTATCAGCAATGCTCACAGCAAAGTCCAGGAATACTGGACATGTGGTTATAATGGCACTCATAAAACAAACTTGGCAGGGTATTACAGGTGACCACCTTAACGGGTTATGGCAATCATGTTGTTACAAAACAGGCAAACTATGGCTTTGCACAAGAGGGAAATCAAAGTCGCTTAGGTGGTTTGAGTTTTCTCAACTCAATAGACAGACCTGGTCTGTGGGGGTTATGGAGAGCGGACGACGAGAGCAGCAATTCTGGTGATACAGAGGAACCGAAAGTAAGACCAGATGAGACAGAAAAGTAGTTGGGTATTTTCCTTCTTCTGAAAGGTCTCTCAGCTGACAAGAGAAGAAACCTTTAACAACCGGTGGTGTTAAAGGTGTTTCACCTAAATTGCATGAATATGGAAGATGATGAATGGACACATAAGAGTGAATCAAAAGCAGGTGAACATTTCAGAGAAGAGACTGTAAACCATTATCTACGTTTTGTCACAAAAAGCAAACGCAGGTTGACTTACATGCTTTAGAGTTAGGTGGTCTTGAAGATCTACTCTGTTTTATTCCAGCTGCATGCTGACCTCATTAGCACAGTTTGAGAGCATCCCAGGGGAGTATTAATAATGTGACTAATATCTGTGAAGACATGCTGGGTTCTCAGGGATTTTAATGGACCAATTTATATGCTTCTGCATTAATTAAAAAGTTTGTTTTGCTTATTCCATGTGGAATCAGCAAAACCAACGGACAGCTCAATCCAAAATTCCAGGGAGAGAAGGTGGGATCTTCACAACAGACATTGTCATGTCAATCCACACATACTACATTGTGCAAGTGTTTATGCTTTTAAACAGTACATTCCAGGTTCTTCTTTTAAAGATTAGTATATTTGATCATAGCTAATGCTTTCACAGTAATTTACTGGATGTGTACATCTAGGAAATGTCCTAGACATCATTAGCTGTCTGAAAGAGATTCATAATTACATCAGACGTAGTATCACTGTTGACTAATTCTGCAACTGAGTTGAGTGCCACTGAATTAAAGTGATTTAGTTTCTCACAAGAAGGAATCCTAAAAGACTTGTTCTAGCATTGAAATTATGAAGTCCTTGAACATAGCACAGCCTTTGAGCTCTCCTTTGTACATGTTCAGAGAGAGATTCACCTCCTTTGATAAAATCCAGACCACATCCTGCCTGCAGAACATTTCCAGTGATCCCCAATCTACATCAAAGCTTACAAGTGAGGACAGCACAGGGAACGTGTGACTGAGGTAAGCATTGCCATATCCCTTTAACTTTCACTGAGCAACAGCTACACAGCACTGGAAGTGGCCGAAGTTTCATCAAATACAAGCTCCTGTTCTACAGTAGAACACGTTATCCCAGGCAGACATGTTTCCACAGGTCTTGGTATCGTTATTTGCTCAGTTGAAGCTAGGAAGCCTCTGCCTCTTACCAGGATCATTAAAAAAAGGAATACACAGCAGAACAAACATTACAAACCTGTTATTTATATAATCTGCCAAATTTCTGATTGCTCTGAACTTAATGGAAAACCTATCAGTGACTTCAGTGAGGCCAACATTTTATTAGACATTGTGCATTGCTATTCTGTTTCCTCGTAGGACATGTTCATTATGCTTATTGCTTCTGCTGGGAATGCAACAGAAATTAAGAACATTATATTTAAATCAAAGCAATCTGAAATAGGGCAGGTGTTTAAAAATATCTTAGCCACCTACATAGCTACCGAGAAGTAAAATATTAATATAGAGAACATAAATGCGTACAACTAAAATCAAACAATGCAAAGCAAACAACCCTGTCAAAATAAAGTGCCAGGCCAGAAAAAAATGGAATTAATTTCAAATGAAGCAAATTAATTTACAGGCACAGTGAAGGAGAGGTGTTTCGAGTATTGGAGATTGTCTGCATCTTTATGTACTGCATTTAGGCTATTATGGTTTTGCAGAAGAAAGCAGACTTCTTGCACCTCCCTGCTCTCCTCTTCTGCAAATTTGGCTTATCCAAAGGGCTTGGCCAAAACTCTCCTTTTAAAAACAGCTGCATGCCCACTAGGTAACAGTGGGTTTGAGACTCTCCTTGCCAAAATCATCACTGGGCCTGAAAGTCTCTCCCTAACACCTGTCAAATTTTGATGAAGCTTTGTGAGGGACCGGTGTTCCCCACACACACCATCTAATTCAGACTTCCCTGGTGACACCTTGGTAGCCAAAATGTAACTACAGCGGGAATTTTAATTAAGTTTCATTTCAGTGCTGATTCAGGGATTTCAACAGTTGTTAGTGTCTTAAACAGTATGTGCAGTTAAAATAACTGTTCTTTGAAAAATGGAAAATAAGTTTCCAAATGGAAAAAATCTTCAAAAATGTTTTTGCCTTTTTCAATCCTAAATGTGGTATTTTCGCTCTGGGGAAACAGAAGCTCTTTATTTTATTTTCTTGACCTTGTTTTTTAAAATTACATGGTGTGCACTGCCTCCAGAGGACCACGTACCTGACCCTGTTCTCCCAAGTGAACCATGCACCAGAGTGGAATTTTGTGGCTGCTGTTTTAATTCAGCGTGTTCTAGAAGTCAAATATTTAAAATGAGGTTGAATTGATCCAAAATAAAAATATTTAACTTTTATTTTCCTGTGGACACTTTGATTTTGTAAAACATTCATCTTTACCAGCAAAAATATCGTTCTAATGGAAGATTTCTGGCCAGTTCCAAAAGCTAATTGGTCTGCAGAAAGGGAGGTAAGAAAAACACAAACCAAAGCAATGCCAGGTCCCTCCATGGCAAACAGTTTGGACTAACATCTGTCCTCTACTTTTCTTGCTCAGATAAAAGAAGAAAATATTTCCAAAAAACTTACTTGGAGAAACCCTGGAGGGAGGCACAAGCCAATTTCAAAACTTACAGCCAGAACTGATGCAGAAACGTCCTTATCTGGTCTCTTCCACCCCCGTGCATTTCTCATTTCAACAATCTTAATTTACTTTCCACGGATGATGCCTTAAGTGAAAATTAATACCACTGCTTAATGATTAAAGCAATTAGCCACCTTGCACTTTCTCAGTGTGCAGCTGATTAATTAAGTACATTGATTATAGAGAAAAATAAATGCTGTGGACAATGTGTGGTCTTTTAGCTTGCAAAACAAGTGTCTTTGGCACCATCCCACGTTGCTTGCACACCAGGCATGCATTACACTTGAAGATTATTCCTTTCGGGTGGTTCTAATACAGAATACAGCTGGAAACTTTTTGCAGCATTCAATGCTTCGAAAATAATCTCAGGCAAATGCAACTACAATACGTTAGTAACTTTCTGATTCTAAAGGAATTGTACTTTGAGCCTATTTTGTAGCCAGTATAAATCAATGCATCCCCCTGAAGAGGCCAACATCAGTGGTGCAATGCCAGCTCCAGCAGCATAGATGGTGCTAAGCACCAAGCCCCACAACTTGCCAAGCATGTGGGGTCCAGATCTCTCATACTGAGTTTTAGCAAAGCAGTTAGCATAACATCTCTCAGCCTGAGAAATCCAGTTTTCAGCTGCAAACACAGCTCTGTATTTTGTGACACAAATCATCTCTCCTTCAGTTAATCCCACCTCCTTCACAAGTTGCGGCCTCCTTTGCAGAAAAAGCCTCTTCCCTATGCCCTCTGGCCATATGAAATAATCTGGAGGAGAAACTGAAACAGTCCTCAAATTATTTTTGCTGTTCCATCTTTTTAATTGAGTTGAAAGCTAGGAGGCTGTGATAACATCTATGATTACAAAACATTTTTATCTTTTATGAAGTAAGAAGATACAGACATCTCCTTTACATAGCACTATGGCTTCTCTGTCCCATTAGCAGTGCTCATATTAAGTAGCTATAAGGCAAAGAGGAACCATGCAGTCATCTTATTTAGACTTCAGTACACGAGCACCGCTGTGACATGTACAGTTACCACTGGGAGCAGGGGAGGACTGTTTGCAGGACCCAATTATGTTTTCCGAGATGTGAAGCATTTTCTGTATGCGACAAACCCAGGACACCCTTCCAAGTACACAGAGGACCTTATTTGCCTAGCTGATATTTTCAGAGAAGGCATCATCTCTTTTTCAGCCTTTCATATATTCAGAGAAAAAAAAAACCAAACAGATTGCACAAAATGGAGAGATGAGCCCAGAAGCTGATTCTGCACAGAGTAACAGAAGGGGGGAGGAAAAAAAAAAAAAAAAGACAAGCCTGAAACAGAGAACTTCATTCTCTTTCCAGTAACTTCCAATTTATGCCAGTGAAACTTCATTGTCTTGCATGTCTTGAATGATCATCTAAATGCTACAACCAGCCTCCTAGCTGCCAGAAGCCACCTGAGCAGCATAAACAGCCCAACAGAAGGCCAACAGTTTCAGTTGCTAAGGCATCAGTCAGCCTGGCATTTAAACACCTGATCCATTCTTCTACCCTGGCCAAAGAGAGCTTTCATTTTTGTCTCCACAATTTCTTGATGAAATTTCTGCCACAATCTGCTTTAACAGCATCCATCAAATAGCGTGCTTACTAGATTTTCAGCATTAGTAGAAGGATGCTTGTGAATTTATCCCAGTTTCAGGTTGATAATTTTTAATTGTTATGCTACTGTTTATTTTAAACAACCTAATAGCAAAAAACCCAACCCCAAAGCAACACCAAAAACCCAAATGAAACCAAACAATCTAAAATCCAATTAGTGTTGAAACACCTGAAACAGTTTATTCTATGCCTTATTTTTTGATAATGTGTTATTTCAACACTGCAATTAAAAATAGATACTAGCGTCAATGACCAGCATGCAGAGCTTGCCCATAAAATACCTTTGATGTATTAGCAGTAAAGCTTTATTGGCATTAAGTGCCTAGTGCAAGTGCTCACTAACCCTTTGAAACGCAGTAGGAAATGGCAGAGTAACTGTCTCAGGCCCTTTTGAAAATCATACCATAGGAAGAGGACCTCATAAAGCTAACTGAAACCATTTGCTGACACCAGGCAAGGATGAACCTGACTCTGCTATGGTTTGGCTTCACGTTCCCTGTGGATCCCCTGGGCTGATATTAATGACAGTGCAGAGACACTGGGAGATTTTCAAGGTCTTCAGAGGGTTTCCAACAAATTTCTGTCTCGGAAGGGCAACCACCCTCCCCACCAGCTATAGGTGAACTCTCTTTGACTTGGGCAATTACATCAGCTGGGATTTCTGTGGGGCAGATCATCAGGGTCAAAGCAGCATGGTTCAACAGATGTCAATGGAGCTTTGTCAACTTACAAACTCCCACAATTAGGCCCCAGTGATTTTAGTGAAGATACTGATGATTTATACTGGTAAATCACTGAGATCAGGCTCACGGCCTCCAGAACAATTTGCTGGTCCTTTCAGTAGCATGCAGGGAGACCAAGGCATACTCAGAAATTCACACTAATGAAGGAAACGCAGACTTTCTAAAAGAAAGAAGATCCTTTATGCTGTTGCTAAGCTTCACTGCACATATTGCAGTGTATAATTTATGGACTGTACTATTTCTTATTTCTTTCATTGCTGTAAAGATTATTCAATGATATTTTTGTTCCTCTAGCAAACAATGGAAATTGCAGCTCATAACAGAAGTAGAACATTTCCCTGCTTCACTGCTTAAGTGATAAGATAATTATTCCAAAAATATGCTTCTGTTTGCCTCCCAGCAAGGCAGGAGGAGCTGTTATCATATTAGCTGGTGACAAGTTACCAAAAGTTGTGTGAGAGAGACTGCTTTGTGTTTGAAGATGTCACCAAAGTGGAAAGAGAAGACAGGTAAGTCTACCTGCTGTTCACATTTCAATGAGAAATGGTAGATGACAGAAAACTTCAATTAACCCCGGGGCAACTCCACAAAGTCTTCCCTCATTCCTTATATATGGTCTTTTTTTGCTCAGCAAATCCTATCCTGCATACAGCTTGAGTCACAACTGATAAGGACCTTGGAAGATGGAACGTAAGGTTGTACCATAAAGACACGTTACAGAGAAGAGAAGTTAGGGTAAGGACAGTAATGAAGTGCTGCTAGGATGACTGTATGTTTGTTTGTGCATATTTTACATCTCTCTAATTCCACAGATTTCAAAATCTTTTTTTCTTATCTGAATATGTTATTTTACTATCTATTATTATTACTAAGAATTGCTGCGTGATTTTTACAAGTTATCAATACTTTTTTAAGAAGTTACCTACTCACACAGGCACCTCTGGTTTTCCTGCAGTAAATGTTTGCCTTGTTCTCTCTCCCTCCCCAGTTTTTTTTTTTAAACAAGCTTTCAGCTTCAGGCAGCGTTCAGACACTGAAACCATCAATTTTTTACTCCTGGCCTGAGTCTCTTGGTGGGATCCTGATTTTCCTCACTGCAGCTAATCAGGGACAAACTCACTTACAAGAGATGATCAGCTCCCTGCTGCTGTAAATGGGATAATGCAGCTACACTGACCTTCACCAGCAAACGTTGGCCAAGTATAAAAGTACCACAATACAAACTGATACAAGGGAGAGATCAGCTTATGTTTCTGTTCGTGGCCCAACAAATCTCCATTTGCTCTCTCAGGTTTTTCTTTAAAACAATGTACTGAAATTTGTAATGTATACCCCCCACAGCTGCTGATCTCCTCTTTTATTAGACATATCTAATAAGCAGCCCTGGTGACTTCACTTTTCTTTCTCGCTCAGATGCTGTATCTTGGAGAAGTCAGTCCTGAAAATTGCTGGCTTTGTATGTACAGTCTGAGTTGAAAGAAAACCATGGAGTACATTATGCTTCAGCTTTTTAATTATCAGTTCATAATGAAGGGTTCTCTTTGTGGGGAAAAAATAATTTCCTCAAGGCTGAACCTCTGCAGGGTTTCCAAGGCTTGGAAGAAAATATCGATCGTTTGACAATGAGTCTCTCTGCATTCACAGTGCAGAATGGAAAATTCCAGCTTTGCCATAACACCCTGATCCCAGAAAAGCAAGTAGCTACACTGCAGCAAGCTGGGAGGGGGTGCTGGGAGAGCAGTCCATCCAGGCCGTGAGCCCGCACACTCCTTTCCATGTACATAAAGTGCATTAAAGACAGAAATGGATGGTTCAAGCAGTAAGGCTCAGAAACAGCGAAGAAAAATATGGATAAAAGTGCACTCTGTGTGATAGGTCATAGTTCAGCAATTTTTAGGAGAAAATACAAATTGTTTTTTTCTTTAGAAGGCTCTTTCTTTTCCCTGACCCTCCATTTTGTCTAAGTGCTAACCCTCATTAAACTATTCAAGCAAGAAAACCAGCAAGTCAAAAACATAAAAGCCAAATTTAACTGAGTAACCAATGCCAAGTTTTTTACACTTGAAAATGCTCAAGTGCCAAAACCCATCACCTTTGAGAGACTTTCTAATTGCTCCCAATTTTCCAAGCAAGATGTACAGACACTGCCAGGGTGTGCAGGCATGTAACACACTTGAGTAACATAAACTGTAGGCTTTTCATTTCCTAAAAATAAACAATCTAACTTAAGAGAAAGCTGCCCCAAAGTGCAAATGTTGTGAAACACCAAACGCGTGGTATAGGAATTGTACAAAGGTGACTGTAATTGCTATGCCAGCCTGATGGGAGTTAACAACTCGTTCCTTAAGAGACTCATTTCATTGCATTTTTATGTCTAAACTGATCTTTCCTTCAGCTGACTTTAAGTCCTTATCTTTAGTTCATGCCCAAATTACTACCTACAGGGAAAAAAGGCCCCCCGTGGTCTCTGAGACACGGCAGATGCTGTCAGAGCAGGATCTCCTAGGACTCAAGGAGGCCTGCGCAGCCTTGCAGCCAGAGGAGGAGAGGCAAAGTGCAGGTGAACCGAGCCCTGCAACCGCTGTGCTGTCCTTGGGCGAGGGAGGAGACGGCAGAATTTAGCAGCAGGAGCAGGAGTGAGCCTTGCCCGTCAGGCACACACCTCTCGGACACAGCAACTGCAGCGGCTCTGCGTGAGAAGGTGCCAGCACCTTTTACTGGTTACCCAGTTTACCCTTTTACCTTGCATATAACGTGGTAATTTATCAGCACATTTATCAGCTGAATTATATAAATTCAAGCTTTTTTCTAATTTTTTTGCTCCGTGCTGGGCCAGCCAAGAACCACAGATTTCATTTGATAGCTTGTATTTTTGTATTTCTGTGTTAAAAGCATTGGGGTGGTATCTCCTTTAAGATGGGTTTTCTTTCAGATGGGTTTTCTGCTGCTCTTTTAATGGTTATTTGTCTTACCAACCACTCATTCCTCAATCTTTTCTCCTCCATATCTGGCTATTGATCTACCCTGCACAAGCCAGACCTAGCCCTGCATTTTGCATTGGCCAGACAATCTTCTTTTGTCCCTTGATAGCCTGATCATCGCTCCACTACTGGACTGCTCTTTGCTTGGACAAAGACATTCCTACACAGATTTCTTTCAGTTTCTCATCTCAAGATCAGTCTCCGCGCAAGTCTTTCATAACTGCCATTAAAGGTTTGTTTTCCCCATTCTCAGACAGCTTTTCTTTTCCAATTTTCATCCCGATATTTCTTTTCTGAGATCTCAGATTCCTCTCTGGCTCCACTATTTTCTGATTTCATCATGTCTGTGTACTGTCATTCTCTATGTCATTTTCCATTAATTTCTAGAATGCTCACTATTACCATTCTAAACCCAATACGTTTCTGCTAAGCCTGACAAATATTTCTCCATCAAACAGAAAATATTTTTAGAATTAAAAGAGAAAGCACTGTATTACTAAGAAATCTATTTTTGGTTTGGGGGCATGATCCTAGATTCACTGTTCACAACAGAACTGTTCCTATTTGACATTATATCAGATTTGATGTACAGACTTTTTGTTTGTTTGAAACACGGTTTTTAGAAACAAGATATTTGAATATTCCTACATACTTTGTCCACGCCTGCTGCTGAAAAGTGAGTAAAGAGCCCGTGCTGTCCCCAGATCATACGCTAAAACATATACACAGAGCACAATTCATGTTAAAAAAAAAAAAAGGGCTATCTTTTACAAACTACTTTATTTGTATCAATTTATGGAAATACTCTACTGAGTTATTCCTCTTGGGTGAGAATTTTGCAGTTAGGGCACAGGGTGTAATTAGCTGCTACCAAGTTATTAAGCCAGTTCATGAGGAGTGAAACTGGCTATCCTGCACTTTACCTCTGTCGTCAGCTATTTCCCAAATTCCTTGTCCAAAGCAAACCCCTTCTATATCCATTTATTTGCTACCAAGTACGTAAAAATAATTGTCTTACTCTTTTCTCATTTTGGAGCTGTTCTAACTGAACAGCTCATGTTTTTACCAGAATTTCCAGTTGTCTTTGTTCTTCTTTTCATTTAATTGCAATTGCAAACTAAACCACATTGCTCAGCTGAAGAAGCCCTGGTTTCCCTCAGGAGGCCACTGACTGCAGGAGAATAGCAAGACCCAAAGCAGAGACACTGCAACCCCCTTGGTGAGGAGCCACATCTTCCTGATGCCCATTGCCCACAGAACTGCCACAAGCACAGCGCAAGAGCCACATACTGCAAAGGCAACCTACAGTCCATGGGTGCTGGGAGCCCTTGTAGGCACCTGGAGATACGAGCGCTAGCGTCAACGGGGGCTGGGGAGAGCCTGGAAGAATTAAGAAAGAGAAAAATGCTCTAGTCCATAGGTCTGAAGCCTGAGGTAGGGCTGAGGAACAATCAATTGACACAGTGTGTGCTGAGAATATACAATCTGCTCTGTACATGCTTTGAAGCACTGGATCAAATCACCTGTTTGAAAGGAATTAAGCTGTTCCTGGATGTTTCAAACACTAATACATGCCTTGCCACGGCCCACAGCTCCATGGCCCTCCAAGTGACAGCTGCGTTCTGCATTTTAATAGCTGGATTGAGAGCTAATTCCCAGGTTACTCATTTCTGTCCTAAATCCAATATTGCAAGCTGCAGCTTATTTAATGTGAGGCAGCACTGTCAGTCCTCCACAAAGAGCCTTGTCACCTTTCTATTCCTTGCACAGGCAGTCCCATTTTTAGTGTGCTTATTTCTATGTGAAATGTATCATCTGTAAGATCAGCAGTTCAGCTGTGCTGTTGTTCCACTCATTATTTAAAATTTTGTAGCGGAAGGACTGTAACAATAAGAAAATCCACATTTTACAGAAAAGGTCAGCATGTACTTACATAATTTGATGCAAGATCAGGATGCAGATAATCAATTCCTGCAATAAGATAATGACAGAACAGAAACCAAAGGTTACGAGTTTCAAAAATATTTTCTAATGATCACAGAACAAAATAAGATTCCTTTGCAACCACAGGAAAATGACATGGCGAATAATGCAACTGGTTGAAGTGAGATTCCAGATTTTAAATGTGGACTTTTAAACTGCCGTACCATTTCTGATACAGACCCAGCCAGGAGTTTTCAATCACTTATGTCATAATCCAGGTGCCAATCAAAAAGGTGAGCTCAGTGACAAAATTTATTGACCTGTTTTGCACACTAGATCATATTTACTTATTAGGATTAGTTTAAATCACAGGTTATCTTTATACAAGTTCTATCACCTCAAAGCACGCCAAAACGAACAAGATCAATTAGCACTGGATTTGTACAGGGTATTTGTACAGGAGTATTTTTAACCACTGAAGATTGTTCACTAAGTAGACAGCAAATTACCCAAACTAGACCTGGGGAGACCACTAAGGCAAACACTTTGGATTATGTGTACGAGGGAGAACTTTCAACGTTGGATTAGCCTATTTTAGCAAATACCTGAGCATAGGCTCTGCACCTTTGTAGTGTGCTAAAGATTGTAACAGGGCAGTGGTGCAGAATATACTCATTCTAATGCACATATGCCAAATATACAAATTCTAGTGGATGGTGTAGAAGCAGCAGATCTACATTTAGATGGGATAAGCTGAGCTATTACATATCCAATTAAAATATACAAAGAAGTAGTCACAAATCTCACGTTACATTTTGATCGTTACTCTGCCCCGTATTTCCAACCAACACACTATTACATGCTCACTTTTATCTGCAAGGAGAATAGTGTATTACTGCGGTTATTCTGACAAAACGACTACCTCTCATTATGTAGGGTCCTTAGCACTAGACTGGCATGAAGAGACCCTTGCACCTACGGAGAGTCTTACTGACACAAATAGTAGATGAGCAACAAAAGTCTCAATGAAGACTCATGTTATTCGGGTTACTGTTATTCCAGAGTTACTGGAAGTGAATATAAGGCAAATTGCCCCCTTCTCTAAAAGCTGTATGTGATGGGCCAACAGCTTTATTTGACCTGACGCTCTAATAGTTTGTCATCATCCCCATCACAGTCGTGCCTAGCTATTCCGAAAGCTAAGTCCTGCCTCTGTAGGATGAGTGAAATTGTGATTTCTCATGACACCAATATACAGAGGTCTACTTTCCTACTTCCACAAAAAACATGTCTTAGGAGTAAGCAGATGAGGAACAGAAAAAGGTGAGGACAGATCTGTGTTGACCCTAGAAAACGTATGTGGATCCAGACATTTTATTTAATTTTAATATTATTCAGTCTCCATAAAAGGAAAACATTCAGAATTTAGCCCAAAGAAAAGTGTTGAGAGACTGCACAGAATTCCTGTACTTCAGTAAGGAATCCATGGGTAGAACAGCTGTGACTTTAACTGTAACTTTATCTTCATCTTCCCTGAACTTAGCCTCAAATTAGTAATATATTTAATATGTAGGTCTTTATTGACATTCAGCCTGAAAGTGTTTCATTATTTCAGCTGTCAAGTATGACTTTGAGAATAATGTAACCTAGAAAACGTTTTCTTAAGTACGTTTTGCACAGCAATTACGTCCCCCAGTGAGTGCCTACAAAAGTCAAGGGGAGTCTTTCCTTTGGCTTAATGGCCATTATAATGTGCCCTGGAAGATATCTGAGTGATAATTGCAAACTCCTTTTAATGCTTCGATATCCATGCTTCAGTATCCCTCGTGAAGACTTCATAACATATTTTCCCTGAAGATGTCAAAGTCTTTATGGAAGCTGGTCTCACCACTATAAGCAATCCATTATTACTTTTTTTAATCTTTTTTTGACCTTGATTACATGGAAAAAGCTACTTCAAAATACTAAATTAGCACTCAGTCTTCACTTACCATCATCCATAATTCCTATGGTTACTCCCTTCCCTGTGTATCCCAGCTCCCATGCTTCAGCTACATTAAGGTCAAGTCCAGGAGTCCCATCTGCTTGACCAGTGTTAATCTAATACATCAGTGAAAAAGAAGAATAACTTTTTTAATTGACAGACAGACACATTTCCACAGCCACTGAATTTTGCTCTATATCTTTGCATGTATCTTTGGTATGGAAAATATATCCCATTTGCTTTGGAGTGCACATCTATAGAAAATTGTATCTAGTGCAATAATGCCATTTTTAAAACAAAACCAAAACAATCCTGGGTAAATTCACTTCTTTCTGGTTTATGAGGTTCTGTTAAACACTGAATCTTTTGGACACAAAAAAGGACCTTTCTACTTAAGCATGTCAGGGCAGTGGGTCAATCCAGAAAAAGGTTAGACCAATGGATTTTATAAAGGACTTATTTATGAGCAGGAAATGCTTTTTTCTTGAAAGCAAGGATCTACAGAAATTCACGACCACCTGGTTTAGTACCAGAAACAACTTCTTTGATGACCAAGTTAGCCCTTCTTTAAGCAGGAAAGTTCATTAGATGAACTTCAAGTGTCCTTTCCAACCTCGTATGTGTGTAATTCTACAGTTCTGCAGTACGGGCAATCCCTTGTATCCTCAGGCATTATTCATCTTCACCAACCTCATTCACAAATTTCTCAAGTTCCATGGGAAAAATAATATGGCTTTTGCTGTTTCAGAATTTTTTTCCATTTTTTGTCAGACATATCTCATTGCAAAACACATTTTAGTGTACTTTATAACGTAAAAAAATGTATAGCTTCATAAAAATTTGTTATTTTTTCATCACTGCAACATTTTGATTGAAGTACCAGAAAGAAGCGAATTAATCCACACTTTATCATCTCATCAAGCATGAAGTCCCGTAATGTGCCCTCATTCATCTGAAAACTTCTCATCTTAGGAAAAAACCAACCAGCCATATTGGATGGATTCATAAAACATAAGAAAGGGATTAAAAGGAGAGAAAATAAGAAACACTATTATTAGGCAAAAAGACTCTTCTTAACGAGGCAGTACTGCATTTACTCAGTATTTCATTATAACATAGGTTGCAACATTAAAACTGACAAAAACTACTTTATCAACTTTTTAAATAGAAAAATATCATTTTGGCTACTTTTCTGTAAAAATTTGATTTTTCTTTTATGACTAAAACCTTCTCCCTATAAAATATGACACATTAAAAATGAAACAATTTAGTAAAATATTCATTTCTTTTGACATTTGCTTAAGCCAAAATCCATCAGTTTTCAGCTGTTCTGTTTTTGACAGAAGAAAATCGATTAATATTCAAATTTCCTTCAGAAAAGAAAAACCTCAACTTTTTCTAGCCAGTGCATCAGAACTTTTTGTTTTAATTCTGTAACGTTATTTTACCTGGCAACAGCTCAAAGACATGATTCATATGCAGTTTTAGGGGTCACATCAGCACACCAGGAATGCCCACAGGATACCAATACAGTTCTCTTTCAAGCCTTCTAAGGATCTTTCCGTTGACTGAAATGAAATTTAGCTCTTGAAATGTGCTGGGTCTTCCCAGCATAGAAGAGGTACAGTTAAGAACAACAGGACAGAGCCTTGGATCCATTCCCAAGTTCTTGTGACATATTTGGAAGGAACTCTTGCAAAACACTGTAACAGCACAGAATGGCTTGAATGCCAATTCTTTAGTTACCATTACTGTGATTTTCTTTCAAAACTTACCAGGTACCATTGCTTCGTAAATAAAGGATCATTCATGTTGATGTCAATGTCATTGATGTCTCTATATCCTCGCTTCCTTCTGCTGAAGCCTTCCTGTTGCACAGCTTTCTTTACCTGGAAAGGTTAATTTTTACATCTTTAGCTCAACATTCTTAACCACAGATACAAACATTTTTTTAGCCTTGTTTTCATGACAGATGAGGATTATGAAATCACATTATTTGTGTCCATGCCATTCATTTGCAAATTCTAAACCTGTGGCTGATTTCAGTCAAAATTTGCGAACACATAGAGAGCTCAAGGACTGCCACAGTGGCTATGTTGGGGAGACACTCAGAAGTGTTCTATCTGCAGGAAAGCTACAGCTTGAACATGTTTTAGACACCTGAGAATTTGTGTAAGAAAAAGTCTCTATTCAAGTTTCATTAGTGTCACGGATCTTCTTGCCATACTTTTCTTTGTCATAGTCACCAATATCAAAACACTGTTGTTATTAGAAGCTAAAATTACTTAACTAATTCCCAATGTGTCACTGTTCCAAGCTACAGGCTTTTGGTAAAATGAGGATGTGGGTCTCAACCATGCTTTTACTTTTTCAGATTTCTCTGCAGGGCATTTTCAGAGTATTAGACAGCCTTTCCTTCAAAGAGATTTTGCTGGGAGAAAAATATCTGGGGTTGTGCATTTTCATCATACTCTTGAGGTTCTCAAAAGCACAGCTTGTAGAGTGATCGGTTTTCAGGGATTACCCTTGCAATAAATAAATGATAAATAAATACATTGGCAAGAAAAACTAAATGGCAAGCAAGCCACTAAACTGACCACACTAGCTAAAGTGTAAGATATAAAAATACTAGTTATGAAACACAAGTAGCCATAGTTGGTTTTTTTTTCCCTTTATGAACAGCAGATCCACTAAACCATTTAACTAAGCACTGTAGAAAACAGTAAAAGTTAAACACACACCTATCTTTGGAGGCAGGAACTACAAATATCAGACCATAATAATTTTATTTGTATCCATGTAAAAGAGCCCTCCTCAAGGAGGTCATGGAAAGGTTGTAATTTTTGTTATAATATGTGCTAACATATTCCTAGACCTTGCAGAAGTGCTGTCAAGTTTGGCATCCTCTTTTTGTACTCTAAGGCCTAACACCTGGAACCAAGATAGTGTGAGTCCCAGCATTAATAATAATAAAAAAAATACTTTTAAAAAAAAAAAAAAAAAAGGAATGCTTAAAATCATCAACTGAGGTACACCTTGAGGTGCAGCAAGAAGGCGGCAAACCCCCTAACATTTCCTTAGGCATTTTCTTGAAAAAAATGCATGGTTATCAAATAAATCTAGTAACTCAAAGAACCACCTCTACATGTGTGGCTTTGGCATTTCTGATTAGGATGACATACACAGGAGTTCCACCACTGTTTTGCAGTAACTTGTGTAGCGTCAGTCAAAATCAACAGAAGAGAAAGCTAAATCAGATCTTAGGTCAGTTGAGTCATTCTTGGAGGTGTCCTGTCTCCGTTAATTAAAGCGAGAGCCTCAAAAGACAATGCATTTCACTAGATGCCTAAGGCTGAGATGAAACTGGGATCTAACTGATGGGGGCTAAAAGCTGTTTTCCTCACAGCTATATTGCATCATTATAACCCTGAAAACCTAATACCAATTCACAGTGAGCAGGACGGGGAAGCATGCCCTGAAAAGGCAGTATCAAATGTTTCTAAAAATCTTCTCGTATGAATTCTAACTCCCTAACTAAAGGCACCAAATGATAAAATATTGAATTGATAGGTGCTTTCATTTATATGTGTGTTTCCATTACTTGTGCAGATTCATTAAAAGCAGAGCAGATTGAAAATAAAGAAAAAACCTAATACAAAATAGGCTGGAAAAAAGGACAGTGATTAAGTAGGACCCATACTAGGTATACTTAGTGGTGCCAGGTATCTGTGCAGAGTAAAGAAAGGTATAAGCACACTGTTTAATACCTCCAAGATAAGGCTTAGTGATGCCATGGAGACCACAGAGCAATCACCTGTCATTATGCCTTCCTCCGTTACCACCCCTGCTTCTCTGCTTGCGACCGCAAACCCCGAGCTGTCACTACAGAAAATAATTATGAGCAGAAGCCAACCTTCACTTAGAGGGATGCCAGAGAAAAAGATTTCATGCGTTTGTGCTCCCACGCAAGCTTGCTGGCTCTGCAGGACTTGCTGCATTAAGGCACTGAATTAGGATTTAGTACAAAAGGATTTCTACTAATTAAAACGCAATGCTGTGGAGCCCTGGCTTTTCTTTAAGACAACCTGGAGGAAGTGGGGGAGCAATTTGCAGAAATAGCACAGGCTGGTTTCCCTCTTCAGGATCATCTCATTTGTCTGATTTGTTCCATCGTCACAATAAAATATAATTTATTTTTTGTATATTATATTACATTATATTATAATTTCCTGGGACAAGGAAATATACCCCGCAAGGAGGTATAACTTTCTCTGAACTAAAACCACTGTGTAGGCTGTTTTCTGAATATTTGACATGGAGAAAAGGCATACAGGATGTTACCATCCACAGATGTAACAGCCTCAGAAATTCTGAGGATGCTTTTTCACTACAGAAACAAGGGGGTTTTCCTCACGTTCACAAGCGATGGTAACTCATACGATCACATCCAGGAAAGATCAGGTGTTTCTATCATGAAATGAGTTGAAAGGTTTGGGTAAGGCCTCAGTAGCTTCTCACATAAGCTACTAATTACCTCATTCAGTTTCCTTGTATAAGGATCTTGGCAAACATGATGGCAAAAAAAATTTGCCTTTCTCCTGACGAAAATGTGTCTAGAAAACAGTGATCCCAAGATCATGTAATATTCTTATATTCTAGGAAAAAATCCCCAATAGAACAAGCTTGGAAAAGGATGATGCAAATCCAATGATTTGAGTGGAGAACCGCCCATTTAGGGCTGCAGTTAGCTGCCTCAGGAGAATCCTTGTCTTCTTGGGTATCTGCATTAGAAAGATGGCAGTTTGTCCAGAGCTGGGAACTTGTGCTTTCATATGTAGTCTAGATCAGGAGAGGGACCGCATCTGATTCAGCTTCTAGTTTACGGTTTTTCTCTTAAAGAAGAGCAGGCCTCACTGTGACATCAGCAATATAAATGCATTCAGTATCACATCACAGGTGATGTTTCAAATACACATACAAGAGAGAACACTGTGTGTGCAATGGTAGAAAATAATTGGAAAACATTCTGATCTTATAATGGCCATAATCCCATGTATTTGTGTCAAGTTCTGACCTGGAATCCAGCCCTCAATCCAATGCGCAATACAACCTCACGCCATCTTTTAAACACTTGTTTCTCTACTGAAGCAAGAAAAATAGTATTTATAAGACTCAGGCTTCTGATAATAGCATCTCTAAATGATTTGAGCCTGTGAAGCATGATACTTACTAGAACCTACGGAAGGAATGAGATTTTCTTACTAAAATAGCATGAATTTTAGAGTCTCAAAAGTAGGCTTCTTTATCAGCAATAACAGCCTTTTGCTTATTTCAGTCTTAATTCATGTTTTCCTTTTTTTTGTTAGGATAGACGATTAAGTAGAGAGAAAAATCTGAGCATCTACTTTATTAGCACGTGATTAAATAACATAAAAGTTACTAGCTGTGTTGTAATCAGAACGAAGGTCATGCATCAAAGAAGGTAGCCCATGGATGGTAAGATCTTTACAAGGAAAAAAAGTTCAAGTATTGATTTTTAATATACTTGTACTTATGCATGGCGCATAAAGTCACTTGGATGATAATAAACCAGCAGGATACTGATGCAGAACAAATTAACAAAATAATCAATTGACTGCAGTACTGCTCCGGGAGGGCCAGAAACCGCAGCACTCTAAGAGTCAAGATAATCAGCTCCTCGTTTTGACGGAAGAGGGTTAATTGTACTGGTGAGCTCCTGCAGTTAAATGACTCTGTTATACTGAGCATAAATGACAGATTTACTAAATTATACTAGCGGGTGCACAAAAGTGGAACAGTACACACAACCCCAACCTCCAGAATCAAGAACTTCAGAAGAGAATTCAGGCCAAGTTCCAGAGGAAAAAGGCAGTCCCACTGATGACATCCAGTAGGCATGCTTTTAAAAAAAAACACAACAAAACCAACATAGCAGTGAGATGATCAGCAAAGGAAGTAGCGGTTCTTTTTTCTCTAAAGCTTCAGGGTCAACACAGGTCCATTCCTGAAGGTGAAGTAAGAAGTTGGAAACTGATAGCCTGTATTTTTGAAGGAGTCAGGCTGGTGGTGGGACTTAGGCCCTATGAATTGTACTGAAGATCACAGTTCCATGAAGGTGGTTTGGAACAGTGTGCCCAGATGCACAAAGGCATTGTCAAATAAACCACATTCAACTAGTCTCCTGACTGTTGCTATCATTAATTTCTGACATACAAATACACACCAGGGCAACAAAAGATGGAGGCTGAAAAGCTCAAGTGCGATCTGTACACCTAACTCTCTCTAAAAAGTAACGAGACTGGGATATCATGCACCTACAGCAGCTTTTCAGGGTCTTAACCGTTAAGTGACAACCCCTCCGCTCCTAAATCAAATACAGAGTTAATGAGCGAGTGCGTCTTTTTCATCCTGATTTCTGCCTAAGTAAACATGAAGACATTTAATTTTACTATTCAGTCCATCCACATAAAATAAAAAGAGATATGTCTATCAGGGAAATACTGATCCCATTCACAGAGTACACACTCATCACCTGTACTGCCTGACAGCTGCTTGCTGGGAAGCTCTGAAGATGTGAGAGGAGCATCTGTCTCATGTTCTTCTAAACAACCAAGTTTTGTGTGACTCTCCACTACAAAATAAAAGGAATAATGCTGACCCTTCTCACTAGCAAAAAGAAAGCACAGACCTACTTGAACTGTAACTAAAGTCAGATGAACTGAGTAATTTTTAAATGGCAACAGGGACAGATCATTTCTGCTATTGAACCGACAACCTGGGGTGGTGACACTGCTAGAGCCCATCCAGCCATGGCAATGCAGAAAATTGATGCCTTTTGTCTTGACATAGCTGGATCCATCTGCTCGATTTCAAACCTTCTGAGTCTGTGTCAAGGCCCAGAAACAATGAGCAGGGATGTCAGGGGGCTTGTGAGTGTCACTGACCATCCAATATTTATTAATCAAATGACAACTGCTCTTCTCAAGCAAGTTAATAGGTTCTCATGGATCTCTCCATATATAGCAATGAGTCCCCATTGTTAACTGTGGGTCTGTCTGGCAGATTATTCATAACAGCATCTCCAAGTGCCTGTTCTACCCGTTTCCATTAAGCCCTGGGGAGTTTTCTGTACATGGCCTCTTTCCCCAAGCTGTTCTGCCACTGCTTGGTAGGTGCAGTTGGAGCCACTACAGCAAAGATGTAGCAGCTGTTAAAGGACAAGTCTTTTGAAACTTTGAAGTTTCTCAACACAACCTTCCCTGCCGCTTCCAAGCAAAGGAGAGAGAAAGAATTTTTTTTCCATTTGAAAGATTTGATGAAAGTAAAAATGCATCTCTTTCCATCAAAATACTGCTATCACTCTTGTTTTACACATTTTTAATGGCTATTTTCATAATGACAAGCACAGACAGCATGATAAATGTTTTGATTTCTAGGAAAGATCGTGTCCACTGTAAAATACACCCATTGTTCTTTGTTCTTAGCCACCCCTCTACCTTGCTGTTACTTGTTTTGTTGAAACAGTGTCATTGGCTATCAAGGACCTGCTGCTTGTTTTGCTTATTACACTTAGTTAGATGTTCTGGACAGTTCTAGTTTTCTACTTTCTCTAACCAGCCCCATCTGCCTGCCCAAACACTTCTAAGTTTATATAGACCATCAGCAGATACTAAAGCCTCTGGACACTTACGCTGTCCCCATTCATCCCTCTTGGGATGTCTTTTCAGTTTTACTTGACTCCAGCATGTGCTCTTTAAACTTTTTTCCTCTTTTTCTCTGAACCCAGTACTACAAAGCGTCACAGTCCCAGCGGAAAAACACAGGGACAAAATACTGTACCATAAATTCTGATGGAAGACTGTTACCGATTGTGTTGCACATCAAATCCCAGCATAGTTGGGGCTGCTCACTAACTTCTCTGCAAAAATCACTGAAAAATCATAATACCAGAGGTACAGCCATTTAGGAAACTGCCCCAGAAGTTCAGCGTCAATCAGACAATAGTAAATTATGAAGGTGAACAGCCTGAACTCAAAGGTTCCACTCAGACAATTAACCTTTCTTGATGGAAACACAATTTAAAGAACTCATGTTTCAACCANCTGACTTGGTTCTGCCTTATTTGGTGACCTTTTGTTTTCCTGATATTAGTTCAGTGCTTGGTAAATAAGGAGCTTTCAAAAAATCAAAGAAGGGGAAAAGAAATCAATATTTTTGTCCATTTAGCAGGGCTCTCACAGTTCAGTGACATTCAGGAAGCAGTGAGTAAAGAGACAAGGAATCAATGCGTAAGAGGAGGCTGCAGATCATATTCAACCTGCTCAGCTAAGCAATCAATAGCGCTCCTCTAGCCTCTACTTTGAAATGCAAGTTGTTTAGGCTGCAATGTAAAATGAAGACTGAGAGTGGATGGTCTGCAATGGAAAATGCCAATTTGGTAAACCAGAAATTTTCACAGGATCATGCCCTCTTGGACTAAGTTTTTTTGCTCTAGGAGAGAATTTGTTAAGGAGAAAGACTGAGACGGAGAAAAAGCCCTGGATATCTTGGTATGCAGCGCACTGCCTCAAGAACAAGCAAAGTGCTTCATGCCTCTGCTCTCTCCTCAGTTTGGAATGAGGGCCATACCAGGATCTACACTATCACAGGTGCTGGCTATTCTAGGAACTCTGTTCTTATTTCCAAATTTTTCACTGCTTAGACAAGTCAACAAGAGAGCAAGAGCATTTCTGAAATCTTAAGAAGTTTCCAGAGGAATGAAAAACTGCTTCTTACTCTACATGGAGAAGCTGACATTACACTTTATGGTATATAATGACAGAAAAAGAGTAATTTATATTTCAAACAATGTCTTACTGCAAGACAGCATGACTGTCACTTCAGTTACAAAATCAAAGATCTGTGTAAGACAGAAATTCCCCTGAGATGGGCTATAACTGCATGCAAACCACAGGGATGCTTTATCAGCAGCATGTGGGTAAATTTTGTACTTCACTGTCTCACCAGTTACATTGGGCCACAGAAACAATCAGCCTCTCCAAATCAATCAGAATAACCACCTCTCAGTCCAGGTGTAAACAAGAGCATGCCTGGTGACAGAAAATTGGGCCCCATGCATGTAGGGCACTATCAACTGCAGATCATCCCTTCTTACCTGCAAAATTAGTTGCTACGAGTCACAGTTTTCCCTTCCTTTACATCCCTTTGCCAAGTACCGCAGATACACCTTTCTTAAAATATCATGCTTGGAAGAAGCCCCCATCTTTTTCTTCCTCCTCAATAGTAACAGTCTTTTCATGGAGTGATTTTCATTTATTACAAAGGCCATCATCAAACTTTGAGGTGAAGAAAAGGTTGGCTCAACCATGCAGAATCAAGGCTCTCTCAAACCCGGGTTCAGAAAAGGCACAAGTGCCTTTTGGTTTCTTTTTCCTGGCTGCAACCCCATGAGTGCCCTACAGGATACAGTCCTTCTCTTTTGTAACCTGTTCCGCACACTGCCATTGCTCAAAACAATTTTTCCTTTCCCCATTTCTTCTGCTCTGTGAACAAATGATGCAGTATGAATTTGGGAGAACACCTCCTGAAGAGGCATGTTTCAGTTAACACGGAAGCAAGCACCTCCGTGCAGACAGAAGCGGCTATCACAAACGGTCACTTACTTTTCCTCTGGCAGCTCCTGCAGCCTGTGTTCCGACCCAGGTCCCCGCTGCACCATGCGGGCAGGTTGCTAGCACCGATTACTGCCCACTGCTGTCAGCACCTCCCCAGCCAGGTGGTCAAGACATCCGCAGAAGGCCCATTTAGCTTTAATAAAACACAGCCTATTTTTACAAAGCAGCCTGCCTGGAGTGATACAGCAACAACTGCCAAAATGTCTAAGCTTATTCTAATATTTCAAACCTGTAATACTTAAACTTCAAGGTTCACATGAGCAGTAGTGATATATTAGTGAGCCTTTCTTGTCCATTTTTAACGCCTTCAGAGCTCTGTTGCTATCTCAGTGGAGACGAGATACAGAATTGCAAACCACTGATCTTCCTAAAGTGCTGCCTGTGGGAATTACATGGGCTGTACAATGTCTCCTCTCAGGAAATTTCATAACTAGAAGCCAGATACAAACCAGAAGCCAGTCTTATAACAGAGGGAAAACCGCAATTATGCTGCTGCTCACATTCACGTATCTGCTTATGCACCCAACAGCAGAGTAGTTGTTTATAACACAGCTACTTCTTTATTCTATTACCATAAATACCCTGGACAGAAAAGACAGGGGAGCTTGCTCCCATGCATGCCTTTCCCAGCCCAGTAGGAAGCAGCTGATGATTTGTATCGATCAGGCTGTACACCATAAAGGTTGCAATTGCACTTCTTCAGCTCCTAGATTCAGAGGTTTATGGATCCCCGTCACAAAGCACGTTAATAAAATCAGCAGAGGTTTATGTATCACTGCTGTACAGCGCTGGGTTAGCGGCATATAACTGCCAGGGACAGAGCACCTGTCACAGAGGAAGCATCAAAACAGAACTGTTTCTAGAGAACAACTTCTGTATCCAGAGGAAAGGTAGGAAAAGCCAGGAAGTGAGAGACTGGTTTGCAAAACCAAAAGAAACAGCCAATGTCCTATTGTTCTAGCCTTTACCCAAATCAGTTTTTAATTCGATACTTTCAAAGGACTGACCTTGACCCTTGTCAAGACATGCTGTACATCAGAATCCTTTCTTCTAATCTTCAAATGTTCTCCTCCCAACTCCTGCCTTGGAGCCTGCAGAGCACACAGTCACAGAGCTCGCTGGTACCCGGCACCGTGACAGAGAGCATGGCCAAGGCAGAGATCGCTACATCAGGGCACTTTTCCCGCCTCATCCCTGTATCCAGCTGCCATTAAGTGGCAGAAAAACACCCTTCTGCCCCTGAACTCAACTGCCTAGTGCCCGGCTTGAGCAGCGTATTGAACTCACGTTCCCCCAGGCAAAGTCTACAGCTCTTTTCTTGACAAGAAAGTCCCCAGGACATTGAGCGATTTTGCAAAGGGATCACAGCTGGCGTGAGACTGGAGCAGGAGACCTAACACAGAACAGCAGTGGGGTCAAAGCACAGAAGAGATGCCAAGCTGAGATACAGAGCTGGCCCCAGAGTTAACAGGGCACGCAGAGAATTAACAGGGAAACTGAGTCAAGTATTAATATGCTCAGAGTTTATCCCAGCCAAAACTCTCCTTAGATCATCATGGAGACAGAGCAGTACAAGGCACAGAAGTGTGGTCTGAATATTCTTTATGGGTTTTCTCAACAACCCCCTTAGTAGAGATGCTTTTCACATCCCGCCCACATTCTCCAGTAGCCTGTCCCACTGGCTGCTGGTTAAGCCTCTGTCCAAAGCACATCTGCACAACTAAAATTATTTTCAAAAATCTTAGAACCAAAGGGGTTTCTGCCTTGATTTCAAGGGACTAGGACATCCAATGGGCTCAGATTTGTCACAAGCCCCTCTATTTATCCACTGCCTAGAGCAATGAAAACTGGCCCCAAAGACTATAAAGCTCATTATTAATTGGAGTTGTATGTGCACTAGCAGGGATTTTGGTGCCAGAATTTTCCCTCGTCCCCACTGGGTCAGAGCACAGGCTCGTTTGAATGAAGTGATAAAATGATCATCCTGCTGCAAATTATTTGAACTATTGCTGCTTTTTTTGGCCAGGAATGAGGGAGTATCTTTTCAGTTCAGTTATTAGCATAAAATAATTAGACTTTGGAGTATACTTTCCTCCCAGTGCACGTACGTAATTTGCATCAATATTAATAGGAACCTCTCTATTCACACTCATTGAAAGGAGGCTGTACCCCAAGGGACTGAGAAAGACTAAACCCTAAATATGCTTTTGCTTATCACCAAAGATTTCCATAGACTCCTCTAAACTGCTATGCTCATTATATACTACTTGCTCTTCCTGGTTTATTTCCATCGAGACAAATGTTTAGCAAATCATGGAAGAAAATCATTTGCTCAGGCTTCACACAGGAGGCAATCAAAAATGATGCATGCAAATTCTATGGAAATCGCTCTTTGTGTCCAAACTTTGAGACCCAATTCATGTTATGGTTTCCACAGAATAAAGATTTAACAGAAAAGCTTCCCTGGTGAAATTACATTTCTTTGCTATGAAAAGTGATGAATCTCTGGTTAATACTAACAGTACCTGCTGCACGCACATTTAGGGGCTCTTCATAGTTCCAAACTGCCAGCATTAACCTGTGGTACAGCAAGCACTGAAGAAGTGGCTTGAGACTACCAGTACTTCACAGAGTAACGGAAGGGAGATCTGGGGAAATAAACTGCTCCAGCAGAAGGATTGACTTTATGGCAGTTTGAACAGCTGCCTGGATTGGGATATAAAGTCCCACGTGTCTTGGGCCACTGCAGTCTGAAGAAGCATAAAACATTGTGCCAAATGACAGAATCATGGACTTGGCGAGCTGTTGACAACGCAATGATGTCAGAGATGATGTCCTTTGTTCTGGGCCTTTCCTTTAAGAGCAAGGTGAGCTGTACCTATGAATGACCATCATGAAAGGAAAATGACAAACAATGAAGCACTGCCAAAGATACGGTGGAATTATGTAAGGGATGAAACTGCTAAAGTCTTGGCTCAAAATGTCATTTTATGAGACTGAGGGTAACAATAGTATTCTGCAAAACGGGGAAACCTGAACAAAAAATAGAAAAAAAAAACCCTGAACTGAAAATTGCCATCCTCTCTACTGGGCAGGGCCAACCCAGTTTAAGTTATTCCCTCTTGTTTCTTCTCGCCACACATCACCCTGGACTGAACTGCAAATGAGATCAGGGAAATGTTTTAGCTTAGAAACATTTTTTTTTTTTTTAAAAGGCAATCATATTCCCTATCCTGACACCAGCTATCCCTGCAACAAGAAAAGTGGGAATTGGTGTCAGAGGAACAAACAGTGAGGACAGAGGAAGCAGGAATACCTAAACTCAGTAACACCACTGAGAAAAACATCAGGTGAAACCACCACCATGCCACAACAGTGCACATTTGGTATTAGCTTCTTGGCTGAGATTCAATTCTCCAGAAGCACAAAGATACAGGTTCCACCTCCTCTTGCCCTAGGGTAAATACAGACTCACTCCATTCATTTCAATGAAATTACTTCAGATTTTCACTGCTACAAATTGGAGAAACGTCTGTCTCTTGTGTTTAACACCATCCCTGTGAGGAAAAAAACTGTTAAGAGTCTCCCTCTGGTTGAACTCAAGTTCAAACTTGCTGGGCTGAACTTGTGAGCACAAATTATTAATCTTTGCTTCAGGAGAGAATGTCTGTTTCCAAAGAAGTAACCAAATCAGAATATACAACTCACTGGTGAGGAAAAGACATTGAGACATTGAGGGGGGAATGAGTAAGTAGGGAAGCCCAGAGGAGCTGTATACTACGAAGCCAGAGCAGCATGCAGATCCCGGTGAATCTGTATGCTCGGGCTCTGCAAGAAGCAATGGCTCATGGACACGGCCTGGAGACCTCCTAGTGTAGGTGCATTGCTGGTGTACCTCATAAGTCGTGGCTCACAGGTGGCTCCTCTAGCATTTCCATCTTGGACCTTGTGGAGGATCAGCATAAGTGCCTGTGTCCAATTCCACAGAAATACTGCAAAAATCCCAGTGTGATCCCCACCCGAGGCATGTGTTGTTCCTTCACATGCTGCTGTTCCTCCCTCCCATTTAAGTTAGGTACCCTCCTCCTCCACAGGTGATGAAAACTGTCCAGGGGAATTTCTCTTCCCTTTATCCTAACTCACAAAGCAGGCAAACACAAGGTCCTCATACCTTCCTTACACAAGCATGTAACTGAGGTCATGGTTTGGTCAGGGATGAAGGAAGCAGATGGTTATTTTGTTTGTTTTCCCTTGAGATCTGTTATGAAAACAGAGTCCTGGAAAGCTACTGTGTTGTCCAGTAAAAATTTATTTAAGGTCCTTACAGAAAATACAGCTGAAAGAAGAAAATCCCTTTCCTGTCATCAACCTTCACAACAAAAAAATAAAAGCAGAAAAGTTCTCTCTTGTTCCCCCCTCATACTTTCCCTCTCAATTTAACTCAGGACTTGACAAAAACCCCACATAAATCTCAAGGAAATTATTCATAATGTCTTTCATCAAAATCACTAGTTCTTCTAGTCAAGGCAGGTAGCTGCTGTTTCAATCAGGCAAAACATATTAAAATAGGTTTCAAATCACTTCACAAAGGGGACAAAAACTATTTATCATTTCATTCCACATCTCCATCCGAGGGTGATGTGCTCATAGAATTCAGCACCTTGGCCTGAAGGCAGTGCTGCAGTTGGGATCAGAGCTAAGAAGATGCCTTGTCCTGGTGTTCTGCTGATGCTCCTGGCACTGAACTGAAAGGAGCTGAATGTCAGCTTCCTACCTGCAGAGACCCAAGACAGCTTCGATTTCCATGAGCAAATATTGTAATAAAAACCATGCAGCACCTATGTTAATTGCTAATAAATCACTGATACAGCTCTCTGATGACCCATACCTTCCCCGCTGATCAACACACCTTTGGGGTCAGTAGCAGTCTAAAGTAGGTCTGAAGCAGCACAAAGACACGTGATTCCCTGACTTTCTGCTTCTTTCCATCTGAAAATGCAAAGGCAGGGGGGTGTTGGACTTTGCGTTCTGAGAAACACTGCACTTACATATTTTTAATGTATAAACTGCAGCATGTTCAGTCAAATAACTTTGTGCATAGTTTACGCAAAAAATTAGTTGTGTGTTGGACAGCAAAGAATGAAATAGTAAATTAAAAAATGTTTTAGGTTATATTCCTCTGAGTACAAATACCTCTCACTCAAGTCTCTATTAATGCTACAGAGGTAAATGTGTTTCTCCATCTGCTGCTGCTGTTACCCAGGACAAGGAAGTGTCATCCTGGGAAAAGCTGGAGTGACCCATGGGGAAGCAAGGACAGGAGCAGAGGCAGGACCACTAGAACTGCATTATACCCAGGGACAAGTGCCTCCATACAATAATTCTGTTATTATTTTACGCCTAGATAGCCTCTAGCACAGTAATTTCCCCTGAGCCTCCAGATCATGCATGTGGAAACACTAAATGACAACAGTAATTACAGTTTAAGGTTACTGTCCTTTGTCTAAGTCTTTTGGGCTTCAGAGGATCTGTGCTAATCTCTTGGTTTTTATTTTTTCCCCACTGTTCTCATCTCAGTTTTCTTATTGCCCAGGTGCTGTAAAGACCACAAATGGCTGTAATCCAACCTCCTCTTTTTTTTTTTTTTTTTTTTTCTTTTTTTTCTTTCACAACAGTAGATTGGGCATCTGGAATCTACTCCTACTTTTGTTCTGGTTCACTGTATGACCTTTTGGAAAACTTAAAGCCCCCCTCTAATTATTTCCAGCATTTGTGAAATGGGCATAATCCATATTTGAAACATGCTTTGAAACCTGTAGTTAAAGGTTATTTCATTACATACTGTAAAAGACGACAAATTATTTCAGATGAACAGACAGATCATTTTAGTGGGAGCTCTTCAAGTATTAAATCACCAAAGCAGGTCCTTTCTCACTGTCATCTATTTTGTAAGCAGATAGAAATTATTTGGGAAGATGTATTTGACTTTCTGGTTTACACTGTATTATTCATTGTTTGCAAGTCAGGTAGGCAATTCACCTTGCACACACTTCAAGTACAGCGCTAATAAGAAAACCCACAATGGGTACATTTTTCTGACAAACAACATTCTCAGGTAAACAGCCGTCTTTACAAAAATACATCTTTTCTCTATGCAGAAACATTCGGTATTCCACAGAGAATGGCAGGACACCAGCAGACGTCAGTTTGACTCACACGCCTAAAAGCAATGTCATTTCTCCTACCTTCCCCTCTCAATCCAGAATTTGCATTTGTTTCATACAGTCAAAACTTTCTTCCAAACCTAACACATGAAAGTGAAAACAGTGCATAATTAAACTCCAAATTCCACTGAGACTACATATGGCAACTCTGAAACTAAAGAAAAAAACATTTTTTTGCTATGGCAAGTTGCTCACTGCAGAAAAAGTTTTCTTCCTTAAAGATAACTAACCAAAACCAATCATTTCTATCCCCTTTTCCAGGTTATTCTCCAACTAGTAGTAAAAAAAAAACAACAAAAAAACCAAAACAAAACAAAACAAAAAAAAACAACAAAACAAAACACCAACCAAAATTATTCATACCTCATTGTCTATATGTCTCAAGTTAACTACTGGGTGGGAGTTTTTGTTTGTTTTCAGTGAATTATAGCCTATGAGTAAAAAAATGCTTCCTCCTTTGGAGGACTGCATCACTTAGCTCCCATTACCCCCTCGGAACAAGGTTTAAGAAACTGCTAAGTCTGCTCTGACTGAGGGAAATCTCCGCCTCCTTAGATGTTTTCAGAAAAGGCAGGGTGAGCTGAGCTCCCCCTGATTCGTGATAATTTCTTCAGGCAGTTTTGGATAGCAACGGCTTCCTAGACTAACATCCAAACCGGACTAAAAAAAACCTTTCAATGCAGACATTCAGCAAATTGTCACTGTTCAGTGAATTAGCGACAGAAACAGTTAGCTTGTGCCAAGCCCCTCTGCTTCAATTTTTCAAAATGGCCACAGACCAAAGACCCACTGAAGGTTTGCTAGAGTTAAACGGCACGGGAGAGCAAGAGTTTTGCACAACTGTCACCGTAGCACTGCTGCCCTTAAGTCTGTTCTTAGCCATTTAGATTCAATTAAGAGCAGCAGCGAAGTGAGCAGCGAGTTACCCATGCCTAGGAGCAGGAAAAGGCTGTAGTCCTGGCCCACAATCAGATGCTTGTTTCAGAGGTTGTCTTCCGCTATTTTTCCCTGCCACATTGTGGAAAATGGAGTCAGACCTATGGATGTCTGGAAATAGGATGTTCATTTGGGAAGAGAAGAAAAGAGTCAAAAATGATCACGAAACAGAATCTTACAAAAGTTCCAACCAGAAACATTGACACAAAATGAAACTCTTTCTTTGCTCTGTACAATCATTTGGTGCAGTAAAATATTTTTGCCCTAATTTGATATTTCAAATATGAAAATGTAGATTGTTTCTGTTACTTTGCAATTACACTATCATAAATAAAATGAGTTAAAGTCTTAAAAAACATTAAATAATAATTTTAGTTAGTGGATTATCTGATGGAAAAAATTTCATAAGCTTTTCTTATAACATGTCCTGCACAACTTTGGGAAGGGCCCTTGAAATTTATGAAATATGAATATGGTTAGACCTGGAGACAAGGAAATAAAACTGTAACATGGAGGTTTCCCTTCCTCTTTTCAGAAAATAGTCCAAACAGAAATCCTCTTCCTATAGTAATCAAGGGAATTATTTCCAGAAAAGCTCATGTTCCAAAACAAATAAAATGGATTCCAATGAACATTTTCCCAGGAGAGCATCACAGCTGAGAAAAAAAACAAAGCAAGCACTGCTCAATTATGTCAGTACCTCCTGGCCTAAGAGAATCAGCATTTTTGTCCAAACTCTGCCAGAGATTGCTTGTTGCCCCACGGTATCAGATCCATAAAATGCACGAGGCAGGCTATTACAAGAAGAGTTCAGCTTGTTCTGAGTTGGAAAAAACAGCGGTTATAGCGGTAGCTGTAAGGTTTATAAAAGATACCTCACGTTTTCAAGACATTCTGCAGACACTGCCTGGAACGTGGCTTCTCCAAAGAGCAGAGGGGCTGGGATAGCAGCTGCCAGCCAGAGAGAAAACGTCTCCAGGCATAGCAGCGGAGGAAGCACACCTCAGACAGAAGTGATCCAGTGATCCAGAAGCTCTGCAAGGGAAAGGCCGGCTGAGCACCAGGGAAATCAGCAGCCTAACACAGGAGATGGGCTCAGGATTGAGTTTATCTTATTTGACAGATGACAATGCCAAGTTAGATGGGAACAAATGTAATCGATCACTCAGCCTCCAAGACAAAACACAGGGTATCTCCTCGCCTCAGTGGCTTATTTTATTTTTCTAGTTCTTGATGAGGATACAGCCAGTGCATCTGGACTTTCTCCAAAGAGAAGGAATAGGAGAGACTGTGCAGAAGTGGTGAGGACGAAGAAAACCAGCTATTAATGTTCAGCATAGCACTGCAGTGTTACATAAGCTAGAGCCCAGCAGTAATCAGCTTAGTGATACTGCTGTGAGACCAGCAGTATAAAAATAATAATTACATCTGCCAACTCCAGTTGTCTTCTGTTAAGACTTCACATTTGCAAGGCTCATGGATCCCTTACTGTATACTCCTCTGTATGACAGAATAATGCTTGGAAGCGATAAAGATAAAATGAATGGAGACCAACTATTTACATTTATGAAATGTTAAGTCTGTACACATAATAAGAGTGCATTTCTATTCAGCACTCAGTAGATGGTTAGCAATATAAGACAAAGCAACATCTTCACAGAAATGTGGCCACTCAGCTAGCACTTCACACAAAATTGTAATATTGACCAGAGTCCATTTATGGAGCTGATAATATACAAATAATTAGGAAAAATATGTAACATGGAGATATTATGGTATTTCTTCGTCTTTCCACAATGTTTTATTCTACCCAGTCCTGTTCCTCCCCCCAGTATGGAAGTTCACAAGGCCAAGAAGCATTATTCAACTTCACCAACCCATGACATACATATTAGCATTTTAATTACTATTGGCTATTCTCAGCTGTTAGAGGTACCCATTTTGCTGAAAAGCCATGTTCCAATGCAGCAGCAAAGAATTACTGCAGAAAACTATTCAGAAACAATTTAAATCTAAACCTTTAATTCATTTCTATTGTATCTCCAAATACTGCAATCAACTTTCTCTGACCTTTGTAAACCCCTTTTTGTATTCATGGAACGCATCATGCATACAAGCAATGATTTCACAGATTTATTTATAACTCCTTGTTGGCTTCTGGGCTATTGAGTTGGTGGCAAAAAAAAAAATTAATATTATCCTTAAGATATTGCATACACACTTGGAAGATCCGGAAACACAGAATGCTTGTAGCAACACTGTTTTGGAACAGATTGCAATAAACCCATAGATAGAAATGCTGTTCACAAAGAAAACACTCATGAAACTTTAAACAACAGTAAAGTATGTTAAATGGTGCGAGTGGATGCACTACATATTACATTTATTGTGTGATATAGTAACATATGCCATTATGACAATCCTTTTAGCTTGAGTCTCTTAGTAGAAAGGCAGCGTGGGTTTTCAACATCACAGCCCTGTGACGCAAGCCCTGGCACAGTGTGCTCAGATACCCCAAAACACTACACCAAAAAAATCATTCCAGTCTTACGTTGTTATTGATTTAACTGTACAACTTTAGCTGCACTGCCTTTTATTTATTGCCAATGTCATATACAGTAAATGGTTCTGATCATCTAACTGTACACACAAGAAAGTCACTGTTTTAACAGCTGATTTTCTGGAGTCAAGAAAGAATAGAAATAAACTGTAATAAATCTGTTTTGTTTCATTCTGAATCTATCATGTGACAGTCTAAAATACATAGGCATCATATATTATCACATATGATATTTTAACTAATTCTACATGCTTCCCAAAGTATATGTTAACCAATATACTTCCATCTTTCAAAAGGTTTAACTCAAAGGTAGTTTCCCAGTCTCTAAATTTTACTGTTATGCTTAAGAGAGTTACCAGAAGAAAACAGACTCCAGAGGTCTTGCACTGTTCTAGAATAAGCTTTTTCTAGCATACAATTTACAGAAAAGTATAGCTGAATACACATGCTTTCTAAACGAGTGAAGTTAACCCTGAAGATGGGCTTACATGTGGCAGTCTGGATTCTGCTGTAGGTCTAATGTTGGTGATTTGGAAAAGGAGAGCACTTTTGAACCCCCGCATATTTTGTCATCATCAAGCACAAGTGCTCCTAGGCTATGGCTGACTCTTCCAGGTCAACCCCAGCTGTCCTGATCTGAGCCCTGGCAAGAGGAAGGAAAAGAGTCACCACTTGGGGCCAGGAGATGGTGGTACGGTGATGGCCCAGAGAAGGCAAAGCCAACCAGTGGCTGCTTTCTTCCTCTCACTGACACAGGCTGCAGCTGGCTTGAGCTTCCCAAGGGAGAAAGGCATGATTATCACCAACACTACGTCCGTGGATTCCTGAATCCAGTGAATGCCAAGATATTCACAACCTTCAGCAACTGTTAGCTCGGCACATCAGAGCACTGCATTTCTTATTCAAAACCAAACCAAACTCGTCCCAAAGCAAACTTGTTCTGCACACTAGGTTCCATGTTAACCCAAAGTCACCAGCTCACACTGTCCATTCTTCTCAACACCCTATAACAAAACCCCCTAAACCATATATTCTCACCACTGCCACTGATTGCATTGTAATATTAAACAGACTCCACTGAAGATTCAAGGCTGGAAATTGCCCAGACAAATAACAAAGGCAAGGCCTGGTCCACAAAACAGAGACTCTATTCATCAGGCAGGAAACAAGTGGGAGACAGGAAAAAGCAGAAGGAGACTGGGCAGTGATGCTGCAGTCAAGAGAACAGACACCAACAATAAAGCAAAAACTTAACTAATGCCAGTTCAGCAATTTACAGGCAGCAGCATGGAGGCTGAATGTGGTCTTAACAGGTTTTTGTAGAACTACTGAACTTCCACGTGGTTACAAGTATTTTTGAGGGATAAAGCTCACTTTACTGCCTTACCCCACGTATCATGTTCAGCAATATGAAAACGATGCAATACGTGACTGGAAGCAACTTCAAGAGGTCATCTGAACCATCCCAGGGCCCCAGGGAGGAATCGGCCACCCCCGAGTCAGTCATGATCACTCTCTAACCTTGTCTTAAAACCACTGACCATGTGGCCTCCACAGCCCCCAGTAGCACCAGGACTGCAGTGCATATCAGTACCTCTATTTTTGGAAAATTCTACATGAAGCTGCACAGCATTGTCTTCACTTATCAGTCTATTATCTGGCAGTATGTTCATTTGTATTTTTTCTAATAGTTTTAGCTCACCTTGTAATTTCAGTTATACACTATTTCCATAAAAGACACGTGTATGTTTGAGTTCGATGTCATTTTGATAGTCTGTTATTTTATTATGTGCAGCTAATGGTGCTTTTGCATACAATACAGCTATGTAAGATTTCCAGCATTCTTTAATGCTGATGTGGATGGATTTGTTTTTTTCTCTCTGAAGCTGTCTTTCTAGTTACAAATAGAAATAATAGATCAATTCAGCTTAGCTTTTACTGGATATAACTGCATTTGTTTCCATAGCAAATTTTTTTCGAAATATTTAATATTCCATATTCAATAGCATTATGATATTTGCATTAGAACTGTATTGCATATCACAAATACAATATACACACACAGTCCAAATATGACCCAGCAATGCCACATGATATCAGGAATTCAAACATAGAAACTGGGAAATTCTTCAGCATATGCTTAACATACACTGCAGTGAAGGAGACTACTGTGTCAACCTAAGTGACAGCTTAAGTATCTGAATGACTCTAGGCCTCATCATTTTTTATATCAGAAAGAAAGAGTTCTTTTTATTCTTATTATAGGAACTGACTCCCATGCAATAATCGTGACATCTCTATTAAAGAGCAGCTAAGTGATTTACAGTTGGAGTAACTGTTGGTCAACTGTGCAAAACCTAGCTGAACAGCGCTTTCTGTGAGCAGTTCATTTCCATCAACCTCTTTCTGGGCACACAGAGTCTATGAAGGCCAGGACAACAAGAAATAGGACTCCCTCAGATTCGGTTTTGAAAAAGCAATCACAAGTAATTTAGCAATCGTTATTTGCAGCAACAACAGTCACACTATGGGTATAGTAGAGTCATGAACTAAACTTGCTACTTCACTGAATTTCTAACTTTTCTCTTTCAACATTATAACAAACACAGTGTCACAGCCTAAAGATCAGTTTACCCTCTGCACTCTGGGGGCACAGCAGTACCCCCTTACTTCTGTCAGCAGTGCGAGCATGGCAAAATAATTTCTTAAGTAGTGGGAAACCTTTTTCCTCACTTACCAGACATCTAAATCTCCTCTTTGCAGCCCTGCTGATTTCTTGTTTGGAATGAAGATCATACAACACATGTAGAATATTTCCTACAATTACTTATTCTTGTCCTACCAGCTGTGTGAACCTTTCTCTTTCCACTCCTGAAGTCCAGGATGAATTCCACCTTCCCATGAACTGACTCTGACTGCATCTGACTTCTTTTTTTAACACTGCTGTAAATCTTTGCTGCTTCTTCCTTTTCATCTTCTCAGATAACCCCGCTCATGAACCTGTACATTTAAATAACCATCCACCAATATCTGCAGAGGGTCTAAGTATCATAGAAGCAAAATGCTTCATTTAAATCTTGAATTCTCTCGGTAACGAGACAAACATCAGATGGTCTAATACATACAGCTAACTAGAGTTTCCTCAAGAAAATAAGTCTTTTTTTTTTTTCTTATAACACTTGCCAACTGGCTTCATTATGAATTAGAAATACAAATTCTTAGGAAAGGGTCCTGAGTTATACAGAAAAGCAAAACAAATATTGTTCAAGATATTAATATATATAATAACATTGTTCAAGAAAGTTATTAATATAAGAAACAGGCCTCCCTCTGTAACCTGGAGCAGACTCTTGAAAACCCTTCCTCAGATACACTGGATAAAGTGTAAGATGACTTATGCCAGCAACAGATAAACCAGGGATCCATTTGTGGCAGAAAGCTGCCTGTTTTCTGCACGATATGCTTCATGTTGTCAGGATGATTTACAACAAAAACGTCTTCAGTTCTTTGGTGAACAAGCTGGCAATGCAGCTTCAACCAACAGTGTGTAGGTTTGAGGGTGGCTGGGTTTTTTTCCCAGCATTGGAAAAAAGACATTTCCTCTAATGAGTTTTCCTTGGCTGTTCAATATTTATTACAGGTACTTAAGCAGAGCTTTTATTACTTAATGTTCCATTTCCTTCCAAAAGGATAACACCGACGTTTGTGTAACGCTGCCCTACAGTCTCATAAAATTGATAGCAGCTCCAAACTTTTCCTGGGCATAATCCTACCAGCATGCTAGCCCCATGATACCATATATTAGGGCAAATTTCTAAATAGACTTCACTGGGAAGTCTGTCATCTCTACCTTTTATGACTTTACATAAAAGAGCTGAAAACATAAAGGGTTTTTTGTCCTGCTATTCCCTCCTGTCTCTCTATCCTAGCACACACATCCATACATCCCTGCACAAGGCCAAGTGCAAGGTCCTGCACCTGGGTTAGGGCAAGTCCTGGTATCAATACAGGCTGGGGATTAAGAGATTGAGGGCAGCCCTGCCAAGAAGGACTTGGGGGTGCTGGTGAATGAAAAGCTGGACATGATCGAGCAACGTGCGCTCGCAGCCCAGAAAACCAACTGTATCCTGGTCTGCATCAAAAGAAGCGTAACCAGCAGGACGAGGGAGGTGATTCTCCCCCTTTGATCTCATGAGACCCTACCCAGAGTACTGCATCCAGCTCTGGCGTCCTCAGCACAAGACAGACATGGACCTGTTGGAGCAAGTCCAGAGGAGGCCATGAAGATGATCAGAGGGCTGGAGCACCTCTCCTGTGAAGACGGGTTGTTCAACCTGGAGAAGAAAAGGCTCTGGGGAGACCTTACCGTGGCCTTTCAGTACCTAAAGGGGGCTTATAAGAAAGATAGGGACAAACTTTTTAGCAGGGCCTGTTGCGATAGGACGAGGGGTAATGGTTTATCAACTAAAGGAGGGTAGATTTAGATTAGAAAGAAATTAGGAAGAAATTGTTTTACAATGAGGGTGGTGAAACATTGGCAACAGGTTGCCCAGAGAGGTGGTAGATGTCCCATCCTTGGAATCATTCAAGGTCAAGTTGGACAGGGCTCCAAGCAACCTGATCTACATGAAGATGTCCCTGCTCATTGCAGAGGGGTTAGACTAGATGACCTTTAAAGACCCCTTCCAACCCAAACTATTCTATCATTCTATGGAATTAATCCCTCTATTCACAAAGGGAGTCAACAGCACGATTACAACAGTGCACAGGTCAGGTGCTGGCCCTTTCCTACAGGATGGATTTTGGTATTACTGCCTCTTTGCTTTTGGGAGCAAGTAAGCTTTCTTCTCAGAGGGAAGAAGCATCTTGGCATATCTTTTAAGCTTTGATCAGAAACTTATCAGGGAATGAAAGTCACTAGCACTGGCCAGGAAGCTGGGAAATCGAAATGTGGGGCACAGAGCAGGAGTGAAGATGCAAATTACAACCATTTTAATAAAAATAACTGTAAGATGCTCTTACTGCCATGTTCCAGGGACAGAATTGCCTGTCTCTAAAGGCCGAAGAAACAAGTTACACCTCCACAGCAATTACAGAGATTTGACCAAATGTATAAGGAAAGCTACAATGGCTCCTACCCCTTGTACGTCCAGGCCACTGCACTCTACACTCACTGGAGAACTGAGGAAGACTGGGTTCTCCTGATCTTACCAGGAGGATTTTAATTTTTGCAAAGAGGAAGATCTGTGCTGGCATCTAAGGGAGTGAGGCAAAAGGCTCCACCTTCAACCCTTTTCAAGCCTGTCATTAGCGCTGCCAGAAAGAGCACGGAAAGTTGGCTTACATTACACTGCCATTGCTAAGGGTGGCTGCTTGTTAAGCAGCAGGGCTTCTCTCAAGCTGCTGGCCCTTTCCCTCTATTAAAGGTGACCACGGATGGAATATCCGGCTCTGGTGGCACTTGGCAACCCCCGGCCTAGCATCACAGGGCACTTCTGCCTTCACAGGTTGCAATGGAATGACCACAAGCCAGTCACGTTAAGGGAGTACGGGAGGGATCTGAGGTGAAGAAGGATATGGAAGATTTTGATTTATTTAATTAAAAGCTTAGATCCTCTGCATTTACAGCTCCCTTTTCTTCCCTTGTCCCTTGAAACAAGCAGTTTGAGAGTACTGTTAGCCCTGGACGCCTAGAAACTACGCCTTGAAGAAGCTACACATCTGCCCTCCCCAGAGTCTCATACTAGCACGGGTATCAGCTAAGTCTCCCTTTCTAATCCCTTTCTGCAACATAACAATTGCCATCACTGGGATGTTTATTTCCAAAGAAGTCATCATCTAAGTGCCAAACAGTCTCAGTGGAAGATTTTCATTTCACCTTCCCCCCTCCACACATATATATTTATTCCCCCAACACCAACACAGATGCACTCACATATAGATATCAGTAATGGGACTCAGCTCTTCTCTGTATATTAAAGCCTCTTTCTTGAGTGGGATTAATCTTGGCAGCTGTCTGACAGGAGAGACTGTGTGGGAGGAAAATGGTTTTATCTAAAACTTGAAAGAAAGCAAAATAATTTTCGAGCGAACAAACTGTGTTTCAACTCTTGCTCCTCCCGTGAAAGACTATTTACTAACAGAAAATACCCAACAGCAGCAAAAATACAAAAGTATTGCTCTGAAAGATAACATAATGACCATGCCTTTTTTCCTTCCTTTTACTTATGTGGCCACTTTTCAAAACATTTATTAATAATATAGCCAAGTCTCTCTGTAAGAAGCCAGAATCTGAGTCAGTTCTGAAAAATCAAAATTAAGCAAAACCTACGGTTTTCTTTTAGCAATAGCGGAGCAGGAAAGGTCGCCACTTCCCATCCTGCCTCTGTTGTACTTTCAGAGACAAGAAACCTCACAAACGAGGCAGTATAAAATATCTCTGTATTTCGGATTCACTTTCCTGGAGCAATCACATCGATGAAACATACCACTAATCCTCATAATTAAAACCAAAGTTTGCTGTATTTCCCACCGCTCGCAGGAAAGCGTCCCTTGGAAAAGGTCACCTATATCTCTAAGGTTGCGTCATGCCCTGTGCTCGGGTGGCAGTGTGCTTTGATGTCAATGTGGACACCCTGTTCCCAGTCTCTCCAATCTACCCCTGTGCTTCTCAACGTCCTCCTCAGCTCATGGGCTGGCTCCATGCTCAAATCACTCAACCTTTTGTCTGACTCTGGGCTCTTGTTCCAGCCTGTCTCACTTCCGCTCTTCTCATCTTCACACTGATGTCTGGTCCCATCCTACTCAGACTCCTCATCGGCTTTATGTCACTCTGGGCCCTTGCCCCCTGCTGTCACCTTGCTCCCAGCCACCTGCGCCCATGGGTCCTGGCAAGCCCCGCCTGTAGCTCCAGGGCAAAGTACAGCAGCTACTTACGTGAAGTTTCCCAAGGCAAACCAAGCCTAATGGCTGACCTTTTGGTCTGAGAAATTTCATCCGAAGCAATTAACAGATAAAAGCAGACAAAAATACAATTTCACGTGGGCAATGCTGGGTATCTTATCTCATTAAAAATTCCAGCTTTAACATCTAAAAATGCTTAAGGGACTTCTCCTCCCTCCCCAAAATCTCTTTGGTACCAAAGGTACACATAGTAAAACAACAAAATACAAGTGCACCTGGAAATCATGGAAATTTGCAACTGACAAAAGAGTTGTTTCTGAGCAAACCTCTCCTGGAAGGTTCTCTATACCTCAGAGAATGTAATTTAAATAACTAAACAGTCTCCATTTGAAGCAGTTCAATTCACTGTGCCATTTGACATCCTGACAGCAAGGGTCCCTGAGAGGACCGTACTGACAGCAAGAGCCGCGGTGCTCCGCGTGCCTGCCATTTTTTCTTGAGCAGTTCAATAGCACAACATACTATATGACACTATTACACATGCCTTTGCCCGCTGCCAGTACTGCTTCAGGCTTCAACAACACTAATGTATTAAACAACATCAAATCCATCATATTTGAGGCTGTTTCTCAGAACAAAGATTCAGCTCTTGCTGGATCTCTAGGAAGGCATCTTAATAATTATCCTTTCCTACCTCCTTGACAGCGATGATGTTTAGCACACAACCGCTGTGTATGTTTAGTGTATCACCAAATTCTTTTGGCAAAAACATACAGCAAATTTTACACAACAAAGCTTTTTTGAGCGTTTTAAAAGACATGCAGAGCATGAAAATGATGCAGCAACCTGTTTGCATAGTGCTGTGCCATCTATCTCCCCAGACTTGAAAAACTGACACAGTTCCTCAAGGGACTTACTTGATTAAAGAACATTAATTAATTGAGGGAACATCTGTGCTGTTTTTCAACTAATAATTAAAATTAGCTAGGAATTGTAATCTCCTTAAAAGTAAAAAGTATACAGAATAACTGCAGCCCACTTTCTCACAACATTTGGGTAGGGCTAAGCAACTACTGCACTTACCAGAATGGTTCCTGGGAGATTTGTAAGGCCCCATGGTGGAAGTTTGCTTCCTGGCCAGCCTGACAACGGGAACATTTTATTCTTGGCTTCACGCATTAACATATTAACCATGACAGTGCTGACATTTGTTGCTAAGTAAAATTGAATGTAAATGGTCTAGAAAGCTGCCATTAAATTTAGAAATTATTTTTGGAGTTTGAAATTAAGTACTGTCAACACAACTCATGTTTCCACTTATACGCAAATATGACAAGAATTTTAATGACTTCTCCAAACTCCACATATAAAAGAAAGAAAGGAAATAACAGTAATGATTTTAATTGCTCTCAAACTGCATTACAAAAAGCAACTGACCTATACGGTATCATAAGAGCTCAAGGACTATCCAACAGGACAGAGTAAGGAGGAAGGCTAGGTGAGAAATCATCATGTTACATGTGGGAATGAAATGTTGTTTCCAACCCCAGTGCAAGCCACAAGGTCAGGATACACCCGGGATCATTCTTTTCCTCATATGGGAGATAGTCTTGATTAAAAGCAAGACTTTATTCCCCAACACCAAAGGAGGGAGTCAAGGAGAGCTGGAGACATTGGTATGCAGCACCCAGGAGAAGTGGAGATTAACAGCAAATATAAGATTTCATTGCACATGACAGAAGCCAACTAAGAGTCTAGAGACCCCAAATACCAGATGACTGCAAAAGAAAACATGTCTGATCGAGAAGGTAGATTCATTTAAGCTGTTCTTAATAGCACTGCAGACGCTTAGTCTAGGGGTAGTCAACACAAGAGCCAATCTGGAATTAGTACAGGAGTGCTCAGCCATGTAATATGAGGCTGTAATAGGAATTGGTGGATTCATGCAAATATCATAGATATTTGTAAAATTTTCAGAGGCTTACAGAAATATTTCCACTACAGAGTCACCTGCACAATGACTGTACTCAGTAACTAGTCTGCAATGTACTCAGTTGTATGTTTTTTCTGAATGGCTTTCAACAAGACTGGGTGGTTCAGGGAAATGAAAGACACCTCTCAGGACATTTCTTAGCATCCACGAATTGTAGATGGTTTTTCAACGGCTTACTTTCTGATCCCTGCTTGGTAAACAGAACGAGGGAATTTCTATTCAGGGCAGGTTGAACATGTCTCTTCCTCAGAATCCCTCACCTGTACCTGGTACCAGCTTTAGAGAAGGGGGCCAGGAAGAGGTACCTTACAGCACTGGAAGGTCAGCAGCAGCCCCAGGGAACCTGCCAGCACTCAGCACCTCAGGATGAAGTGGCATGGGCAGGCAGCACCTGGGAGGTTCACTCACAGGGCTCCCAGACACAGGACTGACCAGTCACGTGCATCCCAGTTGGGCCTAGGCCCAGAACCACTTGACATTTCTGCAGAAGTAGGAAAATTAAGCTGGGAATTCATCAGACCTCGCTTGCTCTGGTGTCACAACAACAATTAGAATCGTATTTAACCTATTTTTCTTTTCTTCCTACTCAGTTTTTAATTTTCATAGGTGTTCCAATACCACATAATATCTGGCAATAAAATTCTGTCTGGAATAAAACTGTTCACCCTTCTTTTTTTTGGTTATAGTGCAGAGAATTTAAACCCTACTGAAGGATTAAAAAAAAAAAAAAACAACAACTATTTGCTGTCATGATATCATTCCTCAGGCTTATCTACTTTCTTTGGGCAGCAAATACACTCTTTGTGCTACCTGGCCCCACTCCAGCCCAGTATTATACTGGCGTAAAAACTCTGAAGAAAAAAAGAATTGGCTACTGCCAGCTCATAGCTTTCTGCAAAAGAGGCCTTTCCTTCATGTCCCAGGGGTTTATGCTTCTGAAAACTGAGTGCACCATTTGCAGACTGTGAGAGCCCCTAAAACAAATACTGAAGTTTGACAGCATACACTCTCTCAGCATCTGGTACGTACAATACTCCCCTAGAAAAAATCCCAGTGTGGCTGCAGAGACAACGCCACCATTCACACCACAAGATAGTCTGGGCTGGATGACCCACAGATGAGCAGGAGGGGGGACAACTGTGGGATGTACCCTGGATGGCCCCTCCCCACAGCACAGAGACAGAGTGCACCAAGATGTCCTGGAGACTGCAGAATCACTGAATGTTACTGGAGAGAGGATACATCTCTGAGAATGTAAGCGTATTTATAATAATGAAATAAAAATAAAAGCTGAGGCTGCTTGGGAGGTGTGTGCATGCAGCAGTCACCAAGCTTGAAACAAGCATGTGGAAAAAATGCAGCCATAACCACAGATTTGATCATCTTTGATCTCATAAAAAAAAAAGAGTCTGTGTCACAAAGAAAACATGATAGGTGCACATAACAATTAAACACTTACCCTGGAATCCTTTTCCAGATGAAGCTTGTGTTGAAGACTGCGTCTTCTCCTGGCTTTGGCAATGCCATTGTGATAAAAGAAGTATCCAGTATCTAAAAAAGGGAGCTGAGGAAGAGAGAGAGAAAAAAACATCATGGATCTATTGACTACTAGTAAGGATGACATGGAAAATTTTTACCTGTGAAGTGACTCATGAATCTAGAACAGGACTTATGAAGAGTTACGCCAAAGGGCCAAATCACTTTTGAGAATGTCACTTCTAAGTTACTTCTGAAAACTGCGCCCAGCAGCATTAAAGTTATTTGCTACAGGTTTACAACGCATAACTTCATTTGTATACACTTGGTACTATTTTCACCTTATGTTTATGGTCAAACAGTGCCAAGGACTTCCCAAATCACATCAGGATTATTTCCTATTTCCTGAAAAAGCCTGAATAAAAGAACAAAATGAACTGCAAATTATTTGAAACTACCGCAAACCATCCTTCAGCATTACACAAGTGCTTTTCTGAGCCATTATAACGCACCCGAGCTGATGCCATAAGCAGAAAGGCAGCGTGCTTTCCACACTCAGAAAAAAGATGCTATTTGGAATTTCTTCTGAACGCCAGGAAATGGAACATAAGAAGACTACTAAGGAAACAGACAGCTCACAGTGTCTGGGTGGGAACAGTCTTGTACAGCTTTAAGGTTGAAGACATTTAGGCAGCAAGCAAACACCTCCTGAAGGCTTTCCAGCCCCACCTAAGGCAGGTGCCAGGGAAGGAAGATGCACGCCCATTGTTAAAAGCATCTCTCTCCGCAGGACTGGCAGAAAGTGACTGCAAGGCTAGCAGACACTTAACTTGGAGAAGGCAAAAGACCTGGTGTTAGGAGAACAGCACCCCACTTCCAGCAGTCAATCAGAAAGCTCCGTTTACATCTCAAATCCTACAGCTTTTTCTCCATTCCAAATTAATAGGGAGATTCCGGTTGAATGTTTAAATCTGGGCAAGTAACTGTGTATTTTTAAACTAAGCTTCTCTTTGTAAAAGTTGAAAAAAACAAAAAAAAAAAAAAAAAAAGGGGCTCTTGTTGGGAAGTTACATGTTAATGCTGTGAACATTTCAACTTCAAAGGTTAGACTACCCTACATACAAAATAAGTACTTAAAAGAGATATTCTAGAACAGTCATGACAGCCCTGTTCCTCTCCTTTTTATTACCTATACTTCATGATAACATAAGCCTCTTAGTAGGAGTTCAAAGCTCTTTACTGAAAAACTGAGACTGACGTCTAGATAGAATATTCATTATGAAAACCTGGGTTGAATAAGGGTAGCAGGATCTTGCTGCCATAAAACAGATTCTGTTCCCGTAAACAGGTATATACAGCTCACAAATATAATTTTCCTTCTATGAAATTATCTCCTGTTTCATTATATCTATCACTATATCTGGTGCAGTTCCACAAATACATTGTGTAGTGATACATGTGTAGTGGTATGAAAATGGAAGATTCACGGTGAATTCTGAAAGTTTAAAACGTGGTCACATTCCAAAAATGAGTTCCTTTTTTCTAGAAAGTCCTTTATGTTAATTGAAATATGAAATGCTTTGATTTCATTACTATTTTATTTTCACTTTTAAAATTCCATTGTGTATGATACGTAATACATAAATGCGAAGTAACTTTAAAAAAAAAAAATCAAAGCATTCTCTCCTGACAAAAAGACCCCTTTTTAAGTGTATATAAAAGGTTAAGGAGATTTCATGAAAATGGTCCCTTGGAACTAATTTGCAGGGCTGACTGGAGAGCTTTTCTGGGCAAATAATCAGAATATTTTGCATCAGCTCCATACACAAGCGAAGAACACAACACAAGCTGAGACAGAAGGAGAAATGAGGCTGTGAAAGCTCATGGCAGTGGCCACAGAAGTCTCCTTCGCTTGACATCCATCCTCAGAGCCACAGCTCTTAAAGCTCAAATTCTGTCTGGGTTGAGGTAATTTTTTAGAAAGCAGATTTATGGTTTATATTTAAAAAGTCTAATCCTGCCATCTTTACCAACTGGATAATAAGGTATTTCCATAAAGCAGAGTTTGGCAATAGATCTGACTGTCCAGGAAACAGCCCTTCTCCCATGTCGGATACATTACGCCTCAAAAACATGCAGGAGGAAAAAAAAATAAAAATCTAAACAGCCAGATCAGTTACAGCTTGAAATTCATCTCACCGTGCTAACCATTACCATCCATTGCAGCCTGTGGTCCAATTACCCCTCTAATTCTCTCAATGAAATCAGGCTATTTTCCTTCTTTTTATCTCACTATCAACCGTACAAATCAATTCCAGTCAAATATAGATCTTGATGTTCTTCCATTAAGGAAGATTTTCAGCAATTTTAAAGATATCTAGAAATACACAACACATATTCACTGTTTGTTTTCTGTGTAGGGTTAGTTTCTATTGCCACTTAGAATGAAGTAATATATTGTAATAGTAAACTTCTAAAGCCAGCGTATTCAAGTCTGACCATAAGCAAAAGCAATTACTGTTAGTACAACAATGATCAGATTTATGGACAAAATCGTGAATAAGTTTGACTTGGACAATTCCACTTTTCTCACAGATATCCCAGTAATCTTTGGGGAACTCAGATATCTCACAGTTCGCATGGTTTTCACACTTGTTCAATGAAATTGCGGGGGACAGACAGGAAGGCAGCTAAGTGAGGCAATACCTGAAACATGACATGATCAAACACCATGGATCATGAATAATTAATAGTAGAAACCAAGGAATTTGCAGGAAGAATCTAAACTCTTGAGTAAATCCTTAAAATTAATGAATGTACATGCAGGAGAAGTCAGATACCACCAAAGAGCCTAAAACGTTGCACGCTTTGATGAGGATTTTGCATTGAGATCTGTGAATACCACAAGCAACCACTGAAGCGCTCCAGTTTTGATGAACTCCTGCTACTGAGTCAGTAACTCCTCTGCAGCGACCAAACGGCAGGACGCAGGTAGCTCCCAGCAGGGTTTACATTCCTGCTATTAGCTTCTCCAGGAGGTCTGCTCTGATTTGGAGCTAAAGCAAAATAGCAAATAGCAAAATGAACAGTGCATGTAATGAAGTGAAATGAAAACAGAAGGGCTCCTGTACATAAACTCCAAAGTGTCAGCAGCAGTAGCTACTCTGTAATATTCTTGTTGTAAAGCTTGAATCGTATTTGAGTAAAATTCCTATTTCAGCAGCAGCAGGCTCTGCACGTAACACGGAGGAATAATGCACTCACTCTGCCTGGTGGCTCGGGTTCCTTCTGTAAGACAGAAGTAAAGCTTCCTGCCCTCAGAGAAAAAAATAGCAATTATGTAAGATAACTAATTACTGGAAAGCACTTCAATATTCAAGTGAAGAGGATTATTTAGAGTCAGAAAAGGGTCTACTGTTGCCTTGATGTACAAATATGGTCTAATACAAAGTAGGACTCTCAGAATCTCAGGAATTGCAGGCACTTCATTACTTGCAATATTTGTATGGAATTACTGGTGAAAAATACGTACAAGCAAAACCAGAATCACAAATACCACACAGCAAGAGGAGCACAATCTTCTGTATCCACTTGTCTCTTTTTCTTCAAATTTGCAGCCTCCTTTTGGTTATTAACAATACTGTGTAAAGCAAAGATGAAATCCTGTTTAACCTCCTTCCTGAAAAGGACATGGACCAGAAAATAGCTTTTAAAAATTCAGTTTTCAACTAAATGGAGGAAGGAAAAACTCTTTAAATGGAAGAGGCTTATCTAGAAAACAAAATGGCTAGGATGTACCATTCGGTATAGATGGAAGCAGGAAATGCTTCATATCGTGCACAGTTTTAGCACTGATTCCTCCAACTCTGAGGTATCTTAGCTGTTCTGAGACTACTGCTCCACTGGAGAAGTCCAGGTGTAATTACTACTGGAATAAATTAAATTTGTGGTTCCTGGCCTTTCTACACACTCCTCCTTATATCTGACGATCCTTCCCCAGTGAGAAAATAGAGCAAGAAATTTACTCTGTGCTGCCCTAGATGCCAGCCCTGGGAAGAAGGGAGGGCTGTACACAGGCAGCTGCAATTCTCCCCTGCCAGGCGTTGCTTCTGGGCACTCATTCCCTCGTATTGAACGGGAGATGGAGGAAGAGGTGGGGGGAAAGAAAAAAAAGGCGCCGTAGTCCATTGCTGAGCCCTCAACTACTGATCTGCTCCAAGAAGGAAAAAAATCAGGTATAAGGCAGCCTGTTCCTCTGAGGCACCTGATCTAGGACAGGGCAGCACACATGGCTCCCATCCCATTTTGTCTACTTGACAGAGAAAAATCAAACTGCACTTCTCTTTTTGTCTTGCCTTGGACAATATACACAGTGGCACCAGATGTAGTTTTGCCTATCTTAAAACAAAGGACATCTATATCAGTTACAAAGCGGTGCAGGGGTTTAAAGAGAAGAAGCCACAGAAAGACTAAATTCAGACACTGTTCCTCATTCTAAAACAGCAGCACTGGGGCCACCTTGGGCCGAGCCAATGCTGAAACCAACTGTAAAAGCATCAGCATCATCTGACCAGAGGAGCCTATCTGTAGTAAAGGTATTATGAAGCTGAAATAAATGGGATGGGAAAGGGGAAAGGGGAAAGGGCGTTGAATAAAGCTGCCAGTGGTACCAGTACTTCACCTGGTGCTCAGTGAGAGGTCCAGCATTCACAGCCTGTCACTAGTTTCAAGAGGTAACACATACAACATAAAAAAAGAGGAACCTTGGTTCCCAACCTTATCTTTAACATTAAATTTTACTGACTTGCTTCAGGGCTTTATCTGTTCTATGTACATCTCACAAGCAAATTAAGGTGCCCACAGAAAGCTGAAGAACAGATTGGATGGCTCCCTCCTGTTTTAATGGGACTGATCTCTGCCCGGTCTTCCAATGCAGCCTTTCATGCTGCATCACATAAGACAGCATCCCTACAGTACACAGCTATCTTTTGTGCATCATTTCCAATGATTTCTCCCTAATACTGTGATATTCTAAAACTGGCTTACTTGAACCTATTGTTGAGGTTCCTCTCCCAAGTTACCAGTGAGGACAACAGTCCCTAACAACTTTGAGTAAAATCATTTAAAAATACAAGTAAAAGGTGTTTTATCAGAAGTTACCCGAGGGTCACCTTCTTTGACCATCACCAAAATCAGCATAAGTGGATCTGTCAGTGAAAGAGATTTACAGAAAGCCTTCATCCAGCCAGGCTGACAAAGACCCTCCTCAGGGCTCCTTGCCTGCCTTAGCATGAATATGCGGCCAGGCACACGAGGGTTCAAACAAACACAGGTGCTAAAAAAACCCTTTGTCTGCTCTGAGGAAAAAAAAGAAAAAACAACCAATACCCACCTCCCAAATTAAAAAAAAAAATTAATAAAGGTTTGCTGTTTTTTTTTTTTTAAAGTACAACACAGAACATCTCTCCCGCACAGAGCCCAAGCACAGCACCCGACTTTAAAAGGAGCCACAAATCTGCACAGGTGAGCTCTTTCATCCCATTACTGCTCAGTAATTACACCAACGGAAAACACAACCTAAACCTGGCACGAGCAAATGTATTTGGAGCCTTCACAGGCCCCACAGGCCTCACTCCTTCGGTTGCCATTATAGTTAAAGCACAACAAAGTGCCTCCCAGCAGAAATTAGAAACCTTTTAGAAACCTTTTCATCCCAGTTTCACCAAATGCACTGAGGATGCTTATAAATATTCAATATGAATTTTTAAACTCTTTCTCTCATTTTCCCTCACCCCAATTAGCATTAGAAATCGTTTTACTTTTAAATACACAGATGGGAGCCAAGTCTGAAGTCAAAGGCACTCACTCACTATAGCGACAAGGGCCACGTAAGAGTAGAGCCAGCTAGAAACACGGGCAGCCCCAGGCATCGATGTAACACAGAACAAAGCACAAACAAGAAAGGATTAGTTCAAATGCTGGTGGAGAAACATGAAATAACACAGAAGACTAAAACCATACCAGAGCTCACCCAACGTGAAATCCAGTCCACTGTGTCCCCACGACCCCAGGCAAGAATTTCACACTTTCTCATTAGTGTGCTATAATTACTCTGATGGCTCAGCGTAAGAATCCACACAAGCTCCAAACACCCCTGAAGACTGGCACAGACAGGTCCAGGTCTGAGTATTATGACTCAGCCTTCCTGGCTGGTTTCTCATCCCACCTGCGTCTTATTTAGCTGGTTTCTCATCCCACCTGCGTCTTATTTAGCTGCCTCCACCAAAGCCTAATCCACTTGTCTTGGCAAATCTGGTGGGTGGAGGTGTTAGCCACAGCTTTACCACTCCCAAAACGTAAATCTCACATTAAATCATGATCAGAAGTCAATCCTTGTGAAATCAACTGATTAATGCACAGTACAACATTTCTTCTATGAAACAATTCAGAAATACCTGACTTAAGATATTTAGATGTGTTTTCAGCTCTGTTTCATATATATATATCCAACCACCTCTTAAGGGAATCAGCAACAGGTGGTAGAAATAAGAAAGGATTGTGACTACTTGGTCGAGAGATTCAGCAGTCAACAGAAATATTGTAATAAGCATAGCAACAAGGCTACCCGTTACTATTATTTAGGATACGCATATGTAAGAACATTGAAACCTCGCTTAAAAAGTTCTATTAAGTCTTTCTCAAGCCAGCAGAAATAGTTTCCAATGGTTTCTGAAAGATTCCCTCACCAGAGGAAACATCTTTTCCTCCAGAACCAGTGTAAAGCCAAATGTGATATACAAAGACTTTGCAGAATATATGCCTTTGGATTTCATTTTATCCAAAAGGATAAAACAAAGCCTTTTGTCTGTCCCTCTTGCATTCAGCAACCACAAGGTTCAACAGTCTTCCCAACAGCTGGATATAAGGGGGTTAGTAAATCCAGAGAAGTAAACAGAACCAGTTGTGGCCTGCTACTACACTTACTTGTCCAATCTATCCTTGTGGAATTCATCTGAGCTCCCCATCCAATTCATGGCCAAAAAAAAGGGGCACTTTCAGAGCATGATTCATCTAACCTGTTGTAGGTGACCACGTTAAAATGAGCAGAGCTGAGCCTCAGGAGCACCTCTTTCATTCCAGACCATAAGAGGAGCACAGCTGTCCACATTCAGGTACATCACTTCTGATGTTAACTATGTAGTTCTCATTTTCTCATCAGTTTTGTTCTTACATTATCACACAGTTCTTCCAAGCACTTACAAAACACTGCTCCGTTGGTTTGGTTTCAAGTTTGCAATATTTGGAATTTGATCTGCAATTGAATGAATCATAGAGATTTAATGTCTTACTGTATTTATATCGCTGTTAAGTTTGTCACTGAAGAGCTTCATCCTGCAAGCACGTAACAGTCATATAAGTCATCAGCGACAAGATTGTGGATTTGCTGATAGTTTTATCAGTGAATTGGAGAAGCCATTTGAGGCTTTTACAAGAATTATTCTAGTTTATGTGAATGGATCTGTGCATTTTAGAGGGTTTTATCCATTACTCCCCAGTAACCATAAAACCCATTATTGATTCTACCATGGGCACTGCTGAAAGCAGAATACTTTCCAGATTTGGAGAAGAGGAGAATGTTCTAGCTTTATACGCCCACACTCGCATTGGACTGCCTGGATTAATCCAGATTGTCATTACCTGGAATAGGTGACTGTTACTGTTTCACTGACAGCCTTAAGTGAAGGCTTAGCAATCATTACCACGTCCTCTTACAGAGATGTTGAGGATTCTGCAAGAAGAGCACCTCAGCCAAGCCCTGGGCACCAGGAGGAATCCTAGAGCTCAGCAGCCAGAAAAGTCACTGGGAGCACCTAACAGTTGTGTTGTCATTTTTAGCAGAAACAAGCGGTCACTGGGAAAGTTTGCCCCTAGACTTAACTTTCCTAACTTGCTAACATTAGTAGTGACTTCAAGGAATTGCTCCTCAACTGTGCAATGTAAATGACATCACAGCCAGAAAGCCAGTCAGTATTTGACCCAGTTAACTAACTGTAGTTCATTTGGCCTGTGACAATCAATGCTTTAAGAATACAAGTGAAAAAGGATGGTGCCCCAAAAGTGGGTTTGCCAGTTCTACATTTTACGACCAAAGGCCAACAAAACTTTTGTTATTTGTGCCCATCTCCTGCTTGGAGCAATAGGGCTCCTCCGGGTATCTTGCCACTCTTTCAAGGCTCTTCTGTTTTCAAAACATCTCTCAAGATGATAATACTCTCTGAAAGCTTTCACACCTCAAATAACCTTCTCACCAAGATCATTCTTGGTGATCCAGGACCATTTAATTTGTGCTTCCCCTCTCTGCTGTAGGACAGAGCCAGGACTAAAACTCACAAGACGTGAGTTTCAGCTGTATCCTAAATACTCCTTGTAGCTTAGCCCTGGTCAATGCTCTGAAAGTCTGTTCTTCTGAGATACTGAATAGCCCAAATGCTTCTTAATATTAGGAGAATCTCAGGCAATTACAGCTGCAATATTCTTCTTTCAGTTGCCTTGCATGTAAAATGGCATAATCTAGTAAGTACTTGTTTACTTATTTATTGATAGGATTCATTTAATTAATGTTTGCACAGCACTATAGACTGTGCTGTAAAACTATAACTATAAAATGCCAAGTGCCAGGGTAAACATATATTAATGGGTATATCTACACATATAATATATATGTACATAATCAGGTACCTCTTTAGCAACAAATATTCAGTAAACATTTTAATATGGTTAAATAATACATGATGGAAATCTCTTCTTCATATCAGTACATCAGCCTCAGAGAAAACTCATATTACAAGAAATAGCTTGATTTAGTTAGAGTCTGTAAATGTGACCATGGTGTATTTCTAACTGAGCTGGATCAATACTGCTGACAGCAATTAGCACTGCTTCGCCTCATTCCTGATCTACAATCCATCTCTCCTTTTAAGCATGTAACCAAACAGGTTGACTACTGTTGTCACACAGGAACCTGGTGTCACATCAGCGCTAAAAACACAGAGATAAAAGCCATGAGATAAAATTTGCTATTTTTAAAACAACATTAAGATGTAGTGTGTCCCAGCCACAATTACTGGTACTGTCATCTCAAGGATGGAGAAGGGGGAAGACATCGCTATTCACTGACACCCTAAATTTCAGCAGAGCACGTCAGCATTATTTTGAAATCTACAGCCATGTAGCAAAGTGTGGAGGACGTAAACACGTGTGCAAGTGCTCAGCTAATGTGGCACCTACAAGCAAAGTCACAAACTCAAGCTCTAATGAAGTCGTGCTATAAAAGCAGCTCAGACCAAAATTAGTTGGTTACCGACAACAGCTACTCCAGAAAGCAGAGAAAAGGTGAACTGCACTAATGCAAAGATGCTTGCCCTTACCAACACTTAAGGAAGATTTGTAACTCTTTCTATTCAAAACCTTTATTCTTTTCCTTTTTCTTCATGTCTGGTTAATGCTAGGCTGCCAAGCAATGGCCGATTGACAGAAAGGGAGGTTTCTGTTGTTAGACCACACTGAACAAGTCTTCCAGTTCCCAGAGCAGCAGTCAATTCTCAGAGAAAAATATGTGCTTTAGGGGAGAGAAGCTGATGGGTAACAATTAGAAAAAAACCTGTGACACTGAAGTATGGGGCAGGCACACTGCTGCTGCTTTTTTTTTTCTTTAAACTTGAGATAGGAGCCTTGAGAAGAGCAGGGCATGGAAGTTTTAAGAAAAACTTTTTCAGTGGAGCCAAGGAAAAGAGAAATTTTGGGACATTGCTGTTTTCCTTATTTTTGTAAAGTTGCTTGACTCTGCTAAGAGAAAGCCATGGACGTTAACCCTCACTATTACAAGACCAGGTCAGAGGCAAATTTTTCCATTACTTACGCCATCACGAACTGGAGAGAGCTCCTCTTGGCTCCAGTACACAACACTACAATCGTCACTTCACCACACAGACTAAATGCTCCGAGTGGGCTCAAGAGCTCCGTATTAGACGAAAGAAAAAGGATGACCCAAATCTGCCTCGATGTTAGCAATAATGATGAGAAAGGAAAGAAAATAGCACTACCACCTCTTCCCCTTCCTCCCAGGACCTACCTCATTGACCTTTCAGGCAGCTGTGAAATAAGTTTTTTTGCTGTTTGTTAGTACCAATTAATAAATGACAGAAGTTTATTGCCAGCAGAAATTGTGGTCAATCCAGCGTGTGCTGATATGTTATCTTGGTTTTATTACATCAGTCAAGCAAGGCAAATGTAGGTTCTTTAATTAATCACTCAGCATGTTTCAGCCTTTACAGCCTGGAATACTGGTTTCCCTACCAAGGTACAATATATTTTACATAAATAAAATATGTTCAAAGGGAAAAAAATTAATTTTACAGAATAAAGTTGAGTAGTTTAATTCCCATCAAAGAAAGAGGAAAAAAAATCCACCTGCTGTTCTGTCTGGGCTTTACTCTGAACTGTATCTGAATTGTAGGAGAAATGACATAGTTTTACAGTTAAGAGAAGAAAAGTGAAGTTTTGGGATTTAAATGGTAATGTAAAAATTAATAGACTGAAATGCTGCAAAGGCCAAAATTCAGTCGATGTCCTGATCCACAACTGTCATTCCACCAATACTAACAACCCATTTTTCCAAACCAGCAAATTTGTTCAGGTTCTGATTTTTCACCCAAATTCAGAAGTAACAATTCCCCTTTACAATAGGTTCAAAGTAACTTCTAAATCACTAAGTTTAGTTGACACGCATTTCTAAAATTAATTGACACAAGGAAGCATAAGTTCCCTGTGGGACCGATGGGAATCCACCAGTCATGGTTATAGCTAATTCACCATGTCCTGGCTGCAGCTAAAAGCCTTAAACAGAAGCTTCTGCTGCCCTTGGTGTTGCACAGTACGTCACAAAGACGGTGCTCACCCACAGAGTGGATTTCAGAACCACACTCCTTCATTTCACTGGTGTTTCATAAAGAGGGAACAGGCAGGCAAGAGGACCTCTGTCATCAGAAGAAGGGAGGCCATATCCCACCTCTTCAACCTGTTTGGCTCTAGTTTGATATCCACCACCTGTTTAACAACAGTACCGGTTTCTCTACTTAATAATAATAATTAAATATATGCTTGTTGGGTTTCAGGTTTTCACAGTTTGGTTCTATACTCCAGGAGAAAGCAGCTCTGACATATTACCCTTTCACTCATCAGGTAAGCAAATAATCCAGTTCAGTCATGAGTATCTGGGACACACTTGCCGACTGGTTTGATGTAAACACTGAGGTCACTCTTTCCATTTGCTTTCTGTGGACAAAGAAGTTAAGAATGTAACATTTACACAGAAGTTTTGTTTGAGAAGGTAGGTAATACACGACAAAGAACATTACGGCCCAGTTCAGTCCTTCAGTGAGTAAACCAGAGCTATCACTACCTAATTTATTTGTTTATAATCCCAGTGTATAAATGGTAAGACTGGGCTAGCTTGTAATTTCCTTTTTTAGGTCCAAGCTCCTGCCACTTGCTGAACACAGCCAGCGTTCAGCTGAGTTAGACTTTTGAGCTACTGTCATAAATCCATGACCAAATTGGATTTCATACTGGCTGATAAACTGCGTGTGGCGGCCATGCAGAATTTCACACAACACACCACCAAATTCAGCTCACTCTGGGACAGCGCTCTCTGTCCCAAAGCACAGCCCGGGACCGCTGAGCTGGAATTAAATCTCTATTTCAGTAATATAAGGTTAGCTTTTTCAGTGAACTTCTGAGAGTTAAATGTAGAGCTTGCATTGATTTATAACAAGAGCAACGCATCAGCCTGCTACAGGTTACTTGGAGAAACCCTGTCTTTGACAAATAGTTGAGCAGTTCGGCTTCCTCCCACCAGAGGCCAGTGATGGATGGAAGCTCTGGGCTGCTCACTGCAGTATTTATAGCCACCATGCAGCCAGCATCCTGTAGAGACCTGACCCATTTAATTATTTGAAAAAGTTGAAAGAAAAAAAGAACAGGGTTTCTGACAACTAGAACAGCATTACAGGACAAAGGTAAATTTTAGATCCATTAACCACAGCACTGAGTTTGGTACCACAGCTTTCACAGAAACCAGCCACCCATGCCACCGACTGGAACTGCACAGGAGGGTTTTCCTGGTATAATATTTTAATAAGAGCTGGCAGAACTTATCATTCAGTTTAGCATTTTGGCTTGATCTCCAGCTCACAGAATTTTCCATGAGCACAGACATTTCTCATGACTAATTGAAACTATCTACCACATAAATTCTACGTATGTTTCAGCAACTACTTTGTAAGTACTTTATTACAAGCATTTGAAACTTGAGTTGCATGGATTAATTTTAATTGGAATAATTCCACAGATGGATGAGGAAAAGGGTCACATGCAAACTTCTACTTAGCTACACTCTAAAGGACAACTATTCCAGTTAGTCTGATGCTCTTTTTTTTATTTGTTTTGCTGCTGTTGATTTAAAAAGACAAATCAAACCAAAACCCAACATGGTCTTACTGGTAAAAGCTCTAGTTTAAATGAAATTTCTGCTAACATTGTTCTGACTTGGAATGAGTTAAACATGTTAGTACTCCTACGCTGATAGTAACAGCACTGCAATAGGGTTTGTTTTCCCATTTTAACCACACCAGGTATGGTTACAGCAGTAGAAGTTTTCTAAGAGTGGGAGGGTGTTAAATCTTGTCACATGTCATATTTTATGAGAAGGACAGAAGGCTATCTTCCACCTTCACACAAAGGTTGTTTCTTCTAAAAGATAACATGAATTCAAGTGCCCTGCGATGCACCTCAGTGCTTTTCGGAAGGAGCCAAGCCTAGCAGTGCAGTCAGTCTCTGGCACCATTTGCCTGCAGATAAGCAAATGCCAAGGGTGCCACAGGTTCTCAGACAGAAGCTCGTCAAGCTGGGAGTGAACTGACAATTACTTTTGGTCTAGAGTGTTAGTCCGGATTTGAACTCCTGAGCTAGAACAAAATGCTCTACCTCATTAGCAGTAACCTAAACCATCTGGTTCCGGTTGTAGGCACAGCAATAGGACCTGTCCATCTGGCCTGATACCAAAACCCAAGCCTTCAAGGCACAGTACTGTTACAAAAACAGTTATCCTTTTGCTGCACAGCTCTTCAACCTCAGGTCTGGGGACAAATTCAACTTTGGTGTAGACAATAGCAACAGACATCCCTACCGGCTCTTACAAAGAGCTCTCAGACTGCTCTCAACACATAGAAAACCTACCCAGAGGAATGAGAGCTTCAAACAGGGCCCCAGACAGAGCCAGAGCACATGGGATCCCAAAGTTCAAACACATACAGGCAATGAATATATCCGTATGTTGCAGAGTCCAGAAATAGCCTGAAAGTCATCTGCAAGAAAGCTATCTGGGCAGAAGAAAGGAGATCCCAGGCTGACAGCAGGACGGTGATACCATACTAATGATCTTTGTTTATCTGATATTAAAATAACACCTTTGACTATAAATTCCATAGCACAGATCCAAAATAGCTAAGGAACCGGTAGACTTGAAGTGAAGGAAACAAAGCCAGAGATTTGTGTCCTATAAATCCTGTCTCTCCAGGTGCAAATCCTGAACCTTAGTTGCAAGGCACAGAAGAAAAATAACCCGGGGAGCTGAAGTCACGACAGACAATACTTTGAAGGGATTTCATACAACTAGGAAAAGGAGCATCACCAGAGTTACGAGAAACAGTATAGGGCAACAGGCTGTTTCCTGCCACAAAACATCAACAAAGAACTTGTGGGGGCTCTGCCGGTGGTTCCCCACCCCACAAGTACTCTCTGGAGCAGGGGCTCTACAAAAGAAGTCAGGGGGCCGCTGGCAGCATCTGGTTTCCATGGTGCCATGCCACCCTGAAACCACTGGCCTGGGAGGCCAGCTCTGGTCTGATGGCGTGCAGGCAGCCACTGGCAGAGAGGAGCCTGGGTGAGCTGTTCCTGCTCCACCAGCTTTGGCAAGGTGGAGAACGGAGCAGGTGGCACCCCCCAGCATCCACACTTCCAGCACCGATGCTCCTCAGCTGCTTAAGCCCCTCAGACCTGGAGCTACTTCTTGGAGCAGAAAGCTGTCCCTGGTGCCTTGCAGTGCAAGGAGCTCTCATCAGGCAGGCACTCGGGGCTAGACTGCAGGAGTTAGGCTAGGACACACCATGTGCAGTTCTGATGTGCTGGGATAACAGCGTTCTGGAAATGCTGTTCACTTCTTGCGTTTTCTCTTTTTATTTTTCTCCTTGACACTGGCAAAACTAAATATAATTTAAATGAAAACAAATAACTGCACATCCCCAATTGGGCAGCATCATCAAAAACACAACTGAAAGAGGAATTACTTGTAATGTGTTTCCTGGGTCTCCACCACATGTTCAATTTCACCAATGAGTTCAAGCAATGTGGAATAAACAAAATTGTAAATGCAGACAGCTTTATAAATAGCCAGAATTTTGTATCTTTGTGTTTACTGAGCTGTAGCTCAGTAAACAAAACTTATCTGTAAAGGTAAGGTTTAATGTGTGTGTTTTGCCAAGAAACAGAACTACACCATTTATTCAAAACAATAATAGAGCAATTACAGCAGGATTCTATAGCATGGGAGTCTGACCTTCTTGTTTTACACTCAAATAATAAATGCTATGAAAATCTGACAAGGTAATTATTTCATACCTCAAACAGAACACTCACCGCCAACAAGCAGTCGGTTTGAGTCTCCAGCAGAGAAGGAGCTCTACAGAAACTGGGTTAGGGATGTACTTCAGCCTGTGGTTTACATCCTTCTTCTTGTTGATAGTTTACAGCTTTCAGATGCATGAGTACATTTAAGTAATGGGGGATTTTTAATGTTCTGAGTTAGCCAATTATAGTATTTGCTCCAGGGGCTTTTTCTGCAACCAAGGAAGAATGCAAAATAAAAGAAGCCCAAATCACAAAAGCATAATTTTGAAAGAAATACAGTATTTCCACATGAGGCAAACTCTACTACCACAGGAAAACTCTGATTTAATTTCACTAACATTTCTCTCGAGTGTAAATGGGAGCAAAGGGGACTTCCCAGTCTGTGCCCAGTGATACACCTGGACTCTACCCACGAGGAGCTGACAAGGATCCCTCCAAATGCAGGTGGCTGCTCCCTCTGCGTCTCCTCAATTACCTTCTTTCAAGGCTTGCTGAAAAAGGGAGCTCTCCATCACTACCCAGCAGTGTGCCTTACACCACAGCAGGATCACACTCTACCTGCTAGTTAATTGCTTTTTTTCCCTCTAATTTAAACATACGAGCTCAGACTATCTCCTGGAAACTGAAAAATTCTCTGTTATGGTGAGATGACCTACTGAAATCTCGGCAGTTACACGATTACCATTTGCATGGATTTTACTTTTTCTTATCTTAGCAACACACAATTGCAACAGTGAAATCTAGGAAATTAAAGTTCTCGGTTTCCTCAAAAATTTTACATTGTACTTTCCATTTTTAAGAGGTTTCTCTGTTTCCATAATAAAGGATTACTTTTGAAACAAACATGCTTTCCTCTAGGCCAGCATAAAACACCAAGCTAATTAATTATTAAACACATATTAGCACACGGAAACACTGCAGTCTGAGGCTTGATCTCAAGTCCTTGCACTCCAGCGGGCCCATGGGGGGAGACCCAGGCTCTTTGCCTCCTCTTCACAAGGGATGCTCCATTGCTTCCGCATTTGTTTCCACACCAGAGCACGTCTGCAGTCTGCACTCTCCGTGCTGCCTTCAACTAGCCAGAAGTAAAACTTTCATGAGCACTTGGGCTAGCAGCATGTGTGAAGGCAACACAGGCGTGTTTATCTGTAAAGCATGGACCACCATATACATGCATAAATTGGCAGGTTAATATATATAAACACATGGTCAGTGAGGAGCCTGGCTAAGAATTCAACCCTCTTTCTTCTTTGCTCTGTGCATAGGTATTAGGGGAAAAGGAACAAGAAACATGTATGTATATAAACACACAAATCTATATCCACGAATCTACATCCACAACCAGCATTTTTCACATGTGCAGAATCCCATCTGTCCATCACAGTGCATTCTGGGCATGCAGAAGCATATCCTGGCACCTCAAATATCAAGCTAGGCAAACACCTCTTCTGCAGATTCAAGGGCTGATCTACACAGGAAGGGATTTTCAGGGCTTTACAGTGTGGACCCTAGGATGAAATTTTCAGCATCCCTGAAGGCAATCCTGGCAAAGAGTTCCCAAAACTGCAAACCCATTATTCTGCCTCCTGGTCTGCCTTCTACACCACAACTCCCAGCTCACAGGCTCCCAGCCTAGATGCAGAAGTGGGCTGCCACAGCAAGAAATCTGGCTTATCTGTTAAGTTTTGTAAGTCTATATTTATGCAATATAAAAAGCCCTCAGGCTCCCAACATTTCATCCAGAAATTCCTGGCCAACTCCAGAAAGCCTGGTCCTCAACCAGCAGCCTCCTAAGCAAAAATGGGAAGCAGAAAAGTCACAGCTGTGAGAGGTACCTTGGGTTTTGAAGATTTAGAGTGAGATCAGGTGATGCATCAAGGGAAAAATAGGCCAGCTTTGGGGAAGATAACATCCTCCATGCTTTGAAATTTGTGTTTGGTTCTTATTTTAAAATCTGAGGCCATCGAATGCTAATTGTTTAAAATTTTTCACTTCAGTGCTACCAGAAGTGGAATATTTAGCTATGGTGGCATTTTGTAGATTGTCTCGGTCTCAGTGTTGTTGATGAAATTGAAAGAGATGTCTAAACTCTGATCTCCAATTAGGAGACCTATCCAAATGCTTCTTCCAACTCCTCTTGTTAGAAATGAATTAAGAATTGCAAGGCAAGGACAGAAAGCAGTTTTCTTCAGCCTGCATTAAGAAATGTATTCTGGTGGCAACCATGCCAGGAGGCAAATAAAAGGAAGGAAAAAAAAAAAAAAAAAAGCTGTTCCTTTTGCAGTTCTCACAATTTAACATGTAGCTATTAAGCAGGCATCCTCATGACTCCTGAATCCTCAAAGACAGAAAGGCTAACAAATTTAAGAAAAGAATATGCTTTATAACAGTATCTGTTTCACAAGGAATATATAGAATCAGTTTTGGCAGGTACAAGTGGATTGAAAAATTGCAAACATTTAAAAAAAAAAATCAAAGAGCAGAATCAGAGTTACAAAGTGGTCTGTATTCGGCATTAATTCAGGGAAGGTTAAAGAAAACTTGACCAGTGTTTTTGAGACTGTCTCATGTTAGGATCCTAGATCTAAACGTAAGTACATAAGTACCAAGTCCTTCTTAATTCATCAAGCACTGAATTTAAAGTACAGATTTTAGCCCACCTGAAGTCTTGTAGTGGTTTCAGAATGATGGTAGGAAGCATGGCCAAAGAATCAATTAGAAAGCTCATCGCACTGTTCATAACATTAATCTTCAAGCAATGCTTTCTCTTGCATTTCTGCAGAAATCTGCTGTTAAGTAAATGTAATATGCACTTGCTCAGAGATTGTTTGTTATTAGGAAAAGAACATGTGCACTAAAAATATGGAATTTAAAAATCAGCTCCTATAAAAGACGTCTGTGATACATAGCATGCGTAAAAGAAATCCCTCTCATACACATCTTAAATCCACACACAGAAAAAAAGCGGCATCTGCCCTTGTGCAGATTCCCTAGTGGGAATCACTGCAGTCTCTCTGCTAAAATAAAGGTGATTATTTGCAGACAACAGCTCTTCTCCAATATGGGTAAAGGTAACTACATTTGGTTTAAGTCGATATTATTCAAACAGTATATGTGGTGGAAGTATGCAAAGATCACTTCTCCTTGTGGTATAATTTCAGGTTTTTCTGGTATTTTTTTAATATTTCATTAGACAGCGTATCTACACATGGTACTTTCCCCCAAGAGTTTACCACTAACAGCTCTGTTTCCATACACACACATGGCCATGTTCAACTTTCTGCACCGTCGTTATTGCCATGAAAGCTGAGTCTGCAGACTGCGAGCAGAGATGCTAGACAAGCCTGATGAAAGCAAAACAGATTAGGAGACTCTTCGGTTCAGCAATACTGAAGAGACACTGAAGTAGATGGCACAAGCTTTTATTAACGGCCGACTATTGCCACCCAAGCCGCGATTTCCCCTGCAGAACGGAGATTGTTATCAGCCTCTCGCAGATTATCCTCCAACAGAGACAGCTAAATGCCAAACCCTATGAACTTTTCCCGTTCCCTAAAATTACTGCCTTGCGGATAGTAGGGTGCTATTTCCTCTTGCATTTGTGGAGGAGGGGTGGGAGGCTTTCTAGCTTTTCAGGGACTGGGATGATGTAACCTAGAAGCCTCTTGGGACGGCATGTGCTCGGTATAGGAGCCACTGTCACCATCTGCCCCCCCCCGAGCACACGTACATCGTGCCATGGGTGTGCTAGGCTTCGTTCCTAGACACCCGCGTTCACGGGAAACATCCCCCCCCCGCAGCCCGTGCTGGAAAGCAGGTACTCTCCTCTCGCACACCCGAGGGACTTCCCTCCAGCTCTCTGCCAAGATGAGCTACAAGATTGATTTCCATGAAGTATCTGTATGACTCCTAATGTGCCTGAGGCACCCTGGGGGGAGGCATAGTAGAGGGGAGAGGATTGTAACAGGCCAGGAGCTGCATTTCTTCATCCTACAAAATCCCCTCTCCCCATTTCTTCCCTGCATGGGTCACAGAATCATTTGAAAGCATCTAGCAAAAGCAGTAAGATATTGAGCTGTGCAGAAAAGTACCCTTGTAAGGCCTTATCAGTCAGATATCCCCAGGATAGGAAGGAGGGAGTACGAACGGGAGGGGAATAAAAAGGGAAAAAACTGTTGACCGTATCTAAGTTTCATGTAACAAGAACTACTCGCCACAATGGATCCTTTCCCAAGGGCATCAGCAGCCCAGCTCTGTCACTATCAGGACAAGGCTGTGAGCCCAAAACAAAAGCATCTTATCAGCAGCAGGAGTTGCCTGTGGTCAAAGCAACAATGATCTTGTCCTCATTTCTCTAACCAGCTCCCACTGGAGTTGAGACAAGGCAGCCAGGGGGAGGGAGTCTCACTTCATATGCTTTTTTCTTTTTTTTTTTCTTTTTATTTTTTTAAATCAAGGTCTTAAACCATTTCACTCATCCAAGTTCAGGGTGCCATTCTCATTCATTTCCTTGGAAGTAGGATCAGGCTCTCATTGCATAACTGCCGCGGAAAGAGAAAAAAAAAACAAAAACAAAGCAAAACAAACAAAAAAAACCCCAACCAAAAAAGCAGCAGCAGCAATGCTCACAGCTCGCTTTCCCTCCACGTTCCTCCAAGCCGAGTGCTGCCTGGGCATTAAGTCTGCCAGGAACTGTATTGACCAGGACACTCTATGAGCCCTTTCCTGTCTTCACCTCAGATCTTGACTGAACCTTAAAATATTTAGAGGTCTAACCGTTATTTGAATGGAAGAGATTTCCAGTGGACCTGGGCTCCCCGGGAGCTGGGAAGAGACTCCCTACCCCTGTGGCTACCTCAGATTTCCCGGGACCTCAGGAGAGAAAACAACCTCCAATGGCACTAAGTTTCCCAACTTACATTCATTAGTGATAAGCACTGATTGTTTATCACGCTTAATATTAAGCAGCTGCTTCTGCCAGGGGGCATCCTGTTGCTCTGTGAGATTAATAGGAATATGAAGCCACCAGCCTCCCAAACTTGAGTGTCAAAACACCTATGAAATCTTCGATTTAAATTGTGTGCAAGGTTCTCCATGGAGATGCAGCTTTAATCTCTTTTTTTTTTTTTTAAGTGCTCCGAGCAGTTTCAATTGCAGCCGTGCGCAGGAAGCCCTGGGCGGCCCCAGCCGGTCCTGCACCCGGCCCCAACTCCCGAGCCCCGCAGGATGGGAGCTCAATTGGAGGATGTTTACATAGTAAGTCAAAAGGCACCCGAGCTACCATGTGGGAAACTCCTCTGCTTTCCAGTCCAAGAAAATCACCCTCCTGGGCCGCTGCTGAGAAGCACTCGCAATGTCTCTTGGCACCGCTAGTCCTAAAATCCGCTCAGAAAGGGGGAGATAAACGCGGGGAAAGCCGGGACGCGCCCCGCTCCGTCCCTTCTCCCCAGGTAAGTCGCGGGCAGGACCGTGGCGGGGGCCACCCCCGCGCCGCCGGGATGCTCACGGGAGGACGCCGCATGCCCTCAGCCCAACGTGAAGGGCACCGCAGCTCCCCGACGCCCCGAGCCTGCGCGGGGGGCTTACCTTCCGCACCCCGCCGAAGCCGTGCTCCGCCGCCACCCGCTNTGCTCCGGGGTGCCGGGATGCGTGTGTGAGGGAGCGTGTGTGTGCGCGCTGCCAGCTCCGCATTCCCAGCCCCTCCTCGTCTCTAGTTCAGCGGCGGCCGGAGGGAAAGCACCAGCCGGGAGGGGAGATTGCTGCGCTGCCAATCACGGGCGAGGAGGATCGCCCCTGCCCCTCCGGCGCGCATCTCTCACGCCCCCGCACACCCCACGGCCGNACCCCGCCGAAGCCGTGCTCCGCCGCCACCCGCTCGGCCTCCGCCTGGCCCCCGCCGTGCAGCTCCACCAAGAAATGGTTGGTGTAGACGGCTCCCCGGGCCGGGGCGCCGAGGAANCTCTACCTACACCCACCGAGACACCTCACACGCCCTTCGCAATCCCCCTCCCCACCTACCCCCGTACACCACACACCAGCCCCAGTTCAGCACCCATAGCAGCCCCCCCTCCCCATCCCTCCAGCTCTTCTTCCCGTGGGTCTGTGGGGGGGCGAGCGGAGCCCGACCCCACCAGAGCAGGAGCCCGCAGGCAAGTGGATGTAGGGTCAAGGAGGTCTAAACACTTTGGCAAAACCCACATGGCCAGGCCCAGCACCTGGCTTCTCTTTTGAGCCCAGTGAACACAGAGGCTGGAAGTGCCACCCCCCTGCACCCCTCTCCAGCTTGCACCCCACGCCAGCTGCTCACAGGGCAATCAGACACGTGTTGCCATCCCTCTTTTTGCAGACGCCAAGGCTCAGGGACGTGGTCAGGCAGTCCTAGGACTGAGCCAGAGGAAAGGCTCAGACCCAGAGCCCCCTGCTCTGCTCCAAGCACTAGTCCGCGCTGCCAAGTGGCTCAGCTGTGCAGGGACACCCAGGGTATGAGTTTGCAGAGAAATCACCGGCAGGAAAGCACCCTGGCATTCCCTGTGATGAGACAGCCAAGGCGACGGAACTAGGAGGATATCAAAGGCAGCAGCACCTAAGGGGAGGGGAAGTTGGTTCTGTAAAAAATAATCTGCTGACTGCAAGTGGAAAAGAAGGGTATAGAATATGCAAGCTTGCGTCAAGGTATAGTTTAGCTTGTTCCTACAAATATGTTTGTTAATTTGTCATGCCAAAGGTTAATCCTTTGATGGATCCCTGAATGGTCCCCTGGGAAAGACTCAGAGCATAGAAAGCATGGAAAGCTAGTACTGCCTTTAAAACAAACAGAAAGATAGATTTACTGTAATCCGGTCTAGAAATGGAGTGCAGAGCTTAAATCAATCTAGGAAAACAAAGGAAAACAACAAAGATCACAAGTGAAACTCTTCTTCCATTATCCTAAAATGCTTTGGAAAATGACAGAAGAGCTCACTGCGTGATTGTGAATCCAAATGAGCATTGGTTTGTCATGACAAATTATTGATTTCTTTCCTCTGGATAAAAGAAAATCCCTATTCAAACAGAAGGGAAATGGTAACTTAGAGCCTGATCCAAAGCCCATTTAAATCAACAGAAGTGCTGTAAATGAATGACTGATGTTTAAAAAAAAATCAAACACAAGGGAAAGGTAAAACATTAGAAATGGCACAGTAGAGAAGGAAAACATCTTTGTAGCCTCATTAAGAGACTATGTCAATAGTATTCAGCTTTTAGATGTCTGTTCTAAGCATAGACAGTTACTAAAAACAACTTTAGATGTTATTTCTTTAAGCCAAGTTGTTTGTTTTTCATCAATATTGAGCAACACTTCTCCTTACAACATCTTTCCCAGTATTAAAGTAGATCCTGCTGCGTGACGTGTTTCCAGGTGCCTTGGAGTCCGTGAGACTCTCGGGTCAGCAATACCTGCTGGCGACTGCTTGACAGCTGATGGAGGCCTACTGTTTCCATCCATAGTTGTTCCTCGGGATCGGAAACTAAAGGAAAACAAAAAATAAATAGGGGAAAGGGATTTTCTCTACTTTAAATTTCTGTCTGTGAAAAAATATATATAAGCCTTTCTTCCCCCAGAGGTCTTCCCTTGGTTGACATGCCTCTTTCCATTTCGTTACCAGTCTGTAGAAAAAGGAACGTCAATAACAAAGGCAATGAATGGAGCAGCCCTCCTGGCCTCCTCAAATCAGCAAGACAAGATCCTGCACATAGTCAGAAACCAGGACCACATGACGGGTCTGGGTGAAGAGCGTGACTAAGTCAGTCACTGCTTATCTTCCGACATCGCTGACAGCCAGCTGACAGTAGTGCTCTGCAGGTGGGTGTCACTGAAGAACTATATGGCAGGGACATTGCAGTGCTGAGGAGATGGCACCAATTGGCTCTGCTCTAGCTTATAAACCTCATAATGTTGAGCTCTGATGGTTTTGTCTATGTGATGGTGTCTAAAAACAAAAACAAATTGAAGAGAGAGATTAAGTTAGGAAAGACTGGGTTAAAAAGTCAGATCTGAATAACACCAAGAAAACTCAGTTCCAAGAGGCCATTTAAAGAAAAATAGTCATTATGAGTCGATGACTATCGAAATTTAAGACCAGACTTGACCACTGGGATTGCTAACCTAGTGCTTTATGCAAGCTGTTGGGCTTATCAGTATTAATTCTTGCTTCTGGAGTTAGTCTTTCTTTTTTTAATGTACCAATCTTGAATTAAAAATCAAGGCTGATCTATTACGGCTATTGTAGAATGTTCCAATGATTGCTTACAGCCATTTGAAAAAAATTGTAACTCTGACTGTCTTTAAAATACTGATTAGTCCTGCATTGACTTCTGGGCATTTTTTTTATTATGAATTTGTCCATGGAACTACTGAACTTCTACTGAATTTTTCCTCCCCAGATGGTAGCTTTAAGGTTGTGATGATAAAACCATCTAAATAGCACTCCCTGAGTCTCTTTATGTAAGGCATATTTTCCATCCCTTCAACCATTCCCATTAAATCTTTTTACTCCTTGAATTGTGAACTATAGCTGCATCAGATATTTTTTCAGCAGAGGTCATGCCAGTGCTAAATGGATGTTACATCACATTTCTATTCTTACTGAGTACCCAGTGTTTCACCAGCCAAGGATTTCATTCAGTCTCCTTACCACCGAGTCTCCCGCTGCGCAGCAGAGTACCCATGCTGACTCGTACGCCTCTCATCTCCCTCCAGCCCTCTTCAGGACTGCTGCTCTCTAGGACAGGTTATTATGTCCTGCACGGCCAATGATCTTTGTCCCTAGATATGTATTACCCTACTTTACAGAAGTCCACATCATTTACTTGCATGCAGCTTTCCAAACATTCCAGGTCACTCAGCACTCCTCTCTCATGGTTTACAACTTCCTTCTTTAACCTACAAACTTTATCAGTAATGAATTTACATTGATGTACGGGATTTAGCAAGATTTTACAGAGATCGTTTCTTAGTCCCAGTCCTCTGGAACCTCTCCTGAAACCAATCAACTTCAGCAATGGTTCTCACTTTGTAATTGTACTTAAGAAAGAATCTAGCATTTAATCAGTTTTCAGTCTGTTTCATAAAGGCCGTTTTGATTTTGTAACCAATTTATTCACCAACATGTCATGCAACATCAGACACAAGCAACATTGTAGACATGATGGATCAAAAAAACCTTTTTTTTTTTTTTTCCAACTTCATCAGTTGGTCCAAGGTTCCCCATAAATTTTGGCCCATCTAACAGAAGGCAAATAAACAACACTACTAGTTTTACGCATCAGAACTACAACAGCATTTTAAAAAATGATATAAAATTAGTTTAACAATTCCAGTTCTCAAATGGATTGCTGACTACATCTTTAAACAACCATTAAATAACTACGACTATTTTACAACAAGTAGAGTTAGTATTCAGTATGAGGTCAACAAAGTAGTAACATTTACAGGAGGTGTTTCTTTCCCTGGGGACTGCGCAGGATGGTACCATGCCAAAGGAGACCAGTATGTCAGAGAAAGTTGTTAAGAACTTATTTCATCCCTGTGGAAGTCAACCGAGTCCTAAGTACAAGATTTACATTGCTTTCATCTTTAATCGTTCACCCTAGCAGATGTACAAGAAATAGCATTCTGAAGAGCTGCAAACAGAATATTGCAATAATCAAATTTTACATGTTATGAGAGCGTGAAACACATGAGCATCCTTTTGCACAAGTCTGAGTCTCCTTTAAACTTATCTTTCTGAAGCTGTGAAGCGAGCATACAACCATGCTTTAAGTAGACTCTGGAGCAGGCTCAAAGATAATACCTACATTTGGAGCAAGAGAAATGGGACATGAGAAGATATTACAAAAGGAAAGAACAGGATGCGTTGTTAAAAAGCCCACAGTTGAAAGAAAGTGAAACATTATTGTTTGACAATCTGTTTTAGAAGTTATTAGGACAGGGAATGAACAGACCTATTTGAAGAAAAGCAAGAACTAGAGTCTTATATACTCTGCATATCAAGAACACCAGAGAACCTGTGTAACTGAATGTACAGTATGAAGAGAGTGAAATGCTATCAGGAACTGCCACAGCAGTTGAGTGGACCAATTCACAGCTACGAGTTGGCCTGTGTCAGCTACAGGATAAAACTCACTTCAGAAAGATTCCAGAACAAGCACTCTAAAGGTACATCTCTTTGTCAGCCTTGCCGTGGATCATCTTATGACAGTGTATAAGAGCAAGCTTTAAACTGGCTTGTTTTGGTACTGAGCAGCATGGGTATAAGGAAAGCAAAGCAGAAACCACAGTAAATGAGTTCAGAGAGTGCACAGCTACTATTGCTCCACTTTGGGCTGACTGCCAAATCAGCCATGACTGTCTTAAAGAAGGTTTTCTAAGACACATCTGGGCCATTTGAGCACAATGATGGATGTATGAATTATTGTAGCAAACTGATAAAGCCAAGCAAAATCAGTGTTCATGTGCAGAGGTCTAGATTAAAGGGCTTGGGATACAGTTATCTTAGATGATTTCAAGATAATTTGCCCTATTTAAAAATACCCACCTGAACATTTTCATTGCTTTATACTAGTGAAATATTATATTACTGTTACAAATGTATTAACAATGGCAGCATTATTTACAGGCACACGGCTCCTGATCTGCTGCATGTTATGTGAAATGCTATTAGAGAAGAGAGAGGGCTACAGCAGGCACCACTTTGTACCTAAGATATGTGAACCCAGGAAGGCAGGCAGTTACCAGGCACAGGAATTAATAACTAAGATGAAGTATGTCATGCCACCACTGCATGGGACTGCATGGACATTTCAAGCTTAAAGGACACCTGAAGACTGGAAGCCTAACTCACAGTTTCCAGTTACTTAGACTTTAAGTTGCAGGCAGGATCCTCTCAGCACACATTTATCTATACAAGTGTTATACTGCCAAGCGTCAGAATAAGAACTGTATGTACAAATTTAGTGACATGATAATGCAAATAGTAAAGAAGAAGAGTATAAGAATTGTTTTTCAGCATCCATTGACTGCAGGCCAGCTGGGCTGAACAAAGAGGATGGGAGAAGGAAAGGTGTAATTTCCTCCCCAAGCAGTTTTTGTTTTCTTTCACTTATTACCTCCAGAAATAAGGAACAACAGAGGGGCTGGTAAGCAACATGGTGTCCGACAGGCAGAAGGTGAAAACTGTTGAGATAACCAGTAAAAGCAATCTCCCATTCTTACTTTATGAGTTTACAATCCAGAATGAACAGAGAAATAGCTTTCATGTAAAACACACATTCACAAAACAGAAAAATAAAGCACTTGAAAGAAGAGAGTATTTAACCAAGCATTTGAATATACCTAAGGGTAGGCCTATGCTGAAAGTCTCATGCATTTCACTGGAACTACAGCATGTACGTGTCTGTCTGCTAAATGGGAATATGATTACCCATGGGCTGAAGTCGTTTCCTGAATCTGACTCTTAGCCACTGCTTAATATCCATGTAGACAAATGTTCAGCTTAGGCAGCCATGGCAGAGAGGTACTAAAAGTAATGAAAATATGAGGTTCATTTATATTACAAGGATATGCTTGTCACATTTACCAGGCTTGTTTGGGTTTTATGCTACTGGGTTCTTTGCTGAAGACTAAGTCTGTCTGGAAACAAGGTCTGTGCAAATTATATTAGAGAACCAGAATCACTCAGCAGAGTCAGTTTGGAGCAGATGGTGCCAGTGACATTCTAGAAGATAACAATGGGTGAAAGAAAGCTCCTAAGCAAGACCTGGTAATACTACTGTAAAAAAAAAAAAAAAAACAACCCAGACAAACCAAACCAAAACACAACAACAGCAGCAGACGTAAGGGAAAAGGGCCAAAGAAAGTCAAGGTAAAAGGATGTCTGTGAACCATGGGAATGACTGGGCCAAAGGAAAGTGGCTGGATAGGCAGAGTTAGGGACAGAAATGATGCAGAGGAAAGAGTGAAAGTGGAACTCAAAAGGGAGCATAAAAAGATGCAACACGATGGTGTCTAAGAAATCCACTCACACGGGTTATAAAACTTTCATAAATTACTAATAAACCTGTTTGCCTTGGGAAGATCCAACTGTGTCCCACATGAATTACAGAAAGGCTCAGGGAAGGTGAGGGAGAGAGCGCAGTACTTGCGGTTTGTTCAACTTTATCAGAGATGACAAGGGCTCAAAGAGAAACGGCTGACAACACACACATCTGGCACAACTAATAATGAACTCATCAGCTTTGATGGCGCACTAATTGTGAATGCTTGGCTGAAACATGGGACAAAACAGCTGCCCACCAAAAATGCAGTTTAATGCAATCAAAACCCATATACAGTGTTGACAGTCTCTGACAATTTTGTTGGGTAAAAAAAAAAAAAAAAAAAGGTGTTTGATTTCTCATTAAGCAATGTTGAATAATTTTGGGTCTACTGTTGTCCATTACATGGTAGATTTTGTTCATGCAAACATATTATGCTCCCCATGGCACGTTTAATAGTTTTTAATCTTGGTAGTTAGCAATCAACAATATGAAACAAAAATACATTTTCAGATTTATTTTTTTTAATTTCCATGTATTAAAATTTCAGGCTTTGTTTCCAATCAGAATAAAAGCTAATTAGAAAGGCTATGATTTTTTTTTTTAAGCTTGAGTGCTAAAAAAAAAAAAAAAAAAAAAAAAGGGGTAAGATCAAAGAANAAAAAAAAAAAAAAAGAGGTATGATCACAGAAAAATAATTTATAAAGGCAAGACTGAAAATAAACGAAGAAGTTGCTCTTGAGCTGAAAGCTCTCTATGGGCAGACTTCCATTAATTAGAGATGTGGCACTATATATTCAGATAAATGTAGGTTTCTTTCAAGTTTATCTTTGAGATGCCAAGTTTCTAAAAGGTAAATTAAACTCTTCCACTACTAACTTTGTTCTCCTTGTTGGACAGGAAAATAAACATTTCAAGACTTCTCTGTATAAATATCCTTTTGATGGAACTTACAAAATTTCTCTATTTTCCATTTCAAATTAAAGCCTTGCAGCCCATTGAAAAGTAGAGGCAAAGGTAGGAAAAAAAATCTCCACAATCTCTGCTGCTTTGATCACTTTTCTCATAATTCAGCTGCCAAGTGCTGCCAGAGTTAAGCAGCTTGGTACATGACTGAGGTGAATTTGTCTGTGCTCCTCCTCGTACCAATTTCACAGGCCTGCAGTTCACCTCCCTCCTGGAAAAGGCTGCAGACCAACAGTTTTTCCATCATGTCATCAGGAATTAAAAAAAGTCTTAGCCATCACTACAAAAAAATTAGAAAGGAAACCCCCCAAAATATCTTAAAGCAGCATGCCAGAATAACAGTTTTAAGTTAATAGCTATTTACCCTTGTTAAGGTTAATTCCTTCAGGATCTCTGCATAGCTACCTTTAGACTTTGCCACATTTGGCTGTATCATTCCCAGGCCCTGCCTAAAAACCTTTCCCCTTGCAACCAGTGACCTCCTCACACTCCTGCTACAGAGGTGCTGGAGCTGGGATGCTGGCACAGGATAAAAACTGGGTCACAAAACTCAGAGGATGCTTCAGACAGCCTTCTGCAGATACCAGCCTGGGCATCGGGAGGGTCAGAGTGTGCCACATCCTGACACGGTGGCACTGAGCACAGCTGTCACCACCCACCAGCCCAACCCTCTGTCACCGATGGTGCCACAAAGAGCTGTTTGCTAGAGACCACAGCTGGCACAGAGGAGACAGGTTAGCAATGGGAAAGGTGTAAGGAGAAATGAAAACTTGAATTTTTCCTTACATCTCGTGTGTGCCTGGTATAATGATTACTTAGACTGTTCACACAATGAAACCTCATTCCAGGCTGAGGTTCAGAAGTGCTGTGCTGTAGACAACAATAATAAACAGCCTTTTGTAAAGAAAAATGGAGGGTTTTCTAAAAGGCAGGCCATACAAAGCCTACTGAAATTCAGTGGGAGATGGATGACAAAGCCTATCTGTTCTTTGATATTTTCCCTTGGCAGAAATAATTTTGTCTGGATTTTTTGGCATGAAAACAAACACATCTCTTCCTACACCTTCTTTTCTGTAGTGCCATCCCTTTCCAAATCATTACGAAGCGTATGTACACATATTGTCACACTAAACAGTATCATGGCTTCCTAAACAATTCACCAAAAAGTCACTGCACTTTCATAATTGAAAAAGTCAGTTCTGACTGTGTACGAAAAAAGGAAAAAAATACGAGCAAATAAGTCATTAGGAAAACACATCCCTTGTCCTCTAAACTGCTCTCACATGATCATTCTCTTCATAAAGAAATGCATTACCTGTTATTACTTCTGCTGTGAGACAACCATTACTAACATCATAAAAGTATGCAGGCTCTGCTCAAGAGCTCACTTCTAAACCACTGCAAAAACCTGGTGCTTGGCTACATCTTAATTTTACTTTTAGAAAATAAAGAAGCCATGAAGAGCAGATGAGAGGTCACATCTTCAGTAAACATCTTGGTATGGCAAAACTGAAGTTTAGTTTATTTGGGGTTTTGGTTTGGAACTGATTTTGGGTTTGTTTTTACTTTGCTACACAATTAGATTTTAAGGAGTGATTTTTAAGAACCTATCTTCCATCAGAACTACCATGCTGGCTTCAGGCGCGGTGCCCTTCAAGAGACTTCTCAATAATTTGTTAGCTCTTTGCAACCCTTACCTCTCAATGGGAGAAGAAGCTTGGCAGAGCCACAGACTATTATTTTAAAAACATCAAGAAGAAAAAGCATCTAGCTCCCCAAATGTGCATTGCTGTTTTGCCTAAAGGTTTGTTTTGGCAGGTTGTTTTAGCTATACCCTGTTCAGGTTACTCTCAGGAACCATCCCTTTGAACCACAGTGATACCTTACATGTGGAAATTAAGCGACAGGATCACCAACATCATGAAGGGCATCACAAGACAAAAATAATCTCAGTGGGAAACGTATCGATTCAATCTTCTTACGGAAGTACATAATATAGAACAGTCCAAATAATTTTGGCTATTAAAGAGTCACAGTAATGCATTGTAGATACTGAATAACTGTATGCGTTACCAGGAAATACAATAATGAAAAGAAATATGAAAAACAAAAAATGAACACTGGAAAAGGGAAAGAAAAGCCTGCAGTGTTCTATTTACAATGCAACAATCGTGGATCTTCTCAAATCACGCCATCATATCTTTGCATAGACTTCTCTGTGTGGTTATTGCTGAAATGTGGGACAAAGTACACCCTATATTCAATTGATACAGGCTGCAGAACATTAAGCACTGAATAAAGGATTATTTTATTTTTTTTAATAAGGAACAGATGGTCACCTTATTCAAGCAGCTGTTGGGGGAAGAAAAAAAAAAAAGATTCAGCATCAGGCATCAAAGACTAAAACCAGTCAGATTCAGATGCACTCCCTCCTGCTAAGAAGCAGTGGTATCAGCATTCAGCCACTAACTGGTATACAACAGGAGAAAAGAAGTGAGGCGAGAGGGCTCCTCCTGGTCAGCTCTGCCTGCTGCTCACGGTGGGATATGTGCCATACCTACAAATCTAAGCTGCTGCTGAGCAAAAAAAAGCTCTAACTATGCTTCAAGGCATTTTTGATGTCCAAGTTCCGTGCTAACAAGTGGAATTGCCAGGGAGTACAGTAAAGGAATAAGCATCTTAAAGACTGTAAAATTAAAATTGAGTTATTTCAGGAGATTGTATTTTATCACTAGGTGGCATTGCTCTAAATCTTTCAGTGCCTCTCTTCTGAACTCTTTACGGGTAATATTCTAACAGCTGGTGAAACATGCAGGTTTCACTGAGGTGGTGCCAGCCATGCTGCTTAAAATACATGTACAACACTTCAGCAAATCTGTATGGTAAGAGATTTTATTCAAACTTTGCCCTCAACTCTTCTGTTTACTACTATAGAAATAAACACAGTCCATAACGAGATGGTCAATTACTCCAACTGAAAGCCTCGTCCTACTCAGAAGCGTTTATACAACAACCCCAGCAGCTCTGACGGCTCCCCCCTTCCACCATTCACCTTCACAGATCTTTCCACCAGCGACAGCACAGGCGATTACAGCTCATGTTTGTGTGTCATACAACAGCTGTAAAGCCAGGGCTTTTTGCCAATTCACTGCACCACTGGGTTGGCTCATTGGCCCATGAAATTTGGAGAAAAAAAAAAAAAGTTTAAAAGTTATTTTAAATTATTTTTTTTCCTTAAACTGTTGAATTGTCTGTGAAAGCCATAAAAAGTCTGACAGCATGAAATAGAGGAGTAAAAAAGCATGAACATTTGTATTATCTCTAAACCCAAATAAAGTTTTCAACAGCATAGAAGTGATACAAGAACTCAAACCTCCATTTTGAAACAACCTTAGCAAAATGTGTGTCCAATTCAATTTTGCAAACTACTGAAATCTCATTCTGACTTCAGTAACTACATCTGATGTATTGTATCTAAGGCTTATGACCCAAAGTGTGATAGTACCATATCCCAAAGAGGGTTTAAAGCTTCAAGGAGGTAAAGTTTAGCCATGTCCAAAAATGCAATCCTGAAATCCCACAGCCTATGATTACCTGAAGCACAGACATGGCAAAAAGACTTTTTATGCACTTCATATTCAGGAGTCACTGGATAAGAAATATAGCAAGCTCTTGGAAAAGGGACTAGAGCCTAGAACTCCTCCCTCTAAGCTGAGGACCCCAGGCACCAGCTAAGAAATCATGATCCTTCCACATCTACATTTTTGAGAGATAACAAGTGAGGACTTTCAGCCCCTCACACAAGACAGTAAACATGTAGGGATTTCTTAACAGCTATGGCCCCAGTTCCATTGCTAGATTTTTTGTCTTCCTTTCCAAGACAGACTCGTTAATAAAATGTACTCTGTGGTCTGGATGGCACTATCTGCTTTTCTGATTTGACAAACTGATTTGTATTTGCCTCTTTCAACGAATCAACTTCATTAAGTCAGCAGCAATGACCCTTCCTGTTTTCCTGAGCTTGGATCAACGCCAAGAGGTCAAAATAGCTCTATGACCAGCAGTACTCATGTTCAACAGATTTTATCCTAGGAATGAGATGATTTCTAACAGTCACATCAGACAGGAGAAACACATGGGCATTCCAGCTCCTTTTAAACCATTTCAGGGCAATGACAGAGCTCTTTTCAGTAGAGGAAATCAAGTCAGCCAAAAGAACAAATACTTATTTTTACTTTCAATGCTATATAGACTTAATTTCTAAAAGTGTAAAAACTGTTATAAACCAACCTTTATTTCCTTTACACTCCTTCTTATATGCCCTCTCACACTGATAAACACACACATGACCATCTTCCAACTCTGAGAAGCAAGAGGCAGCCTCACAGAAGTGAGCCAAGGAAGCTTTCCCTGCTCTCTGAGCCTGAGTTCCATTCACTAGGTTCTCCAACAATTGCTTCGAGTCTTTGTAATTGGGCATGTGGAACTCTTCAATCAGATTGATAACACTTATCCTTCACAAAGCACTTGAGCTCTAGGGATGAAAGCAGCTCAGCACTAATGGTAACTATTGTCTTAAACCTACATAGGCCTTGAATACACACTGAGGGAAGAAAAAAGAAAAAAGTTTTAGCAGTTTAACTGAATCAGTTTAGAAACAGTTTAGATTATATCAGTGAATCTCCCTTATGCTGGCTCTCAAGAAAATGTCTATAAATCAGTTTCTGAACCATTCAGTGGGAGCAGAAAGAGCTGCGTGCGGTACTCTCAGTCCAAGGCGCGTGGCACAATGCTAGTGTGCTGCTTGCCTGAGAAACCCCACTCATGGCCTAATACAGTAGTCCTTCTTCTCTCTCTTCTGAAACAAATTCCATGACAGGTACAGCCAAAAACCAGCTCTGCTTTCATGAAGGGTCCAGGAATTTTCTTGTTTGTGTTTTTTTTTTTTCTTTCATCCGATCCAGCAAATGCCAGCCACTTCTTAACATCTCATTTCCACTCCTGCTACCCTGCAAGTACCATTTCCTCCCGAAATAGCCCCATGCAGATGGACCAATATCATTCATTTGTACGTACTGTGAAAATCACATGTTGAATCACCGTGGTTAACAGGGCACTATCACAGCTTGACACTGCTGTATAGACATGGGCTCAGTGTACTCATTATGCCATTGAGGAATAATTAAGTAGTCTGTTAATAATCCTAAAATGAACAGTGATTGCTATTAATATATTAGTCATCTTAATAAAACTACCCACATATACATGATAGATGATGATGCTGACAACAGGATTTAAAAAGGAAAACCTGTGTGATGATAGCATGCTCTCAAAGGGAAGTGAGCTTTGTGGTTCAAATACGTGAATTCAGAGACTGAATTTCCTCTCAGGTCTGCCACTCACTTCCAGTGTTGCACTCACCTACAAAATGGGGGCATTTATATAAATTAGCCATCTCTAATTCAATCAGGCACCCAGTATTGGAACATTTGCATGAAAGATTGACGAAATGCAAGACCTCGTGTTTGCTCCCTCCAGCAGCAACTGGCTGGAGTCTACAGGGACTCTAACTTTTTAGCAGAGAAACAAGTTTTTCCCTCTCAAGAACAGACCATTCTTAGTCATTTATCCCCCCGCCCTCCCCGGCTGTCTGTTTAAGGTCTGGCATTTCTCTGCTCAGGAAGCGATTCCATTCATTTCTGTAGCATCCCTCATGAGAGTCTCAATAAGGCTGAGCACCGAAACAAAAGGTCACCAGGAAATCAAAGCAGGAGCAGGCTGTGAGCTGGTGCTCACAACAGCAGGAGAGAAGGATGGCTTTGCGGCTTCTGACACATGGGTTTATTGAAATTTTCTGACCTCTGAGGATTTGGCTAAGATGTCAGATCTGAATTTCTTTTATTGAATGTACAAAGTCAAGTCAGGCAAATGCTAGGAGGGAGAATATCTTCAGGAAAGAAGACATAATTATCACATCATAGGAACTATCATGCATATATAAAGGAAATTGTGTCTTAAAATCAGTATTTGCTGCAAGGTTAAAGTGAAAGAGCATCTCAGATTGAAGTATTTATTAGTTATCTTTCCGCTGATAGTCACTGGTAACTATTAGTTACCTAACATTTCTGACAAAAGCAGGGTCTGTCTTTAGTCAAAAATTTGATGAGCTGCACCGGGAGTATTTGCAATAATATGAACAACTCTGGTCACTCAGATTCAAGAAAGATTGAAAATGCTGCAGGTATTTAAAAAAAAAAACCCAAACAATAAGGACAGCCATGGGAACCAAGAGTCATCCCAAAGGTTGCAAAATCCAGGTAGGTTTTTCAACCAACCAAAGCAACAGAAGTGAAGGGATAGGGCTGCTCTGAAAATCACAATTACAGAATCACAGAAAACACATCTAGGGGAAAGCATGATTACACTGAAAATTAAGAGATTAAGCATTAAAAGAAAAGCATTAAAGGAGTGAGGTCATAGCTGGCAAATAGGTTTTTACGACTTGGTTTGCTACCTTATAAAAAAGGCTGTGATGTGGTATGTTCAGCAAGAAGGGGTTGGAATTGCTAAGCTTGTAGAACACTCCCAGTTCTTTGTACCAATGCTTCTTTTAAAATAAAATAATAAAAGGCAGGGTTCATAGAAAGCAATTTTTTTTTTGAGAAACTACACATGGAATTATCTGTATAGAAGTATCATTTCCCCTTGTGGATTTGCAAAAAAAAAAAAAAAGTTAAGCTTTGTTTTTCCCCTATTACAATTAAAACATCTGCTGTGACTACATGGTCAAAGAGGCTAAGAGTAAGCATTTTATCAAACAGCGACAGGTTTCTGAAAAGTCTATCAGCAGGGCTTGGCAGCTAGTGGATAAATTACAAGCCCCTAATACATAATAATAAGTTCTGCGGGTTGAGCAAATGCCAAACATGGCAGCTGATGTTTTTAGACTACAGAAACTCTCCAAAAGCAAGGACAGCTTCCAACACAATGTACTGTCCCTTTGCTCCTAAGGCATGTTCTGTAGTACATTTCCCTCTAGCAGGATTACACCCGCACCTTTGGTAATGAACTTTACCAGTTCTGATCACATTAGACCAAGGATGACTGGGGGCAAAAATCCCAAAATATGTGGTGAATGTGTCTTGACCTGACCTTCTCTACAAAACAGTAGAGGGGACCCAAGCGCTCCTAGGTGAGGCCTTGATCTGAATATGATGGCTCAGGTCCTTATTGTACCTTGAGGGCTTCATTGGGAAGGGATGGCACTCTCAGAGCCTCCCTGAAGGAAAAACTGAGCTGCAGCTCCCGTTCTGAGCTGCCCTGCACAACAACACTACCTTGACCAGCTAGCACAGGAGGAACCATGTCCTGGTCCTCTCCTTTCTCAGAGCCAAGGGGTACCTGGAGGATGCAATGGTTTTAAGGTCCAAAGAAGCTGCAGCCCTGCTCTCGTTTGGATATAGCCAGGTGATTACACCCTACCAGTTGGCCCTTGCATGCTGCCCAGGAAAATGTAGCCATGGAAATAACATAGGAAGACTGTCAAAGTAATGGGGCTGAAGAGAAAGAGTGTATGAGACTGAGGGAAAGGAAAAGCAAGAGGAAAAGGCAATGGGAATGCGGAGGAGGATGGAAAGAAGTGAAAGATCTATAAACCAAAGACAAGGTGCAAAAGAAAGATGGCAGGAAAGAAGAGACACACAGAGAAGAGATGGGGCCAAAATATGTGCAAAGCCCAAACAACAGTGCGAGAAACTGCTATGGGCCATAAGAAAGCTGAACAAATGTGTGACTGCAACCTACTTCTCTCTGTCATGGCAAACCCTCTGCCTCCTGTCTGCCTCCTTCCAGGTGGCTTCCCTGCAAGAGTTTGCATTTCTGGTACAGCTGCCCAGTAGCCTAAATTTTCATCTCCACATCTATTTATTGTAATATTTGACATAGTATCTTGCAAAGCACCTAAAACCAGCTCTAAATAATCAGCTAGTGCAGTCTCTGCACATCTGTAAGTGCTGGAACGCAGCACTTTTCAGTACAGCACCATTACAGTACACTTTTAAGCCTCTGCAAACTAATCCAACTAGTGAACAGCTGTTGATTTATCATGCATCCCTGGAGCCACAATAAGGTTGAATCTGCCTACTAGTTTCACCACAGAAATTCCTGAGAGGTGACTTGAGTTGCACTTAATCTTTGTTGCAGTATGAAAACGTTGAGGTGCGAGATGCTTCCATCTCTTAAAATGAATTCAATCACTTCATTCCAGGAAAAGGAAAGGTGCTGCTTCAGCCCCATTAGACAACATAACTCCTACTGAGGTCAACAGAAATTTCACCGATGCAATGGAGGCAGAACGGATTGCAATTCTGCACTGTTTTTATTTGGTAGCAAACAGCTCTAAACAGACTGTGCCTCAAAGTATGCTTTCATACAAAACTGGTGTTCCCCAGCAGGACTGTTTATGTGAACAGAGTTTGGCACTAGCTCTCTTGGGTATAAAGGTGCAAATTTACTACTCATAAGCCTGTGTTATTTCTCCAACACTTATTTGCTCCTAGCTTCCAAAAGTTGCCATAAAACAGAAAGAAACTACAGCTTTTTTGTGAAATGACAGAAAAGTGGCAGTCCTCTCAGCTGCAGAGTTGTGAAAAGATGATGGCTGTTAGATATATTCTTTCTCACTGTATTTATACGGGAGGAAATCAGTGTGAGTAGGCACAATCCAAGGGCACTTCCTCAAAGATGGCAGTTGAAAGCAGCTTTTGTTGGAAAACAAAAATCCACAGGAGAACAGAGCTCCCCCTCTCAGAGAAGCTCTCCCTATTTCACAAAAACCCCATAAGCGTCTGTTCCATAGACTTAATCATTCCTGGGGTATCTGAATCCTCCATTTGGAAATACTGTGCCCCTTTTCTAGCAGTCCTCTCTTTCTCATGCTGTTCCATGGCTAAGGGAACACAACCAAGACTCAAGTGTCTGTTCCTAGCAAGCCTTTCATCCAGCGTGGCTGTAAACACTGATCTGTTGATACTTTGTCAATTTGTCAAGACTACTGGGATCCCTCAGCTCTGTCTACTTCTGCCTGGTACTCTCGCTGCTGCTTGTATTTGAAGACCTACTAGAACATGTTTCAGGAGCAGCTGTCTGAAACTAAGAAATAGAGCACTTAGACATATCTGAAGATGCTAGTGACACAGCATTCCTTGGCTCTTCCTGGGGCTGAGATAGCATCAGTGACATTTTTATCTAAGGATGTAATGAAAGGAGACTAAGGATTTTCAAAATTTGGCTGGGTGTTTTAGTAACAGAGCTAACGCAATGACAAACAAAATTCAAACATGTACCTTATAAACACACACACAAGTTGCTATACGTTGTAAAAGTTACATAGAGAGCTTCTGTCCTTATCGGTTTGTTAATCTCAATCATGAAAAAAGCTATGATTTCAAGTACTTCCTAGAATCAGGGTGCCAAACGCACTAAGATTCACAAGCAGCTTGCCTTTTAAGAGAACCAAGGATGTCAGTGAAAGCAGAAATTCTCTCAACGTTCTGAAATAGTTTTATGAGCTAATATAGTCTAACCAATCATTTTAATTTAAGAAACAGAGCATATACTTCTGCAGAGATGGAACAGATGCAGAGTGGGCAGGTAAAACATTTTTACCTTGAAACACACTATGTTCTCATTTCTAAGTGATCTTTCAGTCTTACAGTTTACTTATTTGCTTTTCCCCTCTGGCACTTTTGAGTGAAAAGCAGGCTTTTAAAACCACTGCATGTCCTAATGTTAATCAGCAAGAAAAGCATCCATGGGCACAGAAGACGGTGCTTCAACTCTGAGTTTAGGGTCCCAAAACAGAAACTAAATTTACTACTTATTTTGGCTCCAAGATTCCTAGCACTGGTCACCCCAAGTGCTACCTTGCACTTAAATATGCAACTAACATTCAGAGTGTTTAAAAACATTTCTCAAAAGAGGTCCTATGACTAAGGAAGAAGGCTGACTCCAGAGCTCAGGGCACTGTCCAAGACATCATGCCTGGGTGAGAGCTAGGACCACTGGTGGCTCCACCACAGGGCGAGAAATGACAATAGAATCATAGAATCGTGTTGGTTGGAAGACCTTTAAGATCATCAAGTCCAAACGTTAACCTAGCACTGCCAAGTCCACCACTAAACCATGTTCCTAAGCACCACACCTACGTGTTACATATCTTTTAAATGGGGGATGGTGACTCAACCACTTCCCTGGGCAGCCTGTTCCAAAGCTTGACAACCCTTTTGGTGAAGAACCAAAAACGTTGCCCTGTAAGTCACCTCGTGACACCTACCACCATTAAGGCACCGTTTATGTGAGAACGGTTAATGACATAAAGAATGATAGAAAAGAAAGTACAAAGCATTAGGCAAAGGAAAAAAGGAGAACAATTTAAGTAGCCTTTAATGTTTGATGCCATACAATTTGAGTCCTTGCACACAGCTGGAGGTATTTGACATTTTCCTCTTCAGAGATTAGCACTTGCAGGTATTGATTTAAACTAGGATTTATACCATGACTGTCATTTTTATGAAGGGCACAATAAGAGAGATTAGCAAGAAATTGCCAGGCACACCATCCTTAATCAGCTACAAACTGTTTTCATCCTAAATCTGCAGGTTTGTCAGCAAAAGCAAAATGCACATAACTAAGTGGGGTAGCAGGAACAGAGCATTCAGCCCAACAGAATAAAAATAGTTACCAAGAAAGGGTGCCATAAGAGAGCTTTTTATTTCTAATCCGGAACAGATTCACAATTCATGCCACCTCATTTTAAATCTTATTATTTGGTTTGGATTAGAATTAAAGTTCCTTCTCAAACACCAAGCTCTCCCCATGCCCTTTACAGGACATGGGTTCCACCTGAACATGTCAGAAGGCTGCCAGGCCAAATTCTCATTACCCAAGTTCCTTGCTGAATGCAGTCTCAAGTAATGTGCACCCCTTTTTCAATCCAGGAGTCTTCTTTTGGAAGAAGTAGGTTTAAAAACACAATGCATAAGAAAAAACCCACCCAGCTCTCTGTGAACGAGGCCTGAAAACTGAATATATCATTAAGAAGGATTTTCTTTGGCACAAATAGAGGTAAAAGCCTTGCTCCTTTTGATTTTCTGTAAGAGTTCAGCACCTACTTTGTTCTCAGTGCAATTTGCCCAGGTGCCTTTCAACAGGCCTTGTCCTCTAATCCATTCTGAAAATCCCATTTTTGCCTGCTTGGCAGTTATGGAAACATGTGCTACAGCCAGGTGTATTTCAATTAAAGGATAAAAATTGCAGGGGAAAAAAAACATTACATTTTCTGCCTCTCCTAGTTACCCAACCTCTAAATTAAAAGCAGGAAAATGGGTGGCTCTTTCACTGCTAAAGTCTGCTTGAAAATCGGTTTCCTGTTTAGCCTACACCATGGAATTTAAATTATTTCATTCTAAAAGTTACAAAGCATCAGAAGTTCTTGCTGCTGGTGAAATGGATTAATATTTACAAGAATTATATCTCTCTTGATAAAGTTTAGTCTGCATAGCCATTTATCAATGGTGCTCTGATATGACAGAGCTGTTTCTGTTAGGGTTAGGTTCAGGCAACAAGCATAGCAGGTTTTGTTCTCTTTCTGCCTGGATGAGCTTAGGTAAAGCACAATGTTGGTCCCTGTGAGTTACAATTAATCTCCTGAATGGTAAAAACCTTTGGTATCTTTTCTGTTGCGTCTACATCTATAAGGAAATTTCACAACTGCCTTGTTAGGGAAAAATGTGTTGAAGCAGCTCCCTATCATTCATACTGCCTTTTGAGCTTGTGCTATCGATTCAAAGATGACTGAAAGCGCATCTGCTATGAAAAGAAAGCAATGGAGCCAAAAAAGTGGGAGAGCTGTCCATGCTGTGTCAGGATCATCATGGGTTTAGACACGCTGTCTCAGCTGGGCCTGCTGTTGCATTTCTGTGGAGTGTCTGAATGGACCCCCAGAGCTGTGTCTACATTTATGTAAGCAGCCAGCTTTGGATCTAGATTTCTTCTCATCGGGTGGTGAAAGTTCACAGAGGCCAAGCTGTGCAAGGCGGCTACTGTCACAAGAACTGACTAGCAAGAGAAAAGAGGGAGGGGCTGGAACAGAGACATCGAGCCTTAATGGGCTGCTTCAGATGGAATTGGAGAGGTGGGGTGCAGTCACAGTTATCTCCCACCGCAAATAGCAATTTTTCACCTGAGAGCAGCGGCAGCCAGCTTCACTTCCCAGGACTCTGGCCTAGAAATAATTAGGGGAAACATTTTGCTGTTTTTTATCTGCAGCCTACAGTTTGAGCAAACTGCTTTCCTCATCTGCACCAGTCTAGTAGGAAGCTCTCGAAGGAATGATGTCAAAATGCAGTGCACCTCCACAGCCCAATGGGGCCAATTTATGATGGCTGAAGATCTGACCTGGACTGCTTCTCTCATTTCTCTGCAACTTAATCTGTATTCAAAATGTTTTGCTATCAGAGGTTTATCTTATGAAATAGTAATACCATTCTGGCTTAGTGCCAAGGTTGGGCTAAGGGATGGCAATATATTAATGTTCCAGGTAATCAGCTCAGCAGCTTTCAACTGTCAGTCACAACTCTCAGACTATCCAGGCAATAAGAAATGTTTTCAGATATACTCATTGCTGATGCATTAAAACCAGTATCCAGCAAATGTGAGACTTACCTCTCTGTGCATACAATGGGTCTAACAATTGCAATGATCTAATCAACCGGTCAGAAAATAATTTTAGTTCTTGTATAAACATCTATTTTTTAAGCTGGGATACACAATGAGCTCAGGGAAAACTCAATAAATGTTTCTAAAATTAAATAAAACATAATTCAACATAATTATCAAAGTAAAAAAAAAAGATTATTGTTGTGCCCAAGGAAAACAAAAAGTTTCTGGAAGGAAAACAATTCTTCTTTTCTGTATATTTTAGCAGGGCTGTACTTTTAGTTAGACCACATTTAAATTACTAGACTGGACTTTGAAGAGAGGATAATATAGCAAACCATCCAGACCATATAACCCTCCATAGCTTTAATCTAAGGTTTCATTTTCTGGGTGAAGAGATAGGTCAGCTCTAATTCTTATATGGAAATTGTTTCAATCCGGCTTTAGAGGAAGAAAATTCCTGCATTACCAAGCCTCTCCCTGCAGCATATTTAATATTCCCTTAATGTCTTCTCACTACCAAATAATTTATGGGCTTCACTATGTCTCAGTCCATAGAAAGTTTGCTTGTAGTAGAAATACACTAGGCTTTGTGGTGGAGGAGAGATCAATATAAACAAGAAAAAAAAGTTCATAGAGTGCGACGA